>CM053792.1:988050829-988650829 GCA_028749045.1 Cupressus sempervirens
TTTGGACCTCCACGAACTCAAACCCAGATTTGGACAGCAAGGTCCAAACCTAATAACCCATGTCTAAATGCATTTGTAAGTAACTAAAAATAGAAATACCACAACACATGACACCATTTTTTTTTTTTGTGGAAAATCCTAAATGAAAAAAACCATAATGAGAACAATACTTAGTATTTGCTATAACTATTGACAAGCTTTAGACTAGGTTCCAAAGAACTCATTATCCCTAATTAAATAAAGGCTTTGTTGGGACTGAAAATTGCAAGTGGATTTCGAGTACCATATTAAGAAACTTTGCTAAATGAGCCCTTATAAATGCTTTTTGTGTATTTGTGTTGGGTTGTTATTTTGAGCCATAGGATATGTTTCAAGTGATTATTTCCTTTTATTTAGCATGTTTATACACCTCAATTCATTGGTTGGATGTTTTGATTCATTTGGTGAGGTGTCATTTTGAGTACTTGGCAAATTTGCAATTTTGCCAAAGTGTCAAATAGTGGTTGGAAGCCTAGTTTGTATTTGAATATCTTGCACTTGATTAAGTGTCATGACTCACCACTTTGGAAGTGATATGTGTGCATATCAAAGAGCTTTTGTTTCATATTTCAAGTCATGTTGACATGATTTGATAGGGTTTTGAGTTTCTCAAAGTTGGTTGTTCGTTATTGTCGTATTGTTGCATTTTACCCAAAAAACTGGGAAGCTCCGTTTGACTAGTTATAACTTTGATCCTATTGAGGAAATTACTTATTTTTTGTATTCTAGGGGTCATAGAAATGCTATGTTCCATATTTGAGCTTATGACAAATTCGTTTGATCAGTTCAAAAAGGTGATTTCAAATGCGATTTCAAAATTTTCGATTTCTAATATGATGTGTAGATTAATTGGTAGCCTTGTTTGAGATGTTATAAATTTGAATCCATGCCAGATGAACTTGAACCAATCATACCTCTATATTTTACTCTAAAAATACTTTGTGGATGCTAGTTTTTAAGTTTTTACGAATCTATTTGTACACTTTCCTAAGGCCATTCCATATGTAAAAAGTTACTATTTTGACAAGTTGCCTAGTTCTACATTTCTCAGTATCCAACTTTTATTTTCATGAGTTGAAAATGCACCCTCATATTCTCCATATGAAAATATGCATGTACCCTAGTTTTTAGTTATCCAAGCGTCCATTTGACTTGTTTTTAGAGCCAAATCCAGATATAATTTTCTATTTCTAACAAGTGTGAATGCATGAAAAATTTAAAAGAGAAATTTAAGAAATCAATATCTTTTGACCTCAATGTCATCATGAGGCAATATTTTGTAGGCGAGATGTATGAGGAACAAAGAACAGATGTATCAAGTGCTAGCTCTTGATCAAGTATTTTGGTCAGTTTTAGAGGCTGTCGACACAAAAGTGACATTGTTTAGAAAGGTGAAAAATGATTTTCAATAAGTGAAGCAATGATTGAGCTTGAATCCAATCAGTGAAATGAGCCTTGTTAGATCATTTTGAGGGATCATGTGTTTGAGTTCGATTTTTGTTTAGCCTAACCCACTTTGGGGTATGACTAATTCCATTAGATTTGTGATAATTTATGAGAATTAGAGATGTTTAAATTGCTTATAATATCATGTGATCATTGAATTTGTGATCAAGTAAGAATCCTCTTTCATGTCATTTTGACCAAATGGGTGTGTGATTTATATACACAGTGAACAATAAAAGAGAAGAGTGAGCATGCCGGATAGGTTAAAAGGTTCACACTTTTAAAACCCATATTTAAAACTTTTCTCCTAAGATAATGTGCTACGAACCCTTCATTATTAGAGAAAAAACCAAATCACAAGGATGTCAAGGATTGACAAAATTTTATGGCAAATTAGAAGACCCTACCTATGGTGTAGCTTGTGAATTTAAAAGACAGACATTGTATTTGCGAAGTCAAAACTATGAGGAACGCCTATTTGGGAAAGATACTAGCAAATTTTGTTTATAAGAAAGCAGTTGGTCATTTCTTTTTCTTTGAAGTAAGTAGGTAACAAAGGGTGACAAGTAATGATATGCATCAATTACACATCAAAATTTATATGTATAATTTTATTACTAGTGTCAAAATATTACATAGATATGAAATTAAAAGGAGCATTAATATAAAAATGATTAAAGATTGTGAATGAACATAGTAATCAAAGAAGTCCATCATATCATCATTTACAATTAAATACAGGGACAAAGTTCCACATAATACAATCATTCTTTAGATTGGGAGTGAAAGTAGTGTAGGACTATATGCATTGAGACAAATGGATGTGTCGACCATCCTCCTCTATATGAGGTGAAATATATAGCTTGATTGATCAAATTCTCACTTTGTTGTTCGTGAAATCTATTCTAGAATGTGTCAAGTGTTAGAACTAACTGTAGAGATCATTTAATTCAAGGAGAGGATTAGGTAAGATATCTAATGAAAAAAATCATGAGAAGTTTCTAGAAAAGGAGTTGAGCATATATAATGAATCTATTAGACTAGACCACAAATTCTAAGACCTATGGTGATTATGGAAAATGATAAAGGATTGAAATTACCTATTTAAGGAGGCACACAGATGAACTATATAGAGCACAAAAGAGAATGAAAGAGAGATATGTGAAGAAGAAGAACAAAGCATAGAAGTTGTACATATTTTTAAGATTTCTAGTAAGATGGAATAAAGTTGTTGAGGTTGATAAGAAAATCTAAGGAGAAGGCTTAAGTTTATTGTGAAGAGAAGGGTGATTGTTTGAAGGGTTGTCAATAAAATCAAGGATGAAGGTGACAAGGGAGGCTTATCAGGGAATCAACACATGAATTGAATAGATATCTGAAATGACAAAGTGAGTTGTAATCATACAAATCAAACCCTATTGTTTTTTTCTAATCATTGTAAACAATTTGTATTTAAATCCTTTTAATCAAAGGTTGACCTAACAGTCATTAAGGACTTAATAGTTTGTGTAAATCCTTTAATAGGGTGACATTCTAATGGAATGTTCTAAAGTCCTCTAACAAGGCCACTTCTAATAGGGTGATTAAATCCTATAACTAGGTCACATTTAATAGTATGTATTTTAACCTTTAATATGGGTCACTCCTAGCAAGGCTCACTTTAGAAGAGTGAAAAAATCGTGATATGGTGCTGGTGGTTTTGCCCAAATTGGGTTTCCATGTTAAATCCTAGTGTCAGAGTTGTGTTGAATGTATTATGGTACTTTACATTTCAAATTTTTACATTCAACAAGTATGTTATATTAGGACAATGAACTACTAGTTAATATTGTTATTCAGATCATAGTAGAGACCAAGTTACAACAGCATAAGCAAGACAAAAAAGTGTTTGTTTTTTTTATTGTTCAATTGGTACTAATGGACCTTGAGTAGATGATTCAACACCTCCCCCCCTCTCATTTATTCTAAACATTCTAACAAGAAGTTGTTCACATAGGTGTATATAACTTAAACAAGGTTCAAATCAAAGTAAGAACTACTATACTCCTTATGAACTATGGAATGGTAAAACTACAAATGTTAAAATCTTTGGTTGTAAATATTTTATTAAAAGAATAATGATTCCTTGGAGAGTTTCAATTCAAGATTTGATGAAGGTATCTTTCAGTATATTCTACACATAGGAAAGCTTTAAAATGTTACAATTAAAGGGTAAATAAAATCATAAAAGCCATACATATTGTATTTGATGCAAGTTATTTGTTGAATAACAATAATGAAAAAGTTATTGAAGAAGATTTCCTTCAAAGCATTGAACGCATTTATGATGATCAAGAATCTGATCGTGCTAATTCAAAAATGCTTGACTCAAATGAACAAGAAAAACATTCAACCCCTAACATGATCAATATTAATCTAAAAACTTCTTCTAGAATCATTTCCAAGAGACATCCTAAGTCTCTAGTTATAGGAGATAAAGAGGATAGACTCTTAAATAGAAGAAAAGCCAAAAGTGATGTGCATGCTCATATTGCAAAATATTTCTATCTAATATTATAATTTGAACCTAAAAATGTGATTGAGTCACTTGTGGATCCTTGTTGGCTAAATGTTATACAAGATGAAATCAATCAAATTGAGAAAAAAAAACATGGGAACTTGTTCCTAGACCTAATGACAAAAAAATCATAGGAACAAAATGGGTGTTGTGAAATAAACTAAATGAAGATGGAGAAGTTATGAGAAATAAAGCTAGGTTTGTGTGTAAAGGTGTTTATTTTGGAAAAACATTTCCACTAGTTGAAACAATGGAGTCAATTAGAATATTTCTTCTTAGATGAATCTAAAAAAAACTTTTTCAAACAAATATCCTAAGGAAGAGGTTGATATGGAACATCCAAAAGGCTTTGAATCTTCTAAAAAACCAAATTTTGTATATTGTCTTCAAAAGACATTATATGGCTTGAAATAAGCCCCTAGGGCTTAGTATTCCAAGTTGGATAAACATCTTATTACTAATGGCTTTACCTGTGGTGGTGTAGATTGCACATCATACACAAAAGTTGTAATGGATGATATTTTAGTAGTTGAGATTAATATCGATGATATCATTTTTTGATCCACTAATGATGATTGCCAAAATAGTTTTCTAACATGATGGAATCCGAGTTTGAAATGTCCCTTTTGGGTTAGCTTACATTTTTGCTTGGCTTACAAATATCACAACTTGAACATGGCTTATCTTTTTCACAAACAAAGTATGCTAAAAAAATGTTAAAGAAATTTGATATGGTTGATTGCAAACCAGTTAGCACCCCTATGGAAACTAGTTGAAAGTTGGTTACAAATGATGATTCTCCTATAGTTAATAAAATAAAATATTGATCCATGATTGATAGTTTGTTATATCTAATAGCTTCTAGACCTGATTGTATGCAAGTTGTATGTTTATTATCTTGGTTTCAATCTGCTTCAAAATACTCTCATCTTTATGTAGTTAATAGAATATTCAAGTACATTTAAGGTACACTTAATTTTGGTCTATGGTATCAACACAGTAATGATTTTACCTTGATTGGTTATACAGATGTAGATTGGGGTGGTTTTGAGGATAAAAGAGCACTAGTAGTATTGCATTCTTCCTTGGTGACCGTTTGGTTGCCCAACATATTAAAAAGCAAGATTGTATAACTTTATCTACTTGTGAATCTGAACATTTTGTTACCACAACATGTTGTACACAACTAATTTGGGTGGATTATCAAATATTCAATTTTGGTATACAGGTATCAAAGCCTATTTCCACTATGTATGACAATATGAGTGCTATTTTGTTAAGTAGAAATCTAGTTCTGCACTTTAGAACTAAGCATGTCATTGTTAAGATTCATTTTATTCAAGATAAGGTACTTTAAAATGAATTTCAATTGGTATATGTCCCTACTCAAAGACAATTTGATATTTTCACTAAACCTATATGTTGAGACTCTTTTGAGAAGTTTCAAATGAGATTGGTAGTTCCCTCAATCCTTATTGCAATACTTGTTTCAAATGAGGAGTCTTTTGTATCTTTCTACTCCTACTGATAAACATCTATGTTTCATAAAAGGAGATTTATTGGTGTCCTTGATGCAAAATGGGGGAGAATTTTTTTGTTTCCATCTTGGTATTTGATCAATTTTAGTTTGTGTTTATCAGTTGCAGCTTGATTCAAATGATATATTTTCTAGGTTGTGATTTGGCTCATGGTATTAATAGTTGGTATTGGTTGTATTTCTTGATGATAATGATGTGTTTCACAGTGATATTTGTGATATTGATTTTAGTTATTCAGTGATAGATAATTGCAGTGATTTTGGTGCATTTAATATTTATGATAATTAGCTCATTTTTTATCAGTGCTCTAATATCTTTTTTCAATGATATTGATATTGGTAAGCTTTCTTGAAAATTATCAGTTTGATGTTGATATTGACAATTGACTTCAGGGTGTGATCTTCATGTAATATGGATGAGTATATATGTTATGTTCTTCATGACACTTCATTTAATGTGTTTTATATATCATAATCACATTTTCTCAAATGTATGTGAATGATATCATATATACAAGTATGTATATTCAACTCTTTCTAAATATACTTATTTGTGTATATGAATTGATTTTAAATCATTCATTTACATTTGCCTATATATATATTATGATGTATGGAATGAAACAAATTATTTTACCTCAAGGACAAATGAGGGAGTTTGTTAGATATGTGTTTTCCCTTGATGCAAAACTATGAAGTAAAAAGGTGGCATTGAATAGTCTTTGAAAGATACTAATGTGATATTAATTATATTTTTAGTGGGGTACATTAATTAAATGTTTTTGACAGCTCAAAATGATAACTCTTGAGAAAAGTAACGAGACTCGGACCCGGCTCGGACTTACAAAGGGTAACTTGACTAGTGACCTGACTCGGTAGTGACCAAGCAAAGTGATAAAACCCTTGAAATTTAGAGAGTTTTTTGGATATAAATTAATTCCATGCACCCATTCTTGAATAAAGATTAAAGACACAATAAGATCATAAAATAGAAGGTAATTTGATCACATATGTAACATACATCAATTATGTAACTACAAAGGCAAAAAAATTAAAAATCAGCCAAATCAAATGAGTCGGTCGAGTCACCTAGGTGAGTCATCCAAGTCACCCAACCAAGTCAGCTGAGTTAGCCAAGTTAGCCGAGTCAGCCAAGTTGACCCATTGAGCTAGGGTCACGAGTCAATTTGACCCGGCTGAAATAACTTGACTCGCTAACTTGGACGACTCACTCAACTCACGGCGAGTCTCATTACTATGCTCTTGAGTAAGATATTTGACTTGGGGGTTAAACCCATGACATGTGGTGGTTGGCTATCATTGAAGCCACATGTTAAAATTGTATGGTAGATCTCAAATAAAATTTAATATTGTTTGGGAAAGTGTTATGCATTCGTAAAAGATGCAAAAACAATGTTTTGATTACTTATTCAAGAAAACGTTATGTAGAGGTCACAGCCATGTTTCACTAATTTTTGAAGCTCTTTCTGAGGATTTTTTTTGGATTTTTCAATATATGTTTTAGTTTATTTTGGCAGTCAAAATGATGGTCTTCTTGAGTGTATGCAATCAGATTCATATGGTAAATATAATGGTTTTTCTTCCATAAGACATAGCTTGGAATACAATGATGATTTATTCAATATGATTTGATTATCTTATGTTTTAAGGTTCTAATATAGCTTTTATTACCTCTTCTTTATTTTCATTTGAGTTAAAAATGATAAGTAGAAGATGGTTTCAATAGCGGTGAAATCATTTATCAAGATGCAAAGAAAGGTAACAAAATGAGTATATTTAGCTACAGATATGAGAACTCAACCTACAAATGCATTTATTCTAAAATATTATTTGTAATGGTTTTATTAGTTTGGTAAAAAGTTTTTTACATAGGGTTTGACAAAATCTAGAAATGATATCAATGCATAAATTTTTCTTTCATTTCAATTTGATATTGAAATTGTTAATGAATGTGAAATTCAGTCATTGTGTCAGCATATAAAGAAGAAAGGCATAATGTTTTGGTTGTTGTTTTCTCTATTTTGAATAGAACATCAATCTTTGTGTGGTCTTTATTTTGGGAAAAGAAATATATGGTTCAAAAGAGGAATACTTTTATCTTTTTTATGGTTATTTTGAAACAATTTTAGCATTTTGACATATGGAAAATAAATGAAAGTTTCATTTGAGAAGTTGTATAAAAAATTTGGTTAAGAAATGAGTTTTCTTTTGGTTGATGTATTTTTTTCTTAAGGAAAGCCTTGTGCTCAAAAGTTAGTTGATAATTTTTCCTTTAAGACCTAAAATAGGGTAGTGCAAATCAGTTGCATGTGTTTGTAGTTCAACTTTTAAACCAGAAACATGGTTTCATCTCTGACATTTTTTTGATTTACAACCATTGCATGGATTCTCTCTTGAAGACAAATGAAAATTTTCTTTTAACCCTGATCCTAATAGTTGCATCTAATGTAACTAATATTGTAAATGAATGTAAAATAATTTTAGTATTTCCATATCTAAGGAAGTATGGTTGTGTGTTAGAGTAATGAATTAAGGAGGAGACACACAATCATGTTGTCTTATATGTGGAGTATTCTTGATGTGTATTGAACGATACACACACATGCATGCACGCATGCACGTGCGCACGCGTGCACACACACACACACACACACACACACACACACACACACACACAGGTGTGTGTAGTCAAAAGCATACAGGTGTATATTCAATTTGTGAATAAACATTGAAAAGGGAAAGAAAAAGGGTTGATGCCCTAGCAGTTCTAGCTTCTATTGTAATGAAGAGTCGTTGCTCAATAAAAATGATAAGTTCCAATGGAATGGTTTTTTCCTATGAGAAAACCGAAAGGTTTTGAGGATTTCCCACTTAGCACAAAAATCTTGTGTCTCTCTTTTGTGAGTTGTCTAATTTTTTCTAATATCTTCCACTTTCATTTTCATGTTTAGTTTATGTACACAATTGTTTTAATAAGTTCCTTAAATTATGTAACATAAGTTTTATTTTTTCTATTCTTTACAAGTAAAAATTATGGGCCTCACAAAGATGTTCTTTCCTCCATGAACCCTTCTTGAACTTGAAAAAATAAATGTATAAATATAAAAATATAACTATAAATGTTACAATTTTTCTTTAAAATAATAATATGGGCCTCAAAAGGATGTTTTCACTAAATGTTGGCATTCAAAACTAGAAGAGTATTACATTCCTTCATGTATACTCATTCATTTTCAATTATGTTTATGATATGAAAAAGCATCAATTTCAAATCATGTATTGTAACATGGTTTCCTTGTTAGAGAAATGTAGTGTAAATGGTTTTTCCGATTATGTATGTAAACCGATCTATAATCACATCTGACCAAGCTGAGGTAAAGAAAATTAATTTCAAAGTTGTGATATTTCATCTTTGTATATTGTGAAATTGTCCTTAAATTATTTTGAATGGAAATCATAATTTATAGATATTTAAATTTCCAAAGTAATGAAGAGGTATGATTTTTAAAGTGGTGAAGTGAGATGATTTTTAAAAGAATTTAAGAATATTGTATATTTTGTATTAATAAACATATCCAACTTTGTGAAAACAAAATAAAAATTGCGTAGACCTTAAGATTTATAATTGCATACACCAGGTGCCAGGTTCGTAGGAGGTCTATAATATGCCCTGGTAAGGAGGTCTATAATAAGTACATGTGTAATATCTACTTAAATTGGAAACTAAACAAATTCCTAAATTATTTTTTTATATAAAAGAAAGTATATTATAATAAACTATATTTATTGACATGTCTAGTTTCAAATTTCATTTCAATCATAGTAATACTAGACCTTGCATCGGAACATGGTGCAAGTGTATAGTAGAAGTGTGGTGGATTGCAAAGTAACTTTAAGATTATGGAACTAGCTACATAATGTTTACAACTTATTTAATGTGATAAGCATCTTTATAAGCTCTCCAAATTTGATAATTCAATTTTGGTTCACTTCGTGTTTTTCTTTTTCTATCTTAACTAATGTAAATTGCATCTCCAGATTTTTTCTATTTTGGTTCACTTTGTATTTCTATTTTTCTATCTTAACTGATGTAAATTGAATGCATTTTATTCTCTGTATCTTCTGAAAAGTGGTGTTGTGACCAGAAATAGATTGTTAACAATAATTCTGATGGATTCCAAAGCTACGATTTGTTGTTTAGAAATGTAAATTTTCATGGTGTTTCTAATGGGGAGTAATGTCTAATTGTTTTAAAGGAACAAAGACATAATCTCTAAAAAATTCATAGCAAAATCATTGAAACCACTTTAAATTGTATTAACAAACAATTAATGAAAAATTAGCCTGGTTTGATAACCTCTAGAATTAATAGAATCTTCATCTTTTTCACTTTATTATTTTTGGAAGGCTCTACTCAAAATCCATTAATTGATTTTGTTCCATTGCCTTTATTTCTTCAATCTCATGATCACCACCTTCACCTTCACTTTGTTGCATGTTAATTGATTTGCTGCTGCTAGAAATTAAAGATAGTTTATTGTCAAAATCTATTATTATCTCTTCAAGGCTTTATTGAAACTCAGTTGTTTTATTGTGCTTGGTTGTTTCTCTTTCTTCAACATTATCATCACCTTCACTTTTTTCATACATTGTGAAGGATTACATAGAAGTTCCTTGTTAATGGGAAGCAATCGTTTCATTTCAAATGCTCTAATAATGCACAATATAAGTTTTGAAATATTCATATTAAGAAAAAAAATGTTGTTATAAAATGCTCTTAGGGTTTTCAGACTTTCTCTTTATTTTTGTTGCTTGTATATTCATCTTTCAACTTTGTGATAACTGAATCTAAGGGTTTGTAAGCTTTTCTTTTCGAAGTCTATAGTCATGCTTATACACATTTCTTTAATCAGTATTGTTGAGAACAATTGATTAATTATGTATTGTCTTTGATGTTACACAAAATGACATATCATTGCCAGTCAATGTATGCTGAGCTCACTCAGGTATGAAGACAGTTTCCTGTGTTTGTCAAGCATTCCAAAGTTTGCCTAGTTCAGTAGACAGTGTCAACCGAGTTCACTCGGTCTGTCAAAGGGAAGTTTGTAGAAGTTGAGTGTTAACCGAGCTCACATTGTTAATGAAGAAAATGTTAGATGGAACCAGTGTTAACTGAGCTCACGTAGTTACCAAAGGAAATTTGTAAACATGCAGTATTAATCAAGTTCACTTAGATAACATATGAAAATCATTTCTAAGTTAGTGTCTACCAAGCATGGTCAGCTAATGAAGGATTTTCTTGTTTTGGCATATTCAATTCAATTGATTTAGTTGTTGGTTCTAGCCGACTGAGGAGTTGAAATTAAGTATTCTAATTTGTATTCAAGTTGACTTGACAACATGAGTAAGATATAAATATAAGGTCAAGTTGAGGATTAAATGTGTGGAAAAATAAAAGATTTGATGATGCTCATAAGAAGCAAATTAGAAGGATAAGCATAATATCCTTGTTGAGTTGTAAAGATACATTCGACTAGGAAGGATCAGGTATACAAGCAAGAATTGAGATCTATAATCAACAATTTAGTTGCATCAGAAATTAGTTTATCTCATTGTTACTCTCTAACCGTTGTAGTAGTGATCTAAATTTCTTAATTGAGTTGGCTTAACAACTATTTCTAAATCCTCTAACAAGGTAGCATTTCTATTTGAAGTGTTTAAAGACCTCTAACAAGGTCACTCCTAACATGGCAATTAAATCCTCTAATAGGATCACACCTAACAGTGTATTTTGTAACCTTTAATAGGGTTGACTCCTAAGAGGGCTCACTTTAGAATAGTGAAAACTAGTAACTAGTTGCAATTGGTGGTTTTTCCCAAATTGGGTTCCCATGTTTTGGTGTCACTTGTGTTCATGCTATTTATTTTATGTGTATGAAACTAAGTTAATCTTAAGTCAAGTCACAAAAAAAAATTCTTATGTTTTGCACTTGAAGAGTTATTATTGTTATTTTAGTTATTGCCAAGTTACAATATTTGCTAGAGTAAACTCAGTGCATGTGTGTTTGCTGAGTTACAACCGAATATAGTTTAATCAAAGTGTTGATTTGTATTGACATCTAAGGGATCTAGGATATATTTTTGTAGTAACTGATTCATCCCTCCCCTCTTAGTTACTCATCTTATATTTCCAACAAGTATCTACATTTCCAAGAATTAAAATTGTAATGGTATTTAAAATGAATATTGCTTGGGATCCATAAAGGAACTTTTGTGAAATCCTCTTAATAAGGTCAATATTGCAAGAACCATTTTCTGGTCATCCAACAACATGATTTTGTTCATATGCATACATGCATATGTACATACAAGAAGGGTTGTGTGATGCATCAACTTCTGGGAGTCATAACTTTTGACTTGGATGTGGATTTTGGTTGAAATTTTACAATCAATTGCCTGAGGAGGAGCTATTAAGATTATTGATAGAGCTCATCTCGATTGGTGGCCATTTTGAATTTTTTTTTGGGAGCCTAAAATATCATCTTGGCCTCCAAAATTGGATTTTTGTGTTTTTTCCAATTTTTTAGAAAGTTGTTTTTGTAATAAATCCAAAATCATATTCTTGATTTCATAGATCAGTTGGCAATTCATCTTGTCTTAGTTGGGGGATTTTCTTGAGAAAAATCAAGATTCATAGGATGGGTTTCAAAAATTACCAAAAATGGAAAAATTTATTTTTCTTGAAAAAATTCCAAATATGGTAATTTTCAAAATTGTGATAAGTAGTTGATTTTCTTTCATTATAGGGTCAGAGTAGAGTTGGAGAATTTTAATGAAGAATCTGGCATTCTGAACATCTAGGTTGTGTAATTTTATGAGTTATTATTTTTGAAGGGTTTGGGCTACATCATTTGGTATCAGAGTGGGAAGATGGTTGGAGAGGGAGAGGAAGAGGAAGAGGAGGTCTCACTCCAATGCAAATATTTATGATGGATATGCAGAGGTAGATTGAATGGATGAATGAACAAATAGATAATCAAGGAATACTAGTAGTACAAGGAGAGAATGAATCAGATGAAGAGGGAAATCAAAGAGGTGCTAATCAAAATGAAGAACACTTGGAAGAGTTGAGGTATGAAGATAGAGTGCTTTAGGCTTTAGAAGGTAAAAATGAAGGGATCAAGATCAAGGTTTTAGACTATGCTAATAGCCTTAAGCCAGAAGAGTTGATAGATTGCCTAAATGAGAATGGGATATGTTTTGAATGGAAACCTATGGCAGAGGAAAAGAAAATGAAGTTTTCATGCACAAAATCAAAAGGACATGCAATGATATGGTGGGATCACCTCCAAAAGGAACAAACTAGAAAACAAAAGGAAAAGATCAAAATGTGGAGCAAGATGGAGAAAAAGCTTTGGGAAAAGCTCTTACCCTTAGATTACTCACAAACTCTCTTTCGTAAGTTCTAGAATTTGAAGCAAAATTTGTTCCCTATACATGAGTACACAAGTGAGTTCTATATGTTATCCATGAGAATATAGCATCAAGAAGATGATGAGGAGATGACTGCTAGGTACATAAATGGCCTAAATTTTTTTATCTAAGATGAGTTGAGCATGCATCCTATTAGAAGTATGGAAGAGGCCTACCAAATGGCCCTAAAGGCTAAAGAAAAATAGAATCAACAATAGAATCAAAGGAATAGAGGAGCAAGAAGGGGTCACTTAACACCATTTTGATGAGATACTAATTACGGTCGAGGAGAATCCTCCCAAGGTTTTAAAATAAATATAGATTCCAGACAAGATCCTACAAAATAGGAAAGAGGAAAGGTATTTTAGTGAGGATGAGGTTATGGTAGTGGAAGAGGATGGGAAAACCACAGAGGACCTTTACCTATTTCACATGTGGAGAAGAAGGACATAGAGCCTTTGAATACTCAAATTATAACATGCCAAAAATAAATCAAGGAAGACAGCCTAGGGTGAACTTGGTTCAGCCAAAAGAAGAGGAGCAAGAAGTTTCACCAGATGTGAGAGAAACCATCATGATAAGGAGATCAATGATCATTCAAGAAAAAAAATGAATTTCGTGCAAAGAATTCCTATAATTCGTGGCAGCAAATCAACATTTTCAAAACTAGATGCACTTCTAGTGGAAACGTATGTCAAGTTATTATTGATGGGGGTAGTTGTGAGAATATGATATCTAGGGAAATGGTACATAAATTAAATTTTCAATGTGAAAAGCATCCTCGTCCTTATCATATTGCATGGTTTAAGAAAGGAAATGAATTAACAAGTGATAAAAGATGTTTAGTTTGATTTACCATAGGAAAACCTTACAAGGATGAAATATGGTGTGATGTTATCCCTATGGATTCTTACCATATGTTTTTGGGAAGACCATGATAGTATGATAGGAAAGTCATACATGATGGGGAGGAAAATACTTACACATTTTGGAAGGATGGGTCTAAAGTGATTCTATTGCCACTTTAGGATGAAAAGAAGAATGAAACCATGTTATCTGCAAAAGAATTTGTCAAACAAATGAAAGTAACAAGTTTGTTGTTATGCACTACTAATAAAAAGAGGAGAAGAACAAGAAAACGTGGTCCCACCTAATGCAATGAAGGTGCTGGAGGAGTTTGTTGATGTTGCTCCTAATGAACTACCTGATGGTCTCCCACCCAAAAGAGATATTCAACATCATATTGATCTTATTCCTAGAGAAACTCTACCTAATCAAGCAACCCATAGGTTGAATCCAACATAACATGCAAAGTTGAATAAACAAGTGATATAACTGATTCAAAAGGGTCTGGTCAGGGAAAGCATGAGTCTTTGTGGAGTACCCATAGTGTTGACTCCAAAGAAGGATGACACATGGAGGATGTGCATTGACAAAAAAGAAATCAATATTATTACCATTAAGTACTTGTTTCCTATTCCTCGTATATAAGACATGATGGATAAATTAGTGGGGACTAAGTACTTCAGAAAGATTGATCTCTAAAGTGGCTACCACTAGATCCATAATTGAGAGGGAGATGAATTGAAGACAAGAGATGGTTTGTACAAATGGATGGTTATGCCTTTTGGGCTTTCGAACACACCTAGCACATTTATGCAGTTGATGAATACAATGTTGTGCCCTTACATTGGTAAGTTTGTTGTAGTTTACTTTGATGATATTTTGATCTATGGTAAAAGCAAGAAAGAACACTTACAACACTTGATGGTCATCTTGAATGTCTTAAGAAAGGAGAAACTCTTTGCAAACTTGTAGAAGTGTAGATTCATGCAAACTAGATTAAACTTTATAGGCTTTGTCATTTCTCAAGCTAGTGTTCAAATGGATCTAGAGAAAGGTAAAAGCAATCCTAGAATGGTCCAATCCTTCTAGTATAACAAGGGTACAAATTTTTCATGGGTTGGCAGCTTTCTATTGAAAGTTTATCCAAAATTTTAGCAGTAACATATTGTACCAAAGGAAGAGAGTTCACATCGACAACAAATGTTGAAGAGAGTTTTAAATTCTTGAAGAAAAAGGTAACTGAAGCTCCTATATTGACACTTCCAAGTTTTGACAAAGTTTTTGAAGTAGAGTGTTATGCTTTACATGTTGGGATAGGCATAGTTCCTAGCCAAGTAGGTAAACCTATAGCCTTCTTTAACAAGAAATTGAATGAAGTAAGAAAGAATTATTCTACCTATGATCTGGAGTTTTATACAATTGTTCAAGGTTTAAATTCTCATTGTTGATCTCAAACCAATGATCATGATTAAAAGATAACAATGCTCTTTTATTTTTTCCTCATGGCTTCTTGTTATTCATACGATATATTCTTTCGATGTGACAATGCAATCGATTGATTTTCATTATTTTATTGCCACATTGGAGGCACTATTTGGTCCCACATGATTTTGTTCTATTTATTGATCATATTGCTCTAAAATATCTCAACATAGAAAAGAAGTTGAATAGTCAACATGCCAACTGGGTATCTTTCTTACATGGATATACGTTTGTTCTAAAATATAAGTCTGGAAACAAAATTAGGTTGTTGATGCCTTGAGGAGGTGCACCACACTATTAACCACAATGGAAACTAAGGTCACTAATTTTGATGCTATTAAGACGTTGTATGAAACTAATGATGATTTCTTGGAAACTATAGAACAACTAAATGCTTCATCTTTTGGTAAGTTGGAACATGTGAAAGGTGACTATTTTATGTGGGATGGTTACCTCTTTAAGGGTAAACAATATCTATACTAGGTGGATCCATGAGGGAAACCATTATCAACCAATTTCATAGTGTTGGACTAGCTGGACACTTAGAAAGGAAAAAACAATAAACTTGGTTGAAGATAATTATTATTGGCCCAAGATAAAGAGGGACATCAGTAAATATGTGACAAGGTGCAAAATCTATCAAGTGGCTAAAGGACATTCATAGAATACATGATTATACATGCCTTTACCAATACCCACCGAACCATGGATTGACTTGAGTATGGGTTTTGTAGTGGGTCTCTCACAAGGTAATGATTATATTTTTGTGGTTGTTGATCAATTTTTAAAAATGGTCCACTTTATTTCTTGTAAAAAGACCAATAATGCAACTAGAATAGTAGAACTATTCTTCTCAGAAGTTGTTCATTTAAATGGCCTTCCAAAGACCGTTACCTCTGATAGAGACACTAAGTTCTTCAGTCTTTTTTGGAGAACTTTTTGGAGAAAACAAGGAACAACTTTACAGTGTAGTAGTGCCTATCATCCTCAAACTAATGGACAAACATAGGTAGTCAATCGGAGTTTGGGACATTTATTATGCTAAATTGAGGGTGAGAAGCCTAAATAGTGGGACTTGGAGTTGCCCCAGGTAGAATTTACCTATAATAGTTTTGTTAATAGATCTACCAAAAAATCTCTATTTCAAATTTACTAGGGTCAAAACCTTAAAGGTGTTCTAGATCTTGTGTCACTTCCCTTAGGAGACCGCATTAGTGATGATGGAGTTGCCTTTGTTGAACACCTTCACCAACTCCAACAAGATGTTAGACAAAAGTTACAGGATAGTAATGCGAGTTACAAGATTGCTGGAGATGCTACTCAAAGACAAAAAAATATTTTTTTTAGGTGACTTAGTGATGGTTTATTGGAGGTGTGAAAAATTTCCTACAGGAATGTATCATAAATTGAAGTATAAAAAGATTGGGCCTTGAATAATCATCAAAAAGATTAATGATAATGCTTATGAGGTTAGCATACCAGCAAATCTTGACATCTGCCTTGTTTTTAATGTTTTTGATTTATACACATTCCATGGAGATGTTCCAAATGTAGATGATGTCTAGGGAGTGGATTGGCAACATCACCTTCCCAATAAGAAGAAGGAAAAGATTGCCCAAATTCTTTGACAAGCAGACTACCTCCACAAGGCATGACCAACATTATAGATATCTAATATAGTAGGATGGGTTACCTGAAATAGAGAGTACATGGTTATCTAAGTGGTTATTGATGTAGTTAGATCCAATAAAATTGCAGCAAGTCATAGGCAGCCACTTGCAGGAATTGCATTTCTTGCAAGAAGGGGAGAATGATGCATCAACTTTCGGGAGTCATAACTTTTGACTCCGATGTGGGTTTTGGCAGAAATGTTACCAACAATTGCATGAGGAGGGGCTATTTGGATTGCCGATAGAGCTTAGCTTGATTGATGACCATTTTGACATTTTTTTGGAAGCCTAAAATATCATCTTGACCTCCGAAATTGAATTTTTGTGTTCTTTTCTAGTTTTTTAGAAAGTTGTTTTTGTAATAAATCCGAAATCATATTCTTGATTTTGTAGGTTAGTTGGCAATTCATCTTGCCTTAGTAGAGAGATTTTCTTGGGAAAAATTAGGATTCCTAGGATGGTTTTGAAAATTACCAGAAATGCAAAAAATTATTTTCCTAAAAAAATTTCAAATATGGTAATTTTCAAAATTGTAATAATTAGTTATTTTTCTTTCAATGTAGGGGCATAGTAGTGTTGGAGAAGTTTAATGAAGAATCTGACATTCTTAACTTCTATGTTGTGTAATTTTCTAAGTTATTGTTTTGAAGGGTTTGGGCTACATCATTTGGTATCAAAGTGGGAAGATGGCTGGGAGAGGAAGAGGAAGAGGAAGAGGAGGTGTCACTCCAATGCAAAGATTTATGTTGGATATGAAGAGGCAGATTGAATGGTTGAATGAGTGAATGGATAATCAAGGAATACAAGTAGTATAAGGAGAGAACAAATCAAATGAAGAGGGAAATCGAAAAGGTGCTAATTAAAATAAAGATAATGAAGAAGAACACTTGGAAGAGTTGAGGTATGAAGATAGAGTGCTTCAGGCTTTAGAATGTAAAAATGAAGGGATCAAGTTCAAAGTTTCAAACTATGCTAGTAGTCTTAAGCCAAAAGAGTTGATAGACTGGCTAAATGAGATGGGGAATTTTTTTGAATGGAAGCCTATGACGGAGGAAAACAAGATGAATTTTGCATGCATAAAATTAAAAGGATATGCAATGATATGGTGAGATCACCTCTAGAAGGAAAAAAAATAGAAACTAAAAGGAAAAGTTCAAAACATGGAGTAAGATGGAGAAAAAAATTAGGGAAAAGTTCTTACCCATGGATTACACACAAACCTTGTTTCATAAGTTCTAGAATTTGAAGCAGAATTTGTTCCCTATACAAGAGTACACAAATGAGTTCTATAAGTTATCCATGAGAGTAGAGCATCAAGAAGATGATGAGCAAATGGCTGCTAGGTACATAAATGGTTTAAAATTTTCTATCCAAGATGAGTTGAGCATGCATTATATTAGAAGTATGGAAGAGGCCTACCAATTGGCTCTAAAGGTTGAAGAAACATAATCAACAGTATAATCAGAGGAATAGAGGAGGAAGAAGGGAACCCTGAACACCATTTCAAGGAGGTTCTAATTAGGTCGAGGAGAATCCTCCCAAGGATTCAAAAGAAATACAAATTCTAGACAAGATCTTGCAAAATAGGAAAGAGGAAGGGGATTTTGGTGAGGACAAGGTTATGGTAGTGGAAGACGATGGGAAAACCAACAGAGGCCCTTTACCTATTTCACATGTGGAGAAGAACATAGAGACTTTGAATGCTCAAATTATAGCATACCATAAATATGTCAAGGAAGAAAGCCTATGGTGAACCTACTTCAACCAGAAGAGGAGGAGCAAGAAATTTCACCAGATGTGGGAAAAACCCTCATGATGAGGAGATCAATGATCATTCCAAAAAAAAAGATGAAATTCTTGCAAAGAACTCTGATGATACATGGCTCTGGACCAACATTTTCAAAATTAGATACACTTTTGGTGGAAATGTATGTCAAGTTATTATTGATGGGGGTAGTTGTGGGAATATTGTATCTAGAGAAATGGTAGAGAAATTAAATTTACAATATGAAAAGCATCCTCATCCTTATTATATTGCATGGTTTAAGAAAGGAAATGAAGTAACGGTTGATAAAAGATGTTTAGTCAGATTTACCATAGGAAAAATTTACAAGGATGAAATATGGTGTGATGTTATCCCTATGGATGCTTTCCATATGTTGTTGGGAAGACCATGGTAGTGTAATAGGAAAATCATACATGATGGGGAGAAAAATACTTACACATTTTGGAAGGATGGCTCTAAAGTGGTTCTATTGCCGCTTAAGGATGAAAAGAAGTGATGCGGACACAACCCAGACAACAGAATGGACACAATAGAAAGGGGGAATTATATTAATTGAGAAAATAAGCTAGTACAAATAGTTCAGAGAAAATAAACTTCAAAACATGCCCTATGGGCTTACAATAGCATAAATTTGGAGAATATTTCTCCTTTTAGCACCTCCTCTCAAGCTCCAATCCGAACTACCTTTTACAATGCCACAAATCTCCTTAAATAGACCTCAAAGGGTTAAGGACTAGGAGTACATTCTAGAAAGTGCTAGTAGGCATCCACCGACAAAATAGAAGGTTCCACAAGCCACGTTAGAAGTCGGTGCAAATCTAGAAGAATCCAGAAACGGTAGTCGAACTTCCGGGGGGCATAACTTTTGAACTGTAGCTCTGATTGATGAACCATTTACATTTTTGGAAAGATCTCGAAGCGCTCTATAGCCCTATGGACCAGCTTTGCCTGTCCCCCATTTTTGACCCTTTTCAAGGTCATTTAATGCCCCAAACCTGACTTTGAAGCATTCTTAGGAGGTCTCCAAAACTCGAAAAACTGCAATAACTTTCAAACCGTGGGGCCTTTTGACCTGATTCTTTTTCAAGAATGCTCTAAATCTCAATTACATTCATCTGGCCAAGTCACACCTTCTAGGTTACGAAAATGATGGCCAAATTGCATGCTCCTATTTTTTCGAGATTTTCAAATGCACTGATAGTTGAACTATGAGAGTTGGAACCTTTATTTGAGCCAAATGGGTATCCAAAAATGTAAAGACATGAAATAGAAACTAAGTCTAAGTACATTTTTCCGGGTGACACAGGATTGCCCTTATACCTCTGGATGCTCCTGCATCAAGAAGAATGAAACCATGTTGTCTGCAAAAGAAGTTGTCGAAGAAATGAAAGTAACAAGTATGCTGTTATGCACTAGTACTAACAAGAGGAGAAGAACTAGAAAACTTGGTGCCACCCGAGGTAATGAAGGTACTGGAGGAGTTTGTTGAGGTTTCTCCTAATGGCCTCCCACCCAAAAGAGATATTCAACATCTTATTGATCTTATTCCTGGAAACTAGTTTAACCTTTCTAGGCTTTGTCATTTCTCAAGCTAGTGTTCAAATGGATCCAAAAAAGGTAAAAGCAATCCTAGAATGGATCAGTCTTTCTAGTATAATAGGAGTATGAAGTTTTCATGGGTTGCAAACTCTCTATTGAAAGTTTATCCAAAAATTTAGCAATATTGTAGCACCCATAACATATTGTACCAAAGGGAGTTCACATGGACAATAGATGCTGAAGTGAGTTTTAAATTCTTGAAGAAAAAGGTAACTGAAGCTCCTATATTGACACTTCCAAATTTTGACAAAGTTTTTGAAGTAGAGTGTGATGCTTCATATGTTGGGATAGGCATTGTTCTTAGCCAAATAGGTAAACCTATAGCCTTCTTTAGCGAGAAATTGAATGAAGTAAGAAAGACTTTGTCTACCTATGATCTGGAGTTTTATGAAATTGTTCAAGCATTAAGACATTGGAGGCACTATATGGTCCCACATGAGTTTGTGCTATTTATTGATCATATTGCTTTGAAATATCTCAACACACAAAAGAAGTTGAATAGTCAACATGCCAAGTGGGTATCTTTCTTACAGGGATATACCTTTGTTCTAAAACATAAGTCTGGAAAACAAAATTAGGTTGTTGATGCCTTGAGCAGGCACACTGCACTATTAACCACAATGGAAATAGACGTCACTAGTTTTGATGCTATTAAAGCCTTGTATGAAATTGATGATGATTTTTGGGAAATTGTAGAATAACTAAAGGCTTCATCTTTTGGTAAGTTGGATCATGTGAAAGGTGACTATTTTATGTAGGATGATTACCTATTTAAGGGTAAATACTATGTATACTAGGTGGGTTCATGCAGGAAAACATTATTAGGGAATTTCACAGTGTTGGACTAGATGGACACTTTGGAAAGGACAAAGAAATAAACTAGGTTAAAGATAAGTATTATTGGTCCAAGATAAAGAGGGACATCACTAAATATGTGGCAAGGTGTAGAATCTATCAAGTGGCTAAAGGACATTCACAAAATACAAGATTATACATGCCTTTACAAGTACCCACCGAACCATGGACTGACTTGAGTATGGATTTTGTAGTGGGTCTCCCACACACTCAACGAGGTAATGATTCTATTTTTGTGGTTGATGATTGATTTTAAAAAATGGTCCACTTTATTGCTTGTGAAAAGACCAACAATGCAACTAGAGTAGTATAACTATTCTTCTTAGAAGTTGTTTATTTATATGGCCTTCCAAAGACAATTACCTCTGATAGAGACACTAAGTTCTTGAGTCATTTTTGGAGGTCTCTCTAGAGGAAATTAGGAAAAAAGTTATAGTTTAGTAGTGCCTATCATCATCAAACTGAGGTAATCAATTGGAGTTTGGGAAATCTATTACACTACATTGTGGGTGAGAAGCCTAAACAGTGGGACTTGGCATTGCCCTAGGCAGAATTTGCCTATAATAGTTTTGTTAACAGATCCACTAGAAAATCTCCATTTCAAATTGTCTATGGTCAAAACCATCAAGGTGTTCTAGATCTTGTTTCACTTCTCATGGGAAACAAAATTAGTGATGATGGAGTTTCCTTTGTTGAACACCTTCACTAGCTCCAACAAGATGTTAGAGAAAAGTTATAGGATAGTAATGCGAGTTACAAGATTGTTGTAGATGCTACTCAAATACAACAAATATTTGTTGCAGGTGACTTGGTGATGGTTTACTTGAGGTGTGAACAATTTCCTACAAGAATGTATCATAAATTGAATTATAAAAAGATTGGGCCTTGCAAAATCATCAAAAAGATTTATGATAATGCTTATGAGGTTAGCTTACCAACAAATCTTGACATCTTCCTTGTTTTTAATGTTTCTAATTTATACACATTCCATGGAGATGTTCCAAGTGCAGATGACGTCCAAGGAGTGGATTGGCAACATCACCTTCCCAATAAGAAGGAGGAAAAGATTGCCCAAATTCTTTCACAATCAGACTACCTCCACATAAGGCATGACCAACATTATAGATACTTGATATAGTAGGATGGATTACCTAAAATAGAGAGTACATGGTTATCTGAGTGGGTAGTAATGTACTTTGATCCAATAAAATTACAGCAATTCACAGACAGTCACTTGTAGGAGTGGCAAATTTTTTAATAGTTTAGACAATTTTTATAAAATAATGGCAATTATAATTTCTTTTAAAAAAAAATTATTAATATTGATGGTGAATTATGTTTTGAAATGTAATTATGTTAAATGTATTATTTGAGAACTCAAACCGTTTGATGATCCAAAATCAATGGTTGAGGTTTAATTTCGGCCAACATTTCTTGAAGGAAGAAGAATTGTCGAGGTAGTCACCGGAATGTTGACACGTATCAAAGTAAGTTATCTGTGGAGTACAATGTCCCTCATAAAAATAAAAAATCACATAGAAAAATGGAAATTTGGAAAATGATGATCGTCGAAAGAGACACTCAATTAATTCCATGGCGAATAAGAGTAAATATTAAAGAGAAATATGGGCAAAGAACTCGACTACCAAACTAAAATTACATAATAATAGTGGTGAACATTCTGACCACTATATGAGTATTTTATAAAATCTGGGCGAACCGGTCAACTAGTATACGGTGTTTTTTTAAGCCAATTTCTATAGCCCAATCGGGACGTATTAGCCAATTGGTGAATAATAGCCACTAAAAAAATCCTTGGAGGTGTGTTTCTTTCAAGAAGGGGAGAATGATGCATCAATTTCTGGGAGTCATAACTTTTGACTTGGATGTGGGTTTTGGCTGAAATTTTATAGGCAGTTGCAAGAGGAGGAGCTATTTGGATTGTCAATAGAGCTCAGCTCAATTACTAGTTGTTTTGACTTTTTTTGGGAGTTTGAAATATCATCTTGGCCTCCAAAATTGGATTTATGTGTTTTTTCCAATGTTTTAGAAAGTTGTTTTTGTAAAAGATCCAAAATGATTTTCTTGATTTCATACATTAGTTGGCAATTTGTCTTGTCTTAGTTGGGGGCTTTTATTGGGAAAAATCAAGATTAATTCGTAGGATGGGTTTTGAATATTATCAACAATGGAAAAATCCATTTTCCTCAAAAATTTACCAAATATGGTCATTTTCAAAATTGCAATAAGTAGTTTTTCTTTCATTGTAGGGGCAGACTAGAGTTGGAGAAGTTTAATGAAGAATCTGACATTCTGAACTTCTGGGTTTTGTAATTTTTTGAGTTATTATTTTGAAGGGTTTGGGCTACATCATTGTGTCCCTACAGGTAGGGGGTGGCCATCAGATCTTTTCTAAAATCAAAATCACCTTACTCCACATAGGGTGTATTTGTACATCCTATTTTTTTAAGGAACTTTATCCATTTGATCAATATTCCACAAAGTTAAGTTTTTCTATTCATAATTTGATTAAAATCAACTCATTTCTACATGTTGGTAGTTTAGCTTAAGGCCTCATTATAATTAATAATGATTGGTATGAAGATGGAACCAGCCTAGGGCCATCATTGTAAGCATTGTTCAAAGGTATTCCTACATAGAGGGAATTAACCGTGCTCCATAACAACCTCTTGTCCTTTGCTCAGTAATTTCTCTAGACCAATTTTTAAATAGGTCTCCTAATAATCTTGCATAGTGTTTTACTTTGAACCATTAATCTTACTAGCTCAAAATCAAAATGTGTGGAGTGACCGATACAAGATCTCAATGGTTAAAGTATCCTTACCTGAGACCATTCCATACTCTTCAATATTCTTTTACTGGCCCAAAAAAATAAAAATTAATAAATAAATGCTTACTACTGTTACACACAATAATAATATAGAGATGGCAAAGACTTACCCCATTAGTTGTGGTCTATGGATACAACATTCAGGATACATTGTATTACTTCACATCTGTGAAAGAAGACACTAACATAAACAGAACAAATACAAACTTTACCAAAAAAGTTAATTATTCGATTGTGATATGCAATCTTGGATCTCTCTTCAGAAATCTTATTTTAGTGAAACAAATTTGATCTTGGATAGTGTCGGTACAAGAACCTCCCAATATCATTAGAGATCATATTGCACCTGAAAGAACTCTAATAAAAAGGAGCAGGACATCGACCTAATTTAGCACACCTATTTAAAGCTTAAGTGTTGTTCAATTCCCCTTTCGAATTAGGTACATATAAGAAAAGGGGAAAAAAAAGTATTGTTATACCTTGACTTTGGGAAGCAGCCTGCATGATTGTTGAATGGAATTCTAGAGCAGTAGATAGGAGGCAATCGTTGTGAAGTCCATAGGATTACATCTCTTTGAGACATTCTATCGAACACTTGGTGTGCTTCCAATCTAAAATAACATTTAGTATACATATAAACAAGAGCACTACTCAGAGAAATATCTGAATCTTACAAGTTTTAGAATCCATTCTCAAAAGATTTATTTATAAATTATAAAATTCAAAATAGAAACTCCATTCACTTGAATTGGAACATGTATAAACCTATGTAAGGAAATCCATAAGCCATTACATCTGACTTCAGACCTTTGCGATCACATTTATTTTTTGAAAACAATTCATGGAAGTTAATATGTATATGCAAAAACACAAACTTTGTATTCTAGCCTCCACAGTCAATCAACCATTTTAAAAACCAAACCTCAGCACAAATTGTGGATTCATTCTCCCTTAGAGAGTGAATCTATATCATACAATATTCAATAACCTCCAGTATTTGTATCTGATAAGATCAAAATGGTACCCTTGTTAATTCATTAATTTTGTGTGGCTTTTGGTGAAGATATCTCAAATGGGTATGACAATTTTGATCATACAACATTCATCTATGGCTTTTAAGAGTCAATAAACAATAATATACAACTTCGATCATACAACTCTCCTCCATAGCTTTTAAGAGCCAATTAATAATAATACAATTCTACGTATCTATCACATCTTTTTGTACTAGCCAAACCATCATTTGAAGTAATATATTTTGTCATCAAGCATCTTCCCATGTTTGCATTTGACCAACCTTCAACAATAACATCTTTCTCAACTGGTCAACCATAATAGTTAAACTATTATCAGATACATTTCCTCATTTTTTAATGTGTCAGCATTTGATGTTCCTTCATCGTTTTCAACTATCCAAGCATCATAGTCATAAAATGTATCATCAGTTATCTTTCCCCATTCTTCAATGTGTGTCATCCAATAGTCTTGATCTTGCTTCAACAATAAATTGTTTGAGATCATCTCTTCTGTTTTGCACCTACGTAGCAACAATGTTAGCAATTGAAGATACTAACTTTTTAAGTGTTTAGGAAAACTAGTTTATTTCTACCATTACAAATAAGCAAGAGAACTTGAGAAGAAATGGCAAACAACAAACAATTTGTCAGTAAAATATCATGACAACATAATTAGTAGGATCAACACTGAAACAAAAGTAGAATCTGAAAGTAGTTAAAATTATGAAAGATCAATTCAAATAGGCTTATAAACTCAATTAATGTTAGTCATATTTTATGGAAGTAAAGGAGACTATCAAGAACATGCAATGTTGTCTTCACCTTTACATCAGCTTGTCATTCCCTTCAAGAATTTTTCTAGACTCGGCTTAGATTTTCTTTGAGAGAAGATGTTATCTCATCCAAATTTTCTAAAATGTTATGGCCAAGCTCAAGTTTTAGCTGGATCAATTGTTTTGTGGCCTCCTCCTCATTTGAATGTGGTACAGTGTTCATGTCGTCGAGAAAATTTTCAAAAATCCTACGACCTAACTCAAGTTGTATTTCAGTCAAATTTCTTCTAGCCTCCTCTTCAGGTGTTGTAAAAATTGATGTAGAGGGGCCCTCTGAACAAGATACAGAGCTCAAATTATCTGCCAAACAAACAAGAAGCAAAATTGAGTATGATATAAATAAACACACATAAATTGAATCCAAAAATAGTACAAAGATTTACTATGGATTGTAAAACAATTATTTATGATATACGAAAAACAAAGACCCTAATGAAACTCGAAGATCATTGTTCAAGTTTAATCGAGGTAGAGATTTTTCCTTAGAAAGTGGCTGAGGTTTGATTTACTTTCATGTAATGATAAAAAAAATCATTGAATTGAATTGCCAGAGGTGTATTCTCAACCGATTCAATAAAATAGACTTAAATTACCCCATGTGGTGTAAGAAAAATGGGGTTGGATCAAGCATATCAAATGTGGAAGCCCGAGTATGCTAAGATAGGACCTAACCAAACATCTGATTATGAGTGAGTAAAATTTAGGATGGTACAATATTTGATATATTTTGGGGGAAAAATTCATTAAGCCTGATAATTATAATAACATATAAAAAGTTAAATAAATAAAGATAGGATCTTATCAGCCAGTCTTCCAAATTCCTACCACCAAAATATGCAAATTGCAACCAGTTTTCTGATTTACACTTAAAGCATAACCAAATTGGCACCAAAATACTATAGAAAGAACAACTCCTAAATACAAATAGGACTTAAACTACAATTTCAAAATTGAAAACCCAAATATGGAGAAATAAAAATTGTGTGTTCAAAAGGGTAATACTATGTAAAGTTAAACCAATGAACAAATGATAAAAAAGAAGAAGAAGGATATCATCCTTCTATTTTCTCCTTTGGTAGTTGTTGCACATATTCCACATCTTTTCTTGAAGTGGATTTTTATGCACACTTCCTATATTATCAACATCCTCCTAAGCAACAATATCATTTAAAGATGGAATAGTAATTTATATTAGCTAGCATGTAATCATGTTGAACGAGTTGGCCATTATGTTATAAATATACATATTCCATTTTCCATTGTCTATAAATAATTATTAGCCATATATAATGTAAATAATGTATCTAGTTTATTGTAAGTATGCATAGATCATTTGTAGTTACATCATAAACATGTGTTTGCTCTATACAATAAATGATATATCTACTATGAGTAATATGTCGTTGTTGAACACTATTAATTGCTAGGAGTTGGAGGGCTGAATCAACATGTATTATAAAAATTTAATCATTATTATTTGTTAATTTAATCAGTTTAAATCTAAGTCATTAGTTCTCGGGTTCAAGGAGGATTTTGGTTCATGAGTTCAGGCAATTTTTTTTCCATTAGATTTTGCAGGTGCATCAATGAGTCTCTCTCTCTCTCTATCTCTCGCTATATATATATATATATATATATATATATATATATATATATATATATATATATGAGAAACCTTTGGGTCCTCTTGGGTTTATTGTGGGTCCTCCTGGGTTTGTCACATGTCTATCTAAGCTTGCTCAGGTTCGCTACGGGTCTGAGAAGTGTCCTTATTTTGGACTGTAGGTCCACATGAGTCACCATTGTGGGTTTGGGAAGGCTCCCTATTTTGGATTGTGGGTCTAGCCATGGATCCACAGTCCAAAATAAGGACCCTGCCCATGAACCCAAGTGAACCCATAGTCCAAAATAAGGACCTGTCCTGGACCCACAATGAACCCAAGTGTGAATTTGGACCTCCATGAACTCAGACCCAGATTTGGACAGCAAGGTCCAAACCTAATAACCCATGTCTAAATGCATTTCTAAGTAACTAAAAATAGAAATACCACAAGACATGCCACCATTTTTTTTGTGGAAAATCCTAAATGGAAAAAACCATAATGAGAACAATACTTAGTATTTTCTATAACTATTGACAAGCCTTAGACTAGGTGCCAAAGAACTGATTATCCCTAATTAAATAAAGGCTTTGTTGGGACTCAAAATTGCAAGTGGATTTTGAGTACCATATTAAGAAACTTTGCTAAATGAACCCTTATAAATGCTTTTTGTGTATTTGTGTTGGGTTGCTATTTTGAGCCATAGGATATGTTTCAAGTGATTATTGCCTTTTATTTAGCATGTTTATACACCTTAATTCATTGGTTGGATGTTTTGATTCATTTGGTGAGGTGTCATTTTGAGTACTTGACAAATCTGCAATTTTGCCGAAGTGTCAAATATTGGTTGGAAGCCTAGTTTGTATTTGAATATCTTGCACTTGATTAAGTGTCATGACTCACCACTTTGGAAGTGATATGTGTGCATATCAAAGAGCTTATGTTTCATATTTCAAGTCATGTTGACATGATTTGATAGGGTTTTGAGTTTCTCAAAGTTGGTTGTTCGTTATTGTCCTATTGTTGCATTTTACCCAAAAAAGTAGGAAGCCCCGTTTGACTAGTTATAACTTTGATCCTATTGAGGAAATTACTTATTTTTTGTATTCTAGGGGTCATAGAAATGCTATGTTCCATATTTGAGCTGATGAAAAATTCGTTTGATCAGTTCAAAAAGTTGATTTCAAATGCGATTTCAAAATTTTTGAATGCTAATCCGATGTGTAGATTAATTGGTAGCCTTGGTCGTGATGTTATAAATTTGAATCCATGCCAGATGAACTTGAACCAATCATACCCCTATATTTTACTCTAAAAATACTTTGTGAATGCTAGTTTTTAAGTTTTTATGAATCTATTTGTACACTTTCCTAGGGCCATTCCATATGTAAAAAGTTACTATTTTGACAAGTTGCCTAGTTCTACATTTCTCAGTATCCAATTTTGCATACTTGCCAATTGTACCCAGATTATTTTCATGAGCTGAAAATGCACCCTCATATTCTCCATATGAAAATATGCATGTACTCTAGTTTTCAATTATCCAAGCATCCTTTTGACTTGTTTTTAGAGCCAAATCTAGATATACTTTTCTATTTCTAACAAGTGTGAATGCATGAAAAATTTAAAAGAGCAATTTTAGAAATCAATATCTTTTGACCTAAATGTTGTCATGAGGCAATATTTTGTAGGCGAGATGTATGAGGAACAATGAACAGATGTATCAAGTGCTAGCTCTTGATCAAGTATTTTGGTCAGTTTTAGAGGCTGTCGACACAAAAGTGACAGTGTTTAGAAAGGTAAAAAATGATTTTCAATAAATGAAGCAATGATTGAGCTTGAATCCAATCAGTGAAATGAGCCTTGTTAGATCATTTTAAGGGATCATGTGTTTGAGTTCAATTCTTTTTTAGCCTAAGCCACTTTGGGGTATGACTAATTCCTTTAGATTTGTGAGAATTAATGAGAATTAAAGACATTTAAAATGCTTATAATATCATGTGATCATTGAATTTGTGATCAAGTAAGAATCCTCTTTCATGTCATTTTGACCAAATGGGTGTGTGATTTATATACACAGTGAACAATAAAAGAGAAGAGTGAGCATGCCAGATAGGTTCAAAGGTTCACACTTTTAAAACCCATATTTAAAACTTTTCTCCTAAGATAATGTGCTACGAACCCTTCATTATTAGAGAAAAACCCAAATCACAAGGATGTCAAGGATTGACAAAATTTTATGGCAAATTAGAAGACCCTACCTATGGTGTAGCTTGTGAATTTAAAAGATAGACATTGTATTTTCTAAGTCAAAACTATGAGCGATGCCTATTTGGGAAAGATACTAGCAGATTTTGTTTAGAAGAAAGCAGTTGGTCATTTATTTTTCTTTGAAGTAAGTAGGTAACAAAGGGTGACAAGTAATGATATGCATCAATTACATATCAAAATTTATATGTAAAATTTTATTACTTGTGTCAAAATATTACATAGATATGAAATTAAAAGGAGCATTAATATACAAATGATTAAAGATTGTGAATGAACATAGTAATCAAAGAAGTCCATCATGTCATCATTTACAATTAAATACAGGGACAAAGTTCCGCATAATACAATCATTCTTTAGATCGGGAGTGAAAGTAGTGTAGGACTGTATGCATTGAGACAAATGGATGTGTCGACCATCCTCCACTATATGAGGTGAAATATATAGCTTGATTGATCAAATTCCCACTTTGTTGTTCATGAAATCTATTCTAGAATGTGTCAAGTGTTAGAACTAACTGTAGAGATCATTTAATTCAAGGAGAGGATTAGGTAAGATATCTAATGAAAAAAATTCATGAGAAGTTTCTAGAAAAGGAGTTGAGCGTATATAATGAATCTATTAGACTAGACCAAAAACTCTAAGACCTATGGTGATTATGGAAAATGATAAAGGATTGGAATTACCTATTTAAGGAGGCACAAAGATGAACTATATAGAGCACAAAAGAGAATGAAAGAGAGATATGTGAAGAAGAAGAACAAAGCATAGAAGTTGTACATATTTTTAAGATTTCTAGTAAGATGGAATAAAGTTGTTGAGGTTGATAAGCAAATCTAAGGAGAAGGCTTAAGTTTATTGTGAAGAGAAGGGTGATTGTTTGAAGGGTTGTCAATAAAATCAAGGATGAAGGTGACAAGGGAGGCTTATCAGGGAATTAACACATGAATTGAATAGATATCTCAAACTACAAAGTGAGTTGTAATCATACAAATCAAACCCTATTTTTTTCTTTCTAATCATTTTAAACAATTTGTATTGAAATCCTTTTAATCAAAGGTTGACCTAACAGTCATTAAGGACTTAATAGTTTGTGTAAATCCTTTAATAGGGTGACATTCTAATGGAATGTTCTAAAGTCCTCTGACAAGGCCACTTCTAATAGGGTGATTAAATCCTATAACCAAGTCACATTTAATAGTATGCATTTTAACCTTTAATATGGTTGGCTCCTAGCAAGGCTCACTTTAGAAGAGTGAAAAAATGGTGATATGGTGCTGGTGGTTTTGTCCAAATCAGGTTTCCATGTTAAATCCTAGTGTCAAAGTTGTGTTGAATGTATTATGGTACTTTACATTTCAAATTTTTGCATTCAACAAGTATGTTATATTAGGACAATGAACTACTAGTTAATATTGTTATTCAGATCTTAGTAGAGACCAAGTTACAATATCATAAGCAAGACAAAAAAGTGTTTGTTTGCTTGATTGTTCAATTGGTACTAATGGACCTTGAGTAGATGATTCAACACCTCCCCCCCTCTCATTTATTCTAAACATTCTAACAAGAAGTTGTTCACATAGGTGTGTATATCTTAAACAAGGTTCAAATCAAAGTAAGAACTACTATACTCCTTATGAACTATGGAATGGTAAAAATACAAATGTTAAAATATTTGGTTGTAAATATTTTATTAAAAAGAATAATGATTCCTTGGAGAGTTTCAATTCAAGATTTGATGAAGGTATCTTCTTAGGATATTCTACACATAGGAAAGCTTTAAAATGTTACAGTTAAAGGGTAAATAAAATCTTAGAAGCCATAAATATTGTATTTGACGCAAGTTATTTGTTGAATAAAAATAATGAAAAAGTTATTGAAGAAGATTTCCTTCAAAGCATTGAACACATTTATGATGATCAAGAATCTGATATTGCTAATTCAAAAATGCTTGACTCAAATGAACAAGAAAAACATTCAACCCCTAACATGATCAATATTAATCTAAAAAATTCTTCTAGAATCATTTCCAAGAGACATCCTAAGTCTCTAGTTATTGGAGATAAAGAGGATAGACTCTTAACTAGAAGAAAAGCCAAAAGTGATATACATGCTCATATTGCAGAACATTTCTATCTAATATTATAATTTGAACCTAAAAATGTGATTGAGTCACTTGTGGATCCTTGTTGGCTAAATGTTATACAAGATAAAATCAATCAAATTGAGAAAAAAAAACATGGGAACTTGTTCCTAGACCTAATGACAAAAAAATCATAGGAGCAAAATGGGTGTTGTGAAATAAACTAAATGAAGATGGAGAAGTTGTGAGAAATAAAGCTAGGTTTGTGTGTAAAGGTGTTTATTTTGGAAAAACTTTTCCACTAGATGAAAGAATGGAGTCAATTAGAATATTTCTTGTTAGATGGATCTAAATTTTTTTTTTTCAACTAGATATCTTAAGGAAGATGTTTATATGGAACATCCAAAAGGCGTTGAATCTTCTAAAAAACCAAATTTTGTATATTGTCTTCAAAAGACATTATATGGCTTGAAATAAGCCCCTAGGGCTTGGTATTCCAGGTTGGATAAACATCTTATTACTAATGGCTTTACCTGTGGTGGTGTAGATTGCACATCATACACAAAAGTTGTAAATGATGATATTTAATTAGTTGAGATTAATATCAATGATATCATTTTTGGATCCACTAATGATGATTGCAAAAATAGTTTTCTAACATTATGGAATCCAAGTTTGAAATGTCCCTTTTGGGTTAGCTTACATTTTTTCTTGACTTACAAGTATCACAACTTGAACATGGGTTATTTTTTTCACAAACAAAGTATGCTAAAAAAATGTTAAAGAAATTTGATATGGCCGATTGCAAACCAGTTAGCACCCCTATGGAAACTAGTTGTAGGTTGGTTACAAATGATGATTCTCCTATAGTTAATAAAATAAAATATAGATCCATGATTGATAGTTGGTTATATCTAATAGCTTATAGAACTAATTGTATGCAAGTTGTATGTTTATTATCTCAATTTCAATCTACTTCAAAATACTCTCATCTTTATGTAGTTAATAGAATATTCAAGTACATTTAAGGTACACTTAATTTTGGTCTATGGTATCAACACAGTAATGATTTTACCTTGATTGGTTATACAAATGTAGATTGGGGTGGTTTTGAGTACAAAAAGAGCACTAGTAGTATTGCATTCTTCCTTGGTGACCGTTTGGTTGCCCAACATAGTAAAAAGCAAGATTGTATAACTTTATCTACTTGTGAATCTGAACATTTTGTTACCACAACATGTTGTACACAACTAATTTGGATGGATTATCAAATATTAAATTTTGGTATACAGGTATCAAAGCCTATTTCCATTATGTATGACAATATGAGTGCTATTTTGTTAAGTAGAAATCTAGTTCTGCACTTTAGAACTATGCATGTCATTGTTAAGAATCATTTTATTCAAGATAAGGTACTTTAAAATGAATTTCAATTGGTATATGTCCCTACTCAAAGACAAGTTGATATTTTCACTAAACCTATACATTGAGACTCTTTTGAGAAGTTTTGAATGAGATTGGTAGTTCCCTCAATCCTTATTGCAATATTTTTTTTCAAATGAGGAGTCTTTTGTATCTTTCTACTCCTACTTATAAACATCTATGTTTCATAAAAGGAGATTTATTGGTATCCTTGATGAAAAATGGGGAGATTTAATATTTATGATAATTGGCTCATTTTTTATCAGTGCTCTAATATCTTTTTTCAGTGGTATTGATATTGGTAAGCTTTCTTGACAATTATTAGTTTGATGTTGATATTGATAGTTGACTTCAGAGTGTGATCTTCATGTAATATGGACGAGTATATATGTTATGTTCTTCATGACACTTCATTTGATGTGTTTTATATATCATAATCAAATTTTCTCAAATGTATGTGAATGATATCATATATACAAGTATGTATATTCAACTCTTTCTTAATATACTTATTTTTGTATATGAATTGATTTTAAAACATTCATTTACATTTTCCTATATATATTATGATGTATGGAATGAAACAAATGATTTTACCTCAAGGACAAATGAGGGAGTTTGTTAGACATGTGTTTGCCCTTGATGCAAAACTGTGAAGTGAAAAGGTGGCATTGAATAGTCTTTGGAAGATACTAACATGATATTAACTATATTTTTAGTGGGGTGCATTAATTAAATGTTTTTGACAGCTCAAAATGATAACTCTTGAGAAAAGTAACGAGACTCGGACCCGGCTCAGACTTAGCAAGGGTAACTTGACTAGTGACCCGACTCGGTAGTGACTAAACAAAGTGATAAAACCCTTGAAATTTAGAGATTTTTTTGGATTTAAATTAATTCCATGCACCCATTCTTGAATAAAGATTAAAGACACAATAAGATCATAAAATAGAAGGTAATTTGATCACATATGTAACATAGATCAATTACATAACTACAAAGGCAAAAAAATTAAAAATTATCCAAATCAAATGAGTCAGTCGAGTCACCTAGTCGAGTCAGCCAAGTCACCCAATTGAGTCAGCTGAGCTAGCCGAGTTAGTTGAGTCAGCCAAGTTGACCCACTGAGCTAGGGTCACGGGTCAGTTTGACCTGACTGAAATGACTTGACTCGCTAACTTGGACAACTCACTCGACTCACGGTGAGTCTCGTTACTATGCTCTTGAGTAAGATATTTGACTTGGGTTAAACCCATGAAATGTGGTGGTTGGCTATCATTGAAGCCACATGTTAAAATTGTATGGTGGATCTCAAATAAAATTTAATTTTGTTTGGGAAAGTGTTATGCATTCGTAAAAGATGCAAAAACAATGTTTGGATTGCTTATTCAAGAAAACATTATGTAGAGTTCACTGCCATGTTTCACTGATTTTTGAAGCTCTTTCTGGGGATTATGTTTTGGATTTTTCAATATATGTTTTAGTTTATTTTGGCAGTCAAAATGATGGTCTTCTTGAGTGTATGCATTCAGATTCATATGGTAAATATAATGGTTTTTCTTCCATAAGACATAGCTTGGAATACAATGATGATTTATTCAATATGATTTGATTATCTTATGTTTTAAGGTTCTAATATAGCTTTTATTACCTCTTCTTTATTTTCATTTGAGTTAAAAATGATAAGTAGAAGATGGTTTCAATAGTGGTGAAATCATTTATCAAGATGCAAAGAAAGGTAACAAAATGAGTATATTTAGCTACAGGTATGAGAACTCAACTTGCAAATGCATTTATTCTAAAATATTATTTATAACAGTTTTATTAGTTTGGTAAAAAAAATTTTACATAGGGTTTGACAACATCTAGAAATGATATCAATGCATAACTTTTTCTTTCATTTCAATTTGATATTGAAATTGTTAATGAATGTGAAATTCAGTCATTGTGTCAGCATGTAAAGAAGAAAGGCATAATGTTTTGGTTGTTGCTTTCTCTATTTTGAATAGAACATCAATCTTTGTGTGGTCTTTATTTTGGGAAAAGAAATATATGGTTCAAAAGAGGAATACTTTTATCTTTTTTATGGTTATTTTGAAACAATTTTAGCATTTTGACATATGGAAAATAAATGAAAGTTTCATTTGAGAAGTTGTATAAAAAATTTGGTTAAGAAATGAGTTTTCTTTTGGTTGATGTATTTTTTTCTTAAGGAAAGCCTTGTGCTCAAAAGTTAGTTGATAATTTTTCCTTTAAGACCTAAAATAGGGTAGTGCAAATCAGTTGCATGTGGTTATAGTTCAACTTTTAAACCAGAAACATGGTTTCATCTCTGACATTTTTTTGATTTACAACCATTGCATGGATTCTCTCTTGAAGACAAATGACAATTTTATTTTAACCCTGATCCTAATAGTTGCATCTAATGTAACTAATATTGTAAATGAATGTAAAATAATTTTAGTATTTCCATATATAAGGAAGTATGGTTGTGTGTTAGAGTAATAAATTAAGGAGGAGACACACAATCATGTTGTCTTATATGTGGAGCGTTCTTGACGTGTATTGAATGATACACACACATGCACGCATGCATGCACATGCGTGCGCATGCACACACACACACACACACACACACACACAAACACACACACACACACACACACACACACACACACACACACACACACACACACACACACACACACACACACACACACACACACACACACACACACACACACACACACAAACACACACACACACACACACACACAGAGGTGTGTGTAGTCAAAAGCTTACAGTTGTATATTCAATTTATGAATAAACATTGAAAAGGGAAAGAAAAAGGGTTGATGCCCTAGAAGTTATAGCTTCTATTGTAATGAAGAGTTGTTGCTCAATAAAAATGATAAGTTCCAATGGAATGGTTTTTTCCTATGAGAAAACTGAAAGGTTTTGAGGATTTCCCACTTAGCACACAAATCTTGTGTCTCTCTTTTGTGAGTTGTCTAATTTTTTCTAATATCTTCCACCTTCATTTTCATGTTTAGTTTATGTAAACAATTGTTTTAATAAGCTCCTTAAATTATGTAACATAAGTTTTGTTTTTTCTATTCTTTACAAGTAAAAATTATGGGCCTAAAAAATATGTTCTTTCCTCCATGAACCCTTCTTGAACCTGAAAAAAAAATGTATAAATATAAAAATATAACTATAAATGTTACAATTTTTCTTTAAAATAATAATACGGGCCTCAAAAAGATGTTTTCACTAAATGTTGGCATTCAAAACTAGAAGAGGATTGCATTCCTTCATGTATAATCATTCATTTTCAATTATTTTTATAATATGAAAAAACATCAATTTCAAATCATGTATTGTAACATGGTTTCCTTGTTAGAGAAATGTAGTAAATGGTTTTTCTGATTATGTATGTAAATAGATATATAATCACATCTGACCAAGCTAAGGTAAAGAAAATTAATTTCAAAGTTGTGATATTTCATCTTTGTATATTGTGAAATTGTCCTTAAATTGTTTTGAATGGAAATCATAATTTATAGATATTTAAATTTCCAAAGTAATGAAGAGGTATGATTTTTAAAGTGGTGAAGTGAGATGATTTTTAAAAGAATTTAAGAATATTGTATATTTTGTATTAATAAACATATCCAACTTTGTGAAAACAAAATAAAACTTGCGTAGACCTTAAGATTTATAATTGCATATACCAGGTGCAAGGTTCGTAGGAGGTCTATAATATGCCCTGGTAAGGAGGTCTATAATAAGTACATGTGTAATATCTACTTAAATTGGAAACTAAACAAATTCCTAAATTATTTTTTTATATAAAAGAAACTATATTATAATAAACTATATTTATTGACATATCTAGTTTCAGATTTCATTTCAATCATAGTAATACTAGACCTTGCATCAGGACATGGTGCAAGTGTATAGTAGAAGTGTGGTGGATTGCAAAGTAGCTTTCAGATTATGGAACTAGCTACATAATGTTTACAACTTATTTAATGTGATAAGAATATTTATAAGCTCTCCAAATTTGATAATTCAATTTTGGTTCACTCCATGTTTTTGTTTTTCTATCTTAACCAATGTAAATTGCATCTCAAGATTTTTTCTATTTTGGTTCACTTCGTATTTCTATTTTTCTATCTTAACTGATGTAAATTGCATGCATTTTATTTTATGTATCAACTGAAAAGTGATGTTGTGACCAGAAATAGATTGTTAACAATGATTCTGATGGATTCCAAAGCTACAATTTGTTGTTTAGAAATCTAAATTTTCATGGTGTTTGTAATGGGGAGTAATGTCTAATTGTTATAAAGGAACAAATACATAATCTCTAAAAAATTCATAGTAAAATCATTGAAACCATTTTAAATTGTATTAACAAACAATTAATGAAAAATTAGCCTAGTTCGATAACCTTTAGAATTGATAGAATCTTCATCTTTTTCTCTTTATTATTTTTGGAAGGTTCTACTCAAAATCCATTGATTGATTCTGGTCCATTGCCTTTATTTCTTCAATCTCATGATCACCACCTTCACCTTCACTTTGTTGCATGTTAATTGATTTGTTGCTGCTAGAAATTAAAGATAGGTTATTGTCAGAATCTATTATTATCTCTTCAAGGCTTTATTGAAACTCAATTGTTTTATTGTGCTTGGTTGTTTCTCTTTCTTCAACATTATCATCACCTTCACTTTTTTCATACATTGTGAAGGATTACATAGAAGTTCCTTGTTAATGGGAAGCAATCGTTTCATTTCAAATGCTCTAATAATTCACAATATAATTTTTTAAATATTGATATTAAGAAAAAAAATGTTGTTATAAAATGCTCTTAGGGTTTTCGGACTTTGTCTTTATTTTGGTTGGTTGTATATTCATCTTTCAACTTTGTGATAACTGAATCTAAGGGTTTGTAAGATTTTCTTTTGGAAGTATATAGTCATGCTTATACACATTTCTTTAATCAGTATTGTTGAGAACAATTGATTAATTATGTATTGTCTTTGATGTTACACAAAATATCATATCATTGCTAGTCAATGTATGCTGAGCTCACTCAGGTATGAAGACAATTTCCTGTGTCTGTCAAGCATTCCAAAGTTTTCCTAGTTCAGAAGACAGTGTCAACCAAGTTCACTTGGTCTATCAAAGGGAAGTTTGTAGAAGTTGAGTTTTAACCGAGCTCACTTTGTTAATGAAGAAAATGTTAGATGGAACCAGTGTTAACTGAGCTCACTTAGTTACCAAAGGGATTTTGTAAATATGCAATATTAATCGAGTTCACTTAGATAACATAGGAAAATCATTTCTAAGTTAGTGTCTACCGAGCATGGTCGGCTAATGAAGGATTTTCTTATTTTGGCATATTCAGTTCAATTGATTTAGTTGTTGGTTCTACCCGACTGAGGAGTTGAAATTAAGTATTCTAATTTGTATTCAAGTTGACTTGACAACATGAGTAAGATATAAATATAAGGTCAAGTTGAGGATTAAATGTGTGGAAAAATAAAAGATTTGATGATGCTCATAAGAAGCAAATTAGAAGGATAAGCATAATATCCTTGTTGAGTTGTAAAGATACATTCGACTAGGAAGGATCAAGTATACAAGCCAGAGTTGAGATCTATAATCAACAATTAAGTTGCATCAAAAATCAGTTCATCTCATTGTTACTCTCTAACCATTGTAGTAGTGATCTAAATTTTTTAACCGAGTTGGCTTAATAGCTATTTGTAAATCCTCTAACAAGGTAGCATTTCTATTTGAAGTGTTTAAAGACCTCTAACAAGGCCACTCCTAAGAGGGCGATTAAATCCTTTGATAGGGTCACACCTAACAGTGTATTTGGTAACCTTTAATAGGGTTGGCTCCTAAGAGGGCTCACTTTAGAATAGTGAAAACTAGTAACTAGTTGCAATTGGTGGGTTTTCCCAAATTGGGTTCCCATTTTTTGGTGTCACTTATGTTCATGCTATTTCTTTTATGTGTATGCAACTAAGTTAATCTTAAGTCGAGTCACATAAAAAAAATTCTTATGTTTTGCACTTGCCGAGTTATTATTGTTATTTTAGTTATTGCCAAGTTTCAATATTTGCTAGAGTAAACTGAGTGCATGTGTGTTTGCTGAGTTACAACCGAATACAGTTTAATCAAAGTGTTGATTTGTATTGACATCTAAGGGATCTGGGATATATTTTTTTAGTAATTGATTCATCCCTCCCCTCTCAGTTACTCCTCTTATATTTCCATCAAGTATCTACATTTTCAAGAATTAAAATTGTAACATTATTTAAAATGAATATTGCTTGGGATCCATAAAGGAACTTTTGTAAAATCCTCTTAATAAGGTCAATGTTGCAAGAACCATCTTCCAGTCATCCAACAACATGATTTTGTTCATATGCATACATGCATATGTACATACAAGAAGGGTTTTGTGATGCATCAACTTTTGGGAGTCATAACTTTTGACTTGGATGTGGGTTTTGGTTGAAAATTTACAGGCAATTGTCTGAGGAGAAGCTATTGAGATTATTGATAGAGCTGATCTCGATTGGTGGCCATTTTGACTTTTTTTTGGGAGCCTAAAATATCATCTTGGCCTCCAAAATTGGATTTTTGTGTTTTTTCCAATTTTTTAGAAAGTTGTTTTTGTAATAAATCCATAATCATATTCTTGATTTCATAGATCAGTTCACAGTTCATGTTGTCTTAGTTGGGGGATTTTCTTGAGAAAAATCAAGATTCATAGGATGGGTTTCAAAAATTACCAAAAATGGAAAAAAATATTTTTCCTAAAATATATTCCAAATATGGTAATTTTCAAAATTGTAATAAGTAGCAAAAGAATTTGTCAAAGAAATGAAAGTAACAAGTTTTTTGCTATGCACTACTACTAAAAAGAGGAGAAGAACAAGAAAACTTGGTGCCACCCAAGGTAATGAAGGTGCTGGAGGAGTTTGTTGATGTTGCTCCTGATGAACTACCTGATGGTCTCCCACCCAAAAGAGATATTCAACATCATATTGATCTTATTCCTAGAGAAACTCTACCTAATCAAGCAACCCTTTGGTTGAATCCAACATAACATGAAAAGTTGAATAAACAAGTGATATAACTGATTCAAAAAGGTCTGGTTAGGGAAAGCATGAGTCTATGTGGAGCACCCATAGTGTTGACTCCAAAGAAGGATGACACATGGAGGATGTGCATTGACAAAAAAGAAATCAATAATATTACCATTAAGTACTTGTTTCCTATTCCTCGTATATAAGACATGATGGATAAATTAGTGGGGGCTAAGTACTTCAGCAAGATTGATCTCTAAAGTGGCTACCACCAGATCCATATTTGAGAGGGAGATGAATTGAAGACAAAATTTAAGACAAGAGATGGTTTGTACAAATGGATGGTTATGCCTTTTGGGCTTTCGAACACACCTAGCACATTTATGCAGTTGATGAATACAATGTTGTGCCCTTACATTGGTAAGTTTGTTGTAGTTTACTTTGATGATATTTTGATCTATAGTAAAAGCAAAAAAGAACACTTACAACACTTGATGATCATCTTGAATGTCTTAGGAAAGGAGAAACTCTTTACAAACTTGCAGAACTGTAGATTCATGCAAACTAGATTAAACTTTATAGGCTTTGTCATTTCTCAAGCTAGTGTTCAAATGGATCCAGAAAAAGGTAAAAGTAATCCTAGAATGGTCGAATCCTTCTAGTATAACAAGGGTACAAAGTTTTCATGGGTTGGCAACTTTCTATTGAAAGTTTATCCAAAATTTTAGCAGTAACATACTATACCAAAGGAAGAGAGTTCACAAGGACAACAAATGTTGAAGAGAGTTTTAAATTCTTGAAGAAAAAGGTAACTGAAGCTCCTATATTGACACTTCCAAGTTTTGACAAGGTTTTTGAAGTAGAGTGTGATGCTTCACATGTTGGGATAGGCATAATTCTTAGCCAAGTAGGTAAACCTATAGCCTTCTTTAACGAGAAATTGAATGAAGTAAGAAACAATTATTCTACCTATGATCTGGAGTTTTATGCAATTGTTCAAGGCTCTTTTATTTTTTCCTCATGGCTTCTTGTTATTCATACGATATCTTCTTTCGATGTGACAATGCAATCAGTTGATTTTCATTATTTCATTGCCACATTGGAGGCACTATCTAGTCCCACATGATTTTGTGCTATTTATTAATCATATTGCTCTGAAATATCTCAACACAAAAAATAAGTTGAATAGTCAACATACCAATTGGGTATCTTTCTTACATGGATATACCTTTGTTCTAAAACATAAGTCTCAAAAAAAAATTAGGTTGTTGATGCCTTGAGCAGGCGCACCCCACTATTAACCACAATGGAAACTAAGGTCACTAATTTTGATGCTATTAAGACCTTGTATGAAATTGATGATGATTTCTTGGAAACTGTAGACCAACTAAAGGCTTCATCTTTTGGTAAGTTGGAACATGTGAAAGGTGACTATTTTATGTGGGATGGTTACCTCTTTAAGGGTAAACAATATGTATACCAGGCGGATCCATGAGGGAAACCATTATCAACCAATTTCATAGTGTTGGACTAGCTGGACACTTAGAAAGGAAAAAACAATAAACTTGGTTGAAGATAATTATTATTGGCCCAAGATAAAGAGGGACATCAGTAAATATGTGGCAAGGTGCAAAATCTATCAAGTGGCTAAAGGACATTCATAGAATACATGATTATACATGCCTTTACTAGTACCCACTGAACCATGGATTGACTTGAGTATGGGTTTTGTAGTGGGTCTCTCATAAGGTAATGATTATATTTTTGTGGTTGTTGATCAATTTTTAAAAATGGTCCACTTTATTTCTTGTAAAAAGACCAAAAATGCAAATAGAATAGCAGAACTATTCTTCTCAGAAGTTGTTCATTTACATGGCCTTCCAAAGACCATTACCTCTGATAGAGACACTAAGTTCTTAAGTCTTTTTTGGAGAACTTTTTGGAGAAAACTAGGAACAACTTTGCAGTTTAGTAGTGCCTATCATCCTCAAACTGATGGACAAACATAGGTAGTCAATCAGAGTTTGGGAAATCTATTACGCTAAATTTAGGGTGAGAAGCCTAAATAGTGGGACTTGGAGTTGCCCCAAGTAGAATTTACCTATAATAGTTTTGTTAATAGATCTACCAGAAAATCTCCATTTCAAATTTACTAGGGTCAAAACCCTAAAGGTGTTCTAGATCTTGGGTCACTTCCCTTAGGAGACAGAATTAGTGATGATGGAGTTTCCTTTGTTTAACACCTTCACCAACTCCAACAAGATGTCAGACAAAAGTTACAGGATAGTAATTTGAGTTACAAGATTACTGGAGATGCTACTCAAAGACAAAAAAAATTTGTTTTAGGTGACTTAGTGATGGTTTATTGGAGGCGTGAACAATTTCCTACAGGAATGTATCATAAATTGAAGTATAAAAAGATTGGGCCTTGCATAATCATCAAAAAGATTAATGATAATGCTTATGAGGTTAGCTTACCAGAAAATCTTGACATCTGCCTTGTTTTTAATGTTTTTGATTTATACACATTCCATGGAGATGTTCCAAGTGTGGATGATGTCTAGGGAGTGGATTGGCAACATCACCTTCCCAATAAGAAGAAGGAAAAGATTGCCCAAATTCTTTGACAAGCAGACAACCTCCACAAGGCATGGCCAACATTATAGATACCTAATATAGTAGGATGGGTTACCTAAAATAGAGAGTGCATGGTTATCTAACTGGTTATTAATGTAGTTAGATCCAATAAAATTGCAGCAAGTCATAGGCAGCCACTTGCAGGAGTTGCATTTCTTCCAAGAAGGGGAGAATGATGCATCAACTTTTGGGAGTCATAACTTTTGACTCGGATGTGGATTTTGGCTGAAATGTTACCAACAATTGCATGAGGAGGGTCTATTTGGATTGTTGATAGAGCTTAGCTTGATTGGTGACCATTTTGACATTTTTTTGGAAGCCTAAAACATCATCTTGACCTCTGAAATTGGATTTTTGTGTTTATTTCTAGTTTTTTAGAAAGTTGTTTTTGTAATAAATCCGAAATCATATTCTTGATTTTTTAGGTTAGTTGGCAATTCATCTTGCCTTAGTAGAGAGATTTTCTTGGGAAAAATTAGGATTCGTAGGATGGTTTTGAAAATTACCAGAAATGCAAAAAATTATTTTCCCAAAAAAATTTCAAATATGGTAATTTTCAAAATTGTAATAATTAGTTATTTTTCTTTCATTGTAGGGGCATAGTAGAGTTGGAGAATTTTAATGAAGAATCTGACATTCTTAACTTTTGTGTTGTGTAATTTTATAAGTTATTGCTTTGAAGGGTTTGGGCTACATTATTTGGTATCAGAGCGGGAAGATGGCTGGGAGAGGAAGAGGAAGAGGAAGAGGAGGTGTCACTCCAATGCAAAGATTTATGTTGGATATGCAGAGGCAGATTGAATGGTTGAATGAGTGAATGGATAATCAAGGAATACAAGTAGTATAAGGAGAGAACGAATTAGATGAAGAGGGAAATCGAAAAAGTGCTAATCAAAATGAAGAAAATGAAGAAGAACACTTGGAAGAGTTGACGTATGAAGATAGAGTTCTTCGGGCTTTAGAATTTAAAAATAAAGGGATCAAGTTCAAAGTTTCAAACTATGCTGGTAGTCTTAAGCCAAAAGAGTTGATAGACTAGCAAAATGAGATGGGGAAATTTTTTGAATGGAAGCCTATGACAGAGGAAAACAAGATGAATTTTGCATGCATAAAATTAAAAGGATATGCAATGATATGGTGGGATCACCTCTAGAAGGTAAAAAACTAGAAACTAAAAGGAAAAGACCAAAACATGGAGCAAGATGGAGAAAAAAATTAGGGAAAAGTTACCCTTGGATTACACACAAACCTTGTTTCATAAGTTCTAGAATTTGAAGCAGAATTTGTTCCCTATACAAGAGTACACAAATGAGTTCTATAAGTTATCCATGAGAGTAGAGCATCAAGAAGATGATGAGCAGATGGCTGCTAGGTACATAAATGGTTTAAAATTTTCCATCCAAGATGAGTTGAGCATGCATTGTATTAGTAGTATGGAAGAGGCCTACCAATTGGCTCTAAAGGCTGAAGAAACATAATCAACAGTATAATTAGAGGCATAGAGGAGGAAGAAGGGAACCCTGAACACCATTTCAAGGAGGTTCTAATTAGGTCAAGGAGAATCCTCCTAAGGATTCAAAAGAAATACAAATTCTAGACAAGATCTTGCAAAACAAGGAGGAAGGGGATTTTGGCGAGGACAAGGTCATGGTAGTGGAAGAGGATGGGAAAACCAATAGAGCCCCTTTACCTATTTCACATGTGGAGAAGAACATAGAGACTTTGAATGCTCAAATTATAGCATACCATAAATATGTCAAGGAAGATAGCCTAGGGTGAACCTGCTTCAACCAGAAGAGGAGGAGCAATAAATTTCACCAAATGTGGGAAAAACCCTCATGATGAGGAGATCAATGATCATTCCAAAAAAAAAGATGAAATTCTTGCAAAGAACTTTGATGATACATGGCTCTGGACCAACATTTTCAGAATTAGATGCACTTTTAGTGGAAATGTATGTCAAGTTATTATTGATGGGGGTAGTTGTGAGAATATGGTATCTAGAGAAATGGTAGAGAAATTAAATTTACAATATGAAAAGCATCCTCATCCTTATCATATTGCATGGTTTAAGAAAGGAAATGAAGTAATGGTTGATAAAAGATGTTTAGTCAGATTTACCATAGGAAAAAATTACAAGGATGAAATATGGTGTGATGTTATCCCTATTGATGCTTTCCATATGTTGTTGGGAAGACCATGGTAGTGTAATAGGAAAATCATACATGATGGGGAGAAAAATACTTACACATTTTGGAAGGATGGCTCTAAAGTGGTTCTATTGCCGCTTAAGGATGAAAAGAAGAATGAAACCATGTTGTTTGAAAAAAAAGTTGTCAAAGAAATGAAAGTAACAAGTTTGTTGTTATGCACTAGTACTAACAAGAGGAGAAGAACAAGAAAACTTGGTGCCACCCGAGGCAATGAAGGTACTGGAGGAGTTTGTTGAGGTTTCTCCTAATGGCCTCCCACCCATAAGAGATATTCAACATCGTATTGATCTTATTCTTGGAAACTAGTTTAACCCTTCTAGGCTTTGTCATTTCTCAAGCTAGTGTTCAAATGGATCCACAAAAAGGTAAAAGCAATCCTAGAATGGCTCAATCTTTCTAGTATAACAAGAGTATGAAGTTTTCATGGGTTGGAAACTCTCTATTGAAAGTTTATCCAAAATTTTATCAATATTGTAGCACCCATAACATATTGTACCAAAGGGAGTTCACATGGACAACAAATGCTGAAGTGAGTTTTAAATTCTTGAAGAAAAAGGTAACTGAAGTTTCTATATTGACACTTCCAAATTTTGACAAAGTTTTTGAAGTAGAGTGTGATGCTTCACATGTTGCGATAGGCATTGTTCTTAGCCAAACAGGTAAACCTATAGCCTTCTTTATCGAGAAATTGAATGAAGTAAGAAAGAATTATTCTACCTATGATCTAGAGTTTTATGAAATTGTTCAAGGATTAAGACATTGGAGGCACTATATGGTCCCACATGAGTTTGTGCTATTTATTGATCATATTGCTTTGAAATATCTGAACACACAAAAGAAGTTGAATAGTCGACATGCCAAGTGGGTATCTTTCTTACAAGGATATACCTTTGTTCTAAAACATAAGTCTGAAAAATAAAATTAGGTTGTTGATGCCTTGAGCAAGAACACTGCACTATTAACCACAATGGAAATAGACGTCACTAGTTTTGATGCTATTAAAGCCTTGTATGAAATTGATGATGATTTTTGGGAAATTGTAGAATAAATAAAGGCTTCATCTTTTGGTAAGTTGGATCATGTGAAAGGTGACTATTTTATGTAGGATGGTTACCTCTTTAAGGGTAAACACTATGTATACTAGGTGGATTTATGCGGGAAAACATTATTAGGGAATTTCACAGTGTTGGACTAGATGGACACTTTGGAAAGGACAAAACAATAAACTTGGTTAAAGATAAGTATTATTGGTCCAAGATAAAGAGGGACATCACTAAATATGTGGCAAGGTGTAGAATCTATCAAGTGGCTAAAGGACATTCACAAAATACAGGATTATACATGCCTTTACTAGTACCCACCGAACCATGGACTGACTTGAGTATGGATTTTGTAGTGGGTCTCCCACACACTCAATGAGGTAACGATTCTATTTTTGTGGTTGATGATTGATTTTTAAAAATGTTCCACTTTATTTCTTGTGAAAAAACCAACAATGCAACTAGAGTAGCATAACTATTCTTCTTAGAAGTTGTTTATTTATATGGCCTTCCAAAGACAATTACCTCTGATAGAGACACTAAGTTCTTGAGTCATTTTTGGAGATCTCTCTAGAGGAAATTAGGAACAAAGTTATAGTTTAGTAGTGCCTATCATCATCAAACTGAGGTAGTCAATTGGAGTTTGGGAAATCTGTTACACTACATTGTAGGTGAGAAGCCAAAACAGTGGGACTTGGCATTGGCCTAGGCAGAATTTGTCTATAATAGTTTTGTTAACAGATCCACTAGAAAATCTCCATTTCAAATTGTCTATGGTCAAAACCATCAAGGTGTTCTAGATCTTGTCTCACTTCTCATGGGAAAAAAAATCAGTGATGACAAAAAATATTTGTTGCAGGTGACTTGGTGATGGTTTACTTGAGGTGTGAACAGTTTCCTACAAGAATGTATCATAAATTGAAGTATAAAAAGATTAGGCCTTGCAAAATCATCAAAAAGATTTATGATAATGCTTATGAGGTTAGCTTACCAACAAATCTTGACATCTGCCTTGTTTTTTATGTTTCTAATTTATACACATTCCATGGAGATGTTCCAAGTGCAGATGACGTCCAAGGAGTGGATTAGCAACATCACCTTCCCAATAAGAAAGAGGAAAAGATTGCCCAAATTCTTTGACAATCAGACTACCTCCACAAGGCATGACCAACATTATAGATACTTGATATAGTAGGACGGATTACCTGAAATAGAGAGTACATGGTTATTTGAGTGGGCAGTAATGTAGTTTGATCCAATAGAATTACAACAATTCACAGACAGTCACTTATAGGAGCTGCGCAGGGATAACTTTAAGGAACACCCCCCCTCCCAAAATTTTTAAAATTGTGGCAAATCACATGTCATTTGGGTGAAAAAATTTTAATAGTGTTGGCGAATTATGCATCAATCGATGGATATTTGGTGGCAAATTTTTTAATAGTTTAGACAATTTTTATAAAATAATGGCGATTATAATTTTAAAAAAAATAAAATTATTAATATTGATGGCGAATTATGTTTTGAAATGTAATTATGTTAAATGTATTATTTGAGAACTCAGACCATCTGATGATCCAAGATCAATGGTTGAGGTTTAATTTTGGCCAACATTTCTTGAAGGAAGAAGAATTGTCGAGGTAGTTACGGGAATGTTGACACGTATCAAGGTAAGTTGTTTGTGGAGTACAATGTCACTCACTCAATTAATTTCGTGGTGAATAAGAGTAAACATTAAAGAGAAATATGGGTGAAGAACCCAACTACCAAATTGAAATTATGTAATAATAGTGGCGAATCTTCTTACCACTATATGAGTATTTTATAAAATATGGGTGAACCGGTCAACTAGTATACGGTGTTTTTTTTAGCCAATTTCTATAGCCCAATCGGGACATATTAGCCAATTGGTGAATAATAGCCACTAAAAAAATCCCTAGAGGTGTGTTTCTTTCAAGAAGGGGAGAATGATGCATCAATTTCTGGGAGTCATAACTTTTGACTTGGATGTGGGTTTTGGCTGAAATTTTACAAGCAGTTGCAAGAGGAGGAGCTGTTTGAATTGTCAATAGAGCTTAGCTCAATTAGTGGTTGTTTTGACTTTTTTTGGGAGTTTGAAATATCATCTTGGCCTGCAAAATTTGATTTATGTATTTTTTCTAATGTTTTAGAAAGTTGTTTTTGTAATAGATCCAAAATGATTTTCTTGATTTCTTACATTAGTTGGAAATTTGTCTTGTCTTAGTTGGGGGCTTTTATTGGAAAAAATCAAGATTACTTCATAAGATGGGTTTCAAAAATTAACAACAATGGAAAAATCCATTTTCCCCAAAAATTTGCCAAAAAATGGTCATTTTCAAAATTGCAATAAGTAGTTTTTATTTCATTGTAGGGGTAGACTAGAGTTGGAGAAGTTTAATGAAGAATCTGACATTCTGAACTTCTGGGTTTTGTAATTTTTTGAGTTATTATTTTGGAGGGTTTGGGCTACATAATTGTGTCCCTACAGGTAGCGGGTGGGCATCAGATCTTTTTTAAAATCAAAATCACCTTACTCCACATAAGGTGTATTTGTACATCCTATTTTTTTAAGGAACTTTATCCATTTGATCATTATTCCACAAAGTTAAGTTTTTCTATTCATAATTTGATTAAAATCAACTCATTTCTACATGTTGGTAGGTTAGCTTAAGGCATCATTATAATTAATAATGATTGGTATGAAGATAGAACCAGCCTAGGGCCACCATTGTAAGCATTGTTTAAAGGTATTCCTACATAGAGGGAATTAACCGTGCTCCATAACCAACTCTTGTCCTTTTCTCAATAATTTCTCTAGACCAATTTTTAAATAGGTCTCCTAATAAGCTTGCATAGTGTTTTACTTTGAACCATTAATCTTACTAGCTCAAAATCAAAATGTGTGGAGTGACTGATACAAGATCTCAATGGTTAAAGTATCTTTACCCGAGACGATACCATACTCTTCAATATTCTTTTACTGGCCAAAAATTAAAAATTAAAATAAAAAATTCTTACTACTATTACACACTATAATAATATAGAGATGGCAAAGACTTACCCCATTAGTTGTGGTCTATGGATACAACATTCAGGATACATAGTATTACTTCACATCTGTGAAAGAAGACACTAACATAAATAGAACAAATTAAAACTTTACTAAAAAGGTTAATTATTCGATTGTGATATGAAATGTTGGATCTCTCTTCAGAAATCTTATTGCAATGAAAGGAATTTGATCTTGGACTGTGTCAGTACAAGCACCTCCAAATATCATTAGAGATCATATTGCACTTGAAAGAACTCTAATGAAAAGGAGTAGGACATCGACCTAATTTCCCACACTTATTTAAAGCTTAAGTGTTGTTCAATTCCCCTTTTGAATTAGGTACATATAAGAAAAGGGGAAAAAAAGTATTGTTATACCTTGACTTTGGGAAGCAGCCTGCATGATTCCATGTGAGAAATGCATTCACATAGAGGCTATTGATTGTTGAATGGAATTCTAGAGTAGTAGACATGAAGTAATTGCTGTGAAGTCCATAGGATTACATCTCTTTCAGACATTCTATCGAACACTTGGTGTGCTTCCAATCTAAAAAAACATTTAGTATACATATAAACAACAGCACTACTCAGAGAAATATCTGAATAGTACAAGTTTTAGAATCCATCCTCAAAAGATTTATTTATAAATTATAAAATTTAAAATAGAAACTCCATTCACTTGAATTGGAACATGTATAAACCTATGTAAGAAAATCCATAGGCCATTACATCTGACTTCAAACCTTTGCGATCACATTTATTTTTTGAAAACAATTCATGGAAGTTAATATGTATATGCAAAAACACAAACTTTGTATTCTAGCCTCCACAGTCAATCAACCATTTTAAAAACCAAACCTCATACAATATTCAATAGCCTCCAGTATTCATATCTGATAAGATCAAAATGGTACCATTGTTAATTCATTAATTTTGTGTGGCTTTTGGTGAAGATATCTCAAATGGGTATGACAATTTTGATCATACAACATTCATCTATGGCTTTTAAGAGTCAATAAACAATAATATACAACTTTGATCATACAAATATCTTGCATAGCTTTTAAGAGCCAATTAATAATAATACAATTCTACGTATCTGTCACACCTTTTTGAACTGGCCAAACCATCATTTGAAGTCATATATTGTGTCATCAAGCATCTTTCCCATGTTTGCATTTGACCAACCTTCAACAATAACATCTTTCTCAACTGACCAACTATAATAGTTATACTATTATCAGATACATTTCCTCATTTTTAATGTGTGTCAGCATTAGATGTCCCTTCATCATTTTCAATTGTCCAAGCATCACAGTCATAAAATGTATCATCAGTTATCTTTCCCCTTTCTTTAATGTGTGTCATCCAATAGTCTTGATCTTGCTTCAACAATAAATTGTTTGAGATCATCTCCTGTTTTGCACCTGTGTAGCAACAATATTAGCAATTGAAGATAATGACCCTTTAAGTGTTTAGGAAAACTACTTTATTTCTACCATTACAAATAAGCAAGAGAAATTGAGAAGAAATGGCAAACAACAAACAATTTGTCATTAAAATATCATGACAACATAATTAGTATGATCAACACTGAAACAAAAGTAGAATCTGAAAGTAGTTAAAATTATGAAAGATCAATTCAAACAGGCTTATAAAATCAATTAATGTTAGTCATATTTTATGGAAGTAAAGGAGACTATCAAGAACATGCAATGTTGTGTTCACCTTTACATCAGCTTGTCATTCCCTTCAAGAATTTTTCTAAACCCAGCTTCGATTTTCTTTGACAGAAGATGTTATCTCATCCAGATTTTCTAAAATGTTATGACCAAGCTCAAGTTTTAGCTAGATCAATTGTTTTATGGTCTGCTCCTCATTTGAACGTGGTACAATGTTCATGTCCTCAAGCAAATTTTCTAAAATCCTACAACCTAACTCAAGTTGCATTCCAGTCAAACATCTTCTTCAGAAGTTGTAGTTGCAGGTATTGTAAGAATTGATAAAGAGGGGCCCTTTGAACTAGATATAGGGCTCAAGTTATCTGCCAAACAAACAAGAAGCAAAATTGAGTATGATCTCTTGATATAAATGAGCATACATAAATTGAATTTAGAAACAATTAAGAAATAGATTATAGATTGCAAATAACTACTATATGTAAATGCCAAACAATCGTGCATTTATTTTTGACAAAAGTTGTAGCGCCAATAAAATAAATAAATAAATATAGACATCAACCAATACGAGAAGAAATAGAGATTAGATAAGAAAGTAGATACAAAATTTTGATCATCGAGCAGAGAAAAATAGAAATTGGATAATAAATAAAGTATAATTTGTCCAAATGCAGGTAAAACAATAAAAAAAAAGGTAAAAGACATGCATTTTTATTTTAAAGTTCATTGATAATTATTTACAAAAGGGAATTGAACCTACCTTTAGCTACAGGTTCAGAAGAGCCTGATGAAACTTGAAGATCATTGTTCAACTTTAATCGAGTTGAATATTTTTCTTTAGAAACTGACTGAAACTCTTCCACATGCTCTAAATTTTTTAGAGCTGTTTCTTTGACCTGTTGGGGCACTTAAATTCAACTGTCGACAAAACATTCTGCTTCTCTACTTCAATTAAAGTTTCTTCTCAACTGCAATCGGTTTGCATTTCATCTAAATTAAGATTTACTTGCATTTAATGATTAAAAACTTCATTGAATTGAATTGAAAAAGATTTATTGTCAACTGGTTGAATAAAATCCCCAAGAAATTGAACTAGTAAACCTTGCAATAGATTGGGATTCTAAAGAGGAAGATAATATTCTTTAAAAAACAAAAAATGTGATTAAAAGACAAAGGCTTGGTTGAAAATTGAAAAAGACACACATGCTAATGTCTAGGTTGATCCTATTTCTAATGTTGGTCTTACAATTGCAGGTAGCAGAAGGTCATCAAGGATTTCTAAGAAAAAGATTCATATGTTGGAAATATTCAAGATATGACAAGTTACTGAGAGGGGAGGGGTGAATCAGTAACTTCTAAAATTTCAAACAATAAAACTGTATACTGATATATTCATCATTCATCCAAGTAACCTATTGTAAGCATGAAACAAAATCATTTGCAACACTTGAACGCACAGATTTGGTGACCCAGAAACCTTCCAAATAGAAAGTAAAACTGGGGTGGGGATGAAACCCACAAGCTTCGTTACTGCAGTATGAAGTTGGCCAGTTAAGGCTTACAATGACCACTTCTGGTGATCTGCCCTGTTAGGAGCACAAAGGATTGCTAGATCCACCTTGTTAGAGGATTTCCAAACATACAATAAAGTATGCACTCTGTTAGGAGATTTACAAAAGACTGTTAAGTCTACCTTGTTAAAGGATTTGCAAAAACTAATTCACCTGTTAGAATGAAACAGTGGATCTGATTACAACTGATTGCTGATAAGATCCGCTATGCTCTGATTCACCTTGATGTGATAGATAAAACTTTTCTGCTTCAAAACTAGACCTGCTGAATATCTTCACAATTTAGCCCACATACTTTCGCACGCATGTATTTCTTTCGCACTTTCACACATTCACACTTTCACATTTCCACTCATTACCATTGCCATAACTATTGTTTGAATGATACAATACATTGCGTATATATACTATCCATATAAATAATACATGCAAGGTCGGCTAAACAATACATGCAAGGTCGGCTAAAACAACAAGTGCAAATCTCTATACAAAGTCGGCCCAAGGTAAAAACTCAGGTTCACTAAACTGACTCAATGTCCTTCTGATACTCGGCATCCACTACGTTACTCGGCATCATCATGCACTCGGTAGAAGTGAAGGCACAGTTCATACTAAACACTTCGAATAGTTTTGAACTCGGTAACCACTGGAGACTCAGTAGAAGAGATGTCACTCAGTGAATACTTCTATCTGAACTGTTGCTCGGTGATCAAAGGAAATACTTGATAGAACCTTGTGACTTGGTGATAGTTAGTTTCCTTGATATCCGTCTGAGCTCGGTAAAAATTAATTTCCTTGATAACCTCAGGAGCTTGGTTATCATGAAGTTCTCAGTTACATCTTAGTACATCTTTACTCGGTCAAAACTGATTCCTTTCTTTATCTTGAACACTCGGTAAACACTGATTGCTTTGTTCACCTTGATCACTCGGTAAACACTGATTGCTTTGTTCACCTTGATCACTTGGTAAACACTGACTTCTTTGTTCACCTTGATTACTCGGTAAACACTGACTTCTTTGTTCACCTTGATTACTTGGTAAACATTGAGAACTAGGTAAAGCTTGGTTTCCAGTGTGAGCTCGGTAAGCATTCAGAATCCAATAAGTGTTGTAACTAATGACAAAAATGTATCATAATGCCAACAATCTCCCCCTTTGGCATTAGTGACAAAAACACTTATGAGACAAAATTTATCTGACATGCTGATGACTGATTCTGAATATACATAGCTTCGTTATATACAACTCCCCCATAGAATAGCTTTGTTATATACAACTCCCCCATAGAATGTACATACATTATTTACATGAGCTGTATATCTCTTCCTTTGTAAAATTTTTTGAAAACACTTATTCAACCATAGAAAACACTTATTCACCCATAGTATACATATCCAACAATAATCTCCCCCTTTTTGACAATAATGCCAAAGAATAAAGAATATATATACTTATATGGAAACACCAAAATGAGAGATGAACTCTGAATGTACCTAGAGAATAAGCTGGAGAGTCTTATCCCAATTCTCTTGCAAAATTTTGCAGGTAGAAAGAGCTATTTGAATTTCAGCCGAAAGTTCAATCACATGATCTGCAATGGAGAAGTTATTATCATGGATTAATGTCTTTGAATGTGCAATATGCTTCTGCATTGAATCCATGATGGGAAGGATCATGTTTTGGATATCTATCAATGTAGATCGGATCCTTGCCTCTTCCCTCAACAGCTCTGCCTGCTTCTCTGACAAAAATTTGATTCTGAGGTGATGAGATGAGATTAAACTGGGGTCAAGCTTCAAGTTCTGTGCGCTTACCTTTAGATCTTCATCAATTTTATTTAGTTTTTCTCTTATTCCTTTAGTGTATTCGGTAACATCACAAAGTTTAGCAAAAAGAGATGTTACATTATTAAAAGAATTTTCCATGTCTGCCAAAACTGAGGTTAATGCAACCTGATTTATTGCAATGTTCTAGGCAATGTGCCCTAATACCTTATTATCAAATTTCTTTTCTGCATGCTCAATTAGCTTTTCTTGTTCGGAGGCATCTTCATTGAATTTATTAACTGCCTCTTCTAGTTGAATCAAAATGTGTTGAGAAGTATCAAGATCAACACCTATAGCCTCAGTAATTATGTTTCGGGCTTCCTCAATTATCCTATATTCCTTATCCCTTTCTGATCTTAACTGCATCTGAGTAGCCTTTTTCTCAATAAGTTGACTAGCATACCTCATTTCTTCAATGGTAGCATTATCAAAGTCAATCTTTGGAATTACTATCTCTGTGTCCAAGTCAATATCTTCAGGAATTTCCTTTCCAGTGATCATAAGTCTTAATGGTTGCTTTTGTTTGACTTCTAGGATGACTGGTTTGACCTTTGGAATAGACACAACAGTAGAGATAGAAGGACTAGCAGTAAAAACTGGGATGTTTAAGGTTTGAGTGCCAATAGAAGTATGTACAGGGTCAAAAATTTGAGTGCTGGCCAAAAAAGGTGATACACTCGGTAATATAGTATCTGAGCTCATTGTGCCTGAAGTAGATGGCAACAAAATTGTAGAACGAATTTGAGTTGTCAAAATTTGAGAACTTACAGCAATGCCAACTGATGATGATGGAGTCGAGGAGGCTAACTCGGTAGATGAAAAGGGGTGTAGCTCGGTAGACGAAGAGGGATGCAGCTCGGTAGATGAAGTGGTAGTCACTTCCACTGATGATACCTGGAGCTGAGATATGGCAGGTGTAGATGGTAAAACTAGTGTAGATGAACCTGCTGAAGCTGACTCCAACTTTGATGATGTCATAGGTTTGTCTGGGGAGTGAGGAAGGGATGCAATAACTGCTGCTGCAATTTTTACCATATCATCCTCCTTATCTTCCTCTTCAGCTTCTTCCTCTTTGTCTTCTTCCTCCTTTTCTTCCATCATTGCATGCAACTCTCCTGGTGTAACTGTGATGGATGGAGTGCTATCTGATTCATCACTGCTGCTGCTGCTATCATCATCCTTTATTTCTACTGGGTCTACACTGGGCTTATGTAGATGATAGATGTTTTTCCACATGTTTGTAGCATCATTTACAACATGCTCTATATCTTTGATCAAAACTAAACAAGTGTGGAATCTGATCATCATTTTACCTTCATAGGTTTTCAATTCAGATTTTACCTCTACTCCAGTGAGACTAGGCCGAAGATTCTTCAGGGATTGCTCATATATATCTTTTACCGTCTTGGTGGCTAACTCCCATCTTGGCTGTACTCTCTCTAGTAGTTCTTTAGAGATATGAGGAGCAATCTGGTCCGAGGAGTATTTCCATTTTCCCATTTTGTTAAGTACCAGTTCCTTAATTTGCATTTTCTCTACATCAGTCCTTATCTCAAATCTCAATGCCTTGAAATTTGCAATGCCAGCTCCTTCTTCCAATGTTTTGAGCCTTTGCTCAAATGTAGGTGCAGGTTTGACCAATACAGGTTCCTGAATACCTTTTTTCGTTCTTCGAGTGAATACTACAGTAGGCTGCTTCTTGGGCTTGGTAATGATTACCTTGCCTTTCTTCTTTGCCGGTTGCTCTTTTTCTGATTCTTTTTCTCCTTCTTTTTCTTCTTCACTTTCTTTATCTTCACCTTTTCCCTCGGTGACCATAAGAGAACTCATTTCAGTTTTTAGTTTGGCCATTTTCCTTTTACCTTTGCTGATGGCCTATGGAATTTTGATTTCTAGTTCAATTCTAGCCTTTGCTTCATCATAAGTACCAAAAATTCATTGCCTTGGGTCTACTGGCTCATTTATCAGTGCTTCAATGATATCCCTAGTTTCATCAATATTTACCTCATATGGAAGAGGTTTCACCCATGCAACTCGGGGTCTAACTGCCTGTATGTATACCTTGTCACAGTCAACCATGAAACAGACATCATCCTTATACTCTTCAACAAGTTTTGGAGGTATTCTGAATCTGTTGTTCATCCTTTCCTTGAAATCTTCAAAATAATTGTCCATTACTTTGTCAAAATTCATACCCATATCTACTATGAATTCATTTATTTGATACAAAATTGGAGTATCTTTCCTCCATACAACTGTACCTTTGGATGGAAAAAATTTCTATACATAGAAGAATAAACAAACTAGAAAAGAACCAAATTTACAAGGGTTTGTCTTTGCAGTCCTTATGCTTTCCATGTTTTTATTGAATTGTTTTAATAATACATCAGCTAGGTCAAACTCCATATTTTTCTTTACAATTTTATATGCCAAATCTACAGCCTCGCAAGGTACACTATTCAGCCTGCTGGAACTATACAGTTTGTATGCAATAACAAAAATACCAAATTTTAGTTCTATATCTGAAACATTGTTGAGTTTTAAACCTCTGCCATCCCATTCGGCTTGGGTTTTCTTCTGTAACTCATCCCGTCCTAGGGTTTTGGTGGTTTTGGCTTTGCTGAGCATTGGGAGACCCGTGATTTTGTGAATCATCTTCTTGGTTATCAAAACTGGTTGTTCCAACCACAACTGACCATTATGTACTCGGCTCAAGATATACCTCACCCATTTCACTTGGAAACTTCTTGGCAGATGCGGGATATGGGTTAAGCCTTTGGTTTCCAAATGTTTGAACTCAGGTTTTAGGGTTCCATCCATGCATAACTCGGCTAGGGTGCTATCCATATCTAGTGTCCCTATTTCTTGCACAGTACACTTGAAATGAGTATGAATATCATTGATTAGAAGTACCTTTGGAGGAATCTGTGATTGAGCTCCATGCGGGTCGAGTGATTCAGCGATGGTAGGAACAAGCTTGAACGTCGGTGCCTTCCATTCTGTTCCCTGCACAAGCATTTCGGATCCTTTCTTCGCCTTGCTGCTGCTGGTGCTTGCGGAAGCCATTGCTGCTCGGTGAGTAAGAAAATTTTGTAAGAATACTTCGCTGGAAAATTTCTTCAACTCACTTGAATTTGCTTGAAAGCCCTCTTTTGTAAATCTCGAATTCGCGATGAAAAAATGAGGTTGAAATCTGCCCTTTTGATGAAAAATTCATCATTAATGTTCAGCACGGAGGTAGCTGCGATTGACAAGTTGTCATCCACTAGCTCGGCTTAAACTTCGCAACTCGGTGACCAAAAGAAAATAGGTTAATCCGCCCTTAACTCGGTAAGAGAAGAACCAACCATGCTCAGTAAGTGCAATTTGGTGAAAGAAGCCTTATTGCACCCGACTGAGCTCGGTAAGGTCATGTACCGACCATGATCCTGATGTATCTGAAATACTGATTTGATCATATTTTCATTCTAGGACTGCTTAGGATATTGCTTGTGGATACAGTCCTGGTCTTATCCTGATGAGTCTTAATTGGAAATGGGAGAGTCACTCACCTCTTGAGTGATCATTCCATTACTTGAATTATCTGGCTCGGTAGACTTTGGAATCCATTGCTGCTTCATTTGTTTCTGAATATTGTCTACTTTGATTTTCTTCTCATCCTTGACTTTCTTTATGTTCATGCAGTTTTTAGATATATGACCAAGTTCTGTACATGTATAACATCTTACAGTGGTATCCCTTTTTCTTAGGTGATGCCTTGCACAGTTTATGCCAGTATGACCATATTCTCCACAATAATGACATCTGCACCAAGTGTTGTAGTCCCAACCAAATATTGCTTTGACAAGTTGTTCAGCTAGATTAAAAGATTTGAATTTGCATTGTGATGCCTTATGACCTTGCTTTTGGCATTTGTGACATTTACCTTCAAATTTCAGTTTCTTTTTGCATTCATTGGCTTTGTGTCCATGCTGATTGCAATTGTAGCATTTTCCATTAAATTTTCCTTTTCCATTGCTCCAACATCTGTTAGATGTATGACCTAACTTACCACAGTGGCTGCAAGTAGGTTTTTGATTCTTTTGAGTACCTTGTTTGGAGGATTCACCTTCTTCCTTGTATCCAAGGCCTGCTTTACCATTTTGTTTATGAAAGTTTTCTTCATTTTGCAGATTCAATTGATCCATGTCTTTTTGAGATTTTACCATTCTCTCATTGACTTGTTTTTCAGAGATTAGATCACTTTGTAAGCTTGCATTGATTTGTCTTTCAGTAATTAAGTCATTTCTCAAAATCTCATTCTCAGATCTTAGATTCATAATTTCTTCATTTGCATTAGATAACTGAGTTACAAGATTTTCAAGCTGAGAGGATTGATTATTCCTTACCTCTAAGTCTTCAGCTACCTTGTTCCTTTGCTCCAAGATTTTGCATAGCCTGATGGACTGGATTCCTTGTTCCCTTTTGAGCTTTCTTACTTCTTCCTGCAGAGATCCATTCTTTTCTAAGAGTTCTTTGATTGCTTTGTCAGCTTCATCTAAACTATTTGATGGTGAGAGATCTTCAATCTTTTCTTCAACATACTGATGGTCATTCATTTGCTTTGCAAGTTCTTTTCTTCTTTTCAAGGATTGTAAAAGATGCTCTTTTGCTTCATTGAGTTGAGCCATGGCCATTTTCAGATCTAGCTTTTCATTCTCAATAGTTTTGTCAAGTTTGAATATCTCCATTGTCCTTGATCTTGGCTCAATCTGTGAAGCTTTTATCTTGAGAACCTTATAGCTCTGATACCAATTGTTGGAAATATTCAAGATATGACAAGTTACTAAGAGGGGAGGGGTGAATCAGTAACTTCTAAAATTTCAAACAATAAAACTGTATACTGATATATTCATCATTCATCCAAGTAACCTATTGTAAGCATGAAACAAAATCATTTCCAACACTTGAACACACAGATTTGGTGACCCAGAAACCTTCCAAATAGAAAGTAAAACTGGGGTGGGGATGAAACCCACAAGCTTCGTTACTGCAGTATGAAGTTGGCCGGTTAAGGCTTATAATGACCACTTTTGGTGATCTGCCCTGTTAGGAGCACAAAGGATTGCTAGATCCACCTTGTTAGAGGATTTCCAAACATACAATAAAGTATGCACTCTGTTAGGAGATTTACAAAAGACTGTTAAGTCTACCTTCTTAAAGGATTTGCAAAAACTGATTCACCTATTAGAATGAAACAGTGGATCTGATTACAACTGATTGCTGATAAGATCTGCTATGCTCTGATTCACCGTGATGTGATAGATAAAACTTTTCTGCTTCAAAACTAGACCTGCTGAATATCTTCACAATTCAACCCACATACTTTCGCACGCATGTATTTCTTTCGCACTTTCACACATTCACACTTTCACAGTTCCACTCATTACCATTGCCATAACTATTTTTTGAATGATACAATACATTGCATATATATACTATCCATATAAATAATACATGCAAGGTCGGCTAAACAATACATGCAAGGTCGGCTAAAACAACAAGTGCAAATCTCTATACAAAGTTGGCCCAAGGTAAAAACTCGGGTGCACTGAACTGACTCGGTGTCCTTCTGATACTCGACGTCCACTGTGTTACTCGGCATCGTCATGCACTTGGTAGAAGTGAAGGCACAGTTCATACTAAACACTTCGAATAGTTCTGAACTCGGTAACCACTGGAGACTCGGTAGAAGAGATGTCACTCGGTGAATACTTCTATCTGAACTGTTGCTCGGTGATCAAAGGAAATACTTGATAGAACCTTGTGACTCGGTGATAGTTAGTTTCCTTGATATCCATCTGAGCTCGGTAAAAATTAATTTCCTTGATAACCTCAGGAGCTCGGTTATCATGAAGTTCTCGGTTACATCTTAGTACATCTTTACTCGATCAAAACTGATTCCTTTCTTTATCTTGAACACTCGGTAAACATTGATTGCTTTGTTCACCTTGATCACTCGGTAAACACTGATTGCTTTGTTCACCTTGATCACTCGGTAAACATTGACTTCTTTGTTCACCTTGATTACTCGGTAAACACTGACTTCTTTTTTCACCTTGATTACTTGGTAAACACTGAGAACTAGGTAAAGCTTGGTTTTCGGTGTGAGCTCGGTAAGCATTCAGAATCCAATAAGTGTTGTAACTAATGACAAAAATGTATCATAATGCCAACATCATAATCCCCCTCTTGTGCGGAAAACTCGTTCCAGTAGGAAGACTAAAATGTCAGTGCTAGTAAGTCTTGACTAGGTTATTCAGGTTGATGGCAAATAGGACAAAGACCAAGGCAGAGAGCTCATTGATAATAGCCAAAGAGTTCAAATGACCATGGGTTCATCTCCTCTAAGGATGCAAACTGTAGCTAACCCAGAAAAGGATACTGAATCACAATGGGATGCTATCACTCCTAATTGGCTTGTGGCCTCGGTGAATAGGAAAGGGAGTCTGGTTCCAATTTCCTTCCCCGTCGATGATATTGTCAATAAATATACTACCAAGGCTTCCAAACCCAAAAGGACCAAAAGCACAACCAGGATAACTTTTGACAATGCGACTGGGAGAAGCATAGTCTAGTAGCCACCTATAACCAAAAAAGAGGAGCTGACAAGTTGGACTTGAGAAACTTTGAAATTATGCACACAGGTTTAGGGGTAATGAACTATGAGACAAAAGAGCACTTGGTAGAGACGTCTACAAAGAAAATTGTGCTACAATCAAAAAAAGATGAAATTGAGAAGAAAAAGCTAAAAGCTGAAAACAATGCAATGGCTAAGTATATAAATTCATTGAAAGGACAAAGCTCAGTTTCTGGTAATCAATCAAAAATTGCCTTTGATTCCATTGCCCCTAAAAATCAGCAATTGTTAGAAGATTTAAAAAAAAGGAAAAACGATGACATCTGCAATGTCCAATTGAATTGACCTGGTAATGAGCCAAATCACTGAGCTCATGTGGAATTTGCATGGGATTGTTTCTCTAGCCAGGATTGCACTTGATGAATCTCATGTTCAATCTGGGACTTGGAAAATGGAAGTCAAGAAACTATCAACCATGGTGTCTCAGTTAGTGGAAGTAGAAGATTTTGGACTAGAAAAATTTCTTGAAGAGAACCTATTGCAACATGTAGATGCAAGGCTAATTCAAGTTCTGAGAAAAAATATAGCCTGGAGGGTATCCAATTATACTTTTGTTATCTCAAGGATGCAATCATGCAAGAAATATTTTAAAACATTACTAGAGCAGATAGGTAGGGACTTTCACTCCATTGACTCGGCTTTCCCTAGCCCTCTTAAAGAAGGAGATTTTGATGTAGAGATCATGGTCAAACAACACGAGGAATGCATTAAGTCTGTAAAAGACTAATTTGATCTCACATTGTTTGACTTCTCCAAGGTGGCTAAAAGTGAAGTGATGTTAGGAATCTATACTATAAGGAAGAAAAGGTGTGTGAAATCGCTTCCTATGCTAATCTTTGAGAGGAGAATTATTGAAATTCAACTAACTATTGCAGAGATCTCAAGAAATGCATAATAACATAATCAAAATAACAAAGAACACATAACACAGTGATTATCATGGGGAAACCCTTTCGGGAGAAAAACCCCACCCTCCAAAACTTGCACAATATATTATCAAACCAAGATGATTACAATATACTTGCAATGCAAGTTCTTACAAGAGTGCATCACCCCAACTCAAACTCAGAGAGACTCCTTCCAGCACCGATCTTGCAAACTGAACTCAATTACTCAAACACCTAGCCCTCCTTTTATAGTGATTTAACAACCTGAAAACCACTTGTGATTTTACAAAACCATTGGCAAAACTACCATGCCACATGTTACTCATTTTTGACATTTACATTTCCAATATGAAAAACAACCAGGTTAAAATAGTAATCCCGTCCACAATTTTGTCTCTTAGTCTAGACCCCCATAAAAGTCACAAAATGAGTCATCAAGGCTCTAAAAATGACCTACCTATATCCTACTATGGACAAGACTCATTTTTGACAACTCATTAACCAATTTCCAATGTATAAACAAGTGGAAAACTTTCACAAAAAAATTTTGGAATTTTTCAAAAGAAGATTGCAAGGTTGAGACACATGTTCTCAACATGTACTCTGTGACTTCCCAGTTACCTGAACTATGTACAACATGAAGCTAGACAAGGAAATCTAGAAAAAAAATTTGTAGAACATCAAGAACCCAAATACAACCACCATGACTAAATTCAAGAATGTGTTTAGAACATGGAAGCTAGCACGTGGTCAAGGTGATGCTAAAGATGAGGAACCACTTGACCAATCAGTGGATGACTAGTGTTGTTCTGTTTATTTTCTTTCAAGACTTCTTAGTTTTTGGTTTTAAAAGGTTAAACTCTATGTCTATGCACCCTTTTTCATGTTGGTTTTCATAACTACCTCTAACTATCCAAGAATCGGGTTTTCAGGGAGATTCTTGGATAGCTTTCTATCTAAGAATCGGGTTTCCAAGGAGATTCTCGAATAGCTTTCTATTTAAGTTTGAAACTCAATAGTGCTAAGGGTTGGCAATTTTTGATGTTTATCATGTTGTGACCATTTTATCTGAATTTTATAGTTGTGCAAGTTTTCTAAGTTTTCCAGTATTATATCTAAACAGTATTGTTCTTTTTGAATGGAAATGGTTAAATGTTCGAAGATGTATGATTTGAATATGCTCACTATTAATTTAGTATTGAATTATTGAAATTCCTTTGATGATGGATATTTCTTTTTATGGTGAATATGTATCAATTTTGATTGTTATTCGGAATGGGATTGATAGAGAAACTATGTGTTCTCTCCTTTGTATGCATTTGTGTTTATTTAATTGTTGTTATTTAGATTATTCCCTCTATCCAAGAATAGATGGGAAGCCTTATTACTTTCTGGTTAAAAGTAATTCTTACTTGGAAAGCAGTTGCGATTGAAAATCTAATAAGGGAGCTTAACCTTACTAAAATTCAGAGAGGAATTGAAGAGGTGGAAATTCCTTAACTATTAGAAAATTGTATTTGTCTTGTGAGATTTGGGCATAGAATCTTTTATTTATTTCTTTTATTTAAAGACAAATTTGTTCGCCAACAATGGTATATGTGTTCAATCTTAGGTTGATCGGTAGCCCCTAAATGTATCAGGTTGCTCATTAATTATTATTCCATGTAATATGATAAGAGGTTATTTAAAAGATGGATAAAAAGAGATTGCATTTGTGTTTCTCAACAATGAATCATGAGTGTTCTTTTCATACACAATGGAAAAAGTTTTCTTCTATATCAAGATGTAGCATACGAGTTCTTTAAATTGTGTAACATAAGTGTTTTTTTTGGCTAAAAGTTATGAGCTTCACAAAGATGGTTTTACTAAATGTTTGGCATTTGAAACAAAATGGCTTAAACATCACACACTAAGGCTTGATTTCTAGGCTAAAAGTGTTAAATAGTCAAAATTGATTTATTTTTCTAGGCTTAATTTATTCCTTAGTGTGTGATGTTTAAGGGTGGTCATTTAAAACTAGTAGAATATCCATTCATGAATACTCATTCATTTCCAATTATTTTTATAATATGAAAAAATATCAATTTCAAATCATGGATTGTAACATGGTCTTCTTGTTAGAGAAATGTAATGTAAATGGTTTTGTAGTGAGCGTATGTCAAAATCAGATTATGTATGTAATAATGAATGTGACATGGTCTCCTTGTTAGAGAAATGCCACTAACCAAAGTCAAGTGTAAACAGATCTATATTCAGATCTGACCAAGCTTAGATAGAGAAAATTAATTATAAAGATGTGATATTTGTATATTGGGAAATTGTTCCAATTTTTTGAATGGACCTCACATAAGTGAGATGATTTTTAAAAGAACTTAAGAATATTGCATATTTTGTATTGAAAAAACATATCCAACTTCACCAAAATAAAAATTGAGTAGACACAAAGATTTATAACTGCATGCAACAGATGCCAGCAATTGAAAGGTTCGTAGGAGCTCTATAATAAGTAGAAGTGTACTATCCATTTAGATGACTCTGCATTTATGTTTATGTTTTTCTTGTAGAGAAAAAAGGATAATCTTGGCAGCCAATAGCTTATACAGAAGTCAAAGCAGACACAACAATAGTTTATACCCAATCTATTGTTTTCTATTGTAGAGTAGCTATTGCAGTTCAATTAGGGATATTTGTGAAGGAAAACAATGAGAGGCTCGTACAATGTGATCATCAATTAAACTTGGAAAACAAGGAAATTGTCCGCTATATTCAGATGCATTATTTTCTTATGCACAAGCATGTCCCCTATATTGGGGAACTGCCCTGCAAGCATTAGGCAGAAATATAGTTGTAATGCAACCTTATATTTTCATAACCAAAAGATATAAAATAGCTTCACATAAAAGAACATTAGCATTTTGATATATGAAAATATAAATATTTTAAACATAGACTGAACATTATATGGATCATCAACAAATCATCATTTGCCACTAATAACATATTAACTTGCTTAAAAGTGAAGGGAAAAATGGATAAATGAGATTGTCGATAAGATCACACATGCGAATGACATATTTATTATTATATTGAGAATAGGAATGGATATTGGGAATAGGAATGGCTATAAAGTGGGAATATGTATTCCTATTTCATATTATAATTGACGAACCAAGGAAAAAATAGAAAGGAATGTTAGATCTGTAAGAAAGGGGGAATGTTAGATTTATTACATTAATTAGGTTTGTTTCTAAATTAATTAGTTAGATATATAGTTGCTCGAAAGTTATTCCCGTAAGTAATTTTTATAAGGGAAAATAAGGTTATATAAAGTTGTTCACATATCAATGTGAAATAATTTAGTATCAATTTTGTATGCATCAGAATGTATCTATAAAATCTAAATCAATAATATCAGCATTTTATACTTTAGCTCTTTCATTTGGTATCAGAGCCAGGTACACAAGCAATGGAGAATTAACTGTGAGATGAAAATGTGTTGTGCCTAGCAATGACGACAATGTTTGTATGCAATAGTGAAGTTTTCAAATAGTACTCAAGGGCATTGCATTCATTATAGATGCAAGAGGAATAATTCTGTTTGATAGAAAGAATATATGTTTCTAACGGTCTGAGGAGTCGAAGAAGACAAATTCCCTATCAGCACATTCAAAAAAATGGATTGAGGAATGGAATCATTGCCAAAGAACACTATCTGTTAACATCAGATTACTATGTGAAAGTGAAGGGAGAAGCATCATTAAATTTAGTTATTTTTCTCTTTCGCAATAAGATCACAAGCAATCCTATCATATGTCTATCTAGTATTTTGTGAGATCGTCAATTTGGAGAGTATGCGATGTTTCTATGACAAAGATTTTTCTTGGCCTTTCATAATTTGCAAATTGCTTTGATTCATATGCTAATCAACTCAAAGAACCATTTCCTGCAGTGTTGGATAAAGAGTGTTCACTTTTCTATTGTGCATTTTATTTAAGTTGCTTGATTTTCTTTCAAAGCAATCAAGAGGAAAATGAGTAAAATGTCTACTATTGCTAAGTTTGAAGGCTTTGAATTTTACACATGGAAGATTAAGATACAATTTCTTTTGATTGAAAAAAAATCTATGGGATATTGTATGTGGGTTGGTGAAAAAGCTACAAGATTTTTGCTTTAAAGAATAGAAGTAAATAGGAGGCTAGAGGCAATGGAGGTTGAAGGATTTTTATCATCTCGAGCTAGCTTCTCGCTTAGAAATGATTATTGCATGGGAATCAAATATTTGTGCCCTTGTAAAGTCAAGGCTTGATAGATTTGTGTCCCTAAAGAAAAGAGGGGGCTTGGCTATGTGATTGTCCTTCTGTGACAATAATATCTTTTTGAATTAGGAGTCAGAAACTATCTTCAGATATGTTTCCTCATTTTTTAATGTGAGTAACTAGCAAGTAAAAAAATCATAAACTGCACATCATCAGGTATCTTTCCTCTTATAACCATAAACTGACCATCATAAAGTCAAAATTAAGAGCTGACCATCAATACAAACAATATAACCAATTATAACCACAAATTCATCAAACTCCTATTTTCTAATATAAAGAACCCCTTCCAATTATCCAAAGACAAGATCAAACCAACCTTTCCAATTACAACTGTAATCCAACTGAAAAGAGTTCTAAAGTTCACTAGAATTCAGGGATACAATAAGACACTAATAACGCTACATGGATTACCTCCACTATGTATTCTTCATTACTCATAAATATAATGTCCTACGTGGGAAGGTCATAATTGCTAATGGCTATAGAAAGACCAAAATGCACCCCATTGCACAATTAATTTGTATTTACTTATTTTATTAAATTCAAAAAACATTAGTTTAAAATTTTTAAATAATTAATCTATTATTTTATATATTTTGTTGAAATTTTCAGCATTTGTTCTTCATGATTTATATGTTTGGAAACTAGCAAAAATTTTGAAAAAAAATCAATGTTAAAAAAAAAATTGACTTTTAATACATTCTATCTCGAGAATCGCCCATCAGCCTGAAAATCAGTCATCACAACTATTTATTGGTATAAAGAGAAGAGCTTAATATGTAATTGGTGTTAGAGTAATTAGTTTTTCGCACTTATGAATTAAATCACTTTGGTTTAATTAATTAAGTTTCCTATCACTCTTATTTTCTTAAGCTATCTTGTAGGTGCATATAATTAATATTTTATTAATTATATTGTACAACCTAGTTTTTTTAGGATTTAGTTTCCCTTTTCGGGTTTCGTGATTCCTTTATAAGGATTCACCTCTTTGTATTTTATTCATTCACTTATTGGATTATATGAGATATTGCTCTTTGCATGTCCATAAGATGGATCTGGCTTTTTGGCCTCCATAATTTTTTCTTGCTTCTGTTCTTTGCTTCATCCATGTGACAGGGTTATGCATGCAGGTGTTCTTGGGAGATTAGTTTTTCACCTAATCTAACATGGTATCAGAGCAAGCTTACTGCTCGCTGTTCGTGGTTTGTTGTAGCATTTTAAAAGCTGCATTTTTCAAGGGTTTTAGAAGCTTTTTATGTGGATTTAGGGGGGACCTTATTTTTTTGGTCACTTTGGGCTCAAATGGACATCACCGTTGCGCTCAGAGCACCCAAAAACCCCAAAATCCATATAAAATTTCTCCATTTTGGACACCGTTGGTCTGGGAGGCAAAAAAAATTTGTCCGACAGGGCCGTATGGCCCCTTGCATGTTTTTTGAGGTGACAAAAATAAAAAAAAAAAATTTTAAAAAATCGTCACAGTTTAAGAAAACCGTCGGCGGTCATTGCAACCGCTTGCGGTTGGTGGTAACCGCCTGCGGGAAATCGCTGGCAGTCCCGCCGACTGCAGCGGCCCCCTGGTGGCCAGCCAGTGATGTCTGCCGTGGCTCCACTGCAGTGGCTCCACCCTGGGGCGGCGTCAGACCTCCCACCACCCCAGCTACCGCTCCGCAGATGGTGCAGGGGTGGTGAAGGTTTTTTTTTTTTTTAATTAAAAAATAAAAAAATATTTCTTGCATCTGGAGGCTCTGGAGGTTTTTTCTCCGTAACTTGAGCATACAGACGTATTTTTTTGATCCAAAAAATGTGCTAGAAAGCTGGTTCTAAGGTGAAGATGATGGTATATGTATTTTTAGTTTTTGGTGTAGTTTGGTTGCCTATTTTGGTAGTCAAAGCTAGATGTTCTATTTTTCCTTCCGGGAGCCATATCTCGCTCATTCAGACTCTTTTCTGGGCTCGCCAGATATCGTTGGAAAGATGGTTCTGTGAGTTATTTAGTTGTAGAGGTCTTTTATCTAGATTATGCTCCAGGTTATTTCTCCTCTAAGTTTTGCACTTTCACACTCTGGCGAATTACTTGGATTCTACAGGTCTTGGAATCTCTTCTTCTATTCTTTTGGCTCACTCTTCTTTCTGACTTTCGAGCATTGTATGCTTCTATTCTATTGCATTCTTTTTTCTGTAAATGCACTGAGATAAAGTGTCTGCTTTTGCATATCTGGGATCTTGTACACCTTGTGTTTGTTTGTACTTGCACTCAGTTATAAAGTGCCATGGGGGGTCATGATGTTTTTCCATTTTGTGCTCATCCACCTTTGTTAAGTGAATTTTTCTTCCATGACATTAGCCCATGCAGTGTGTCAGTGACACCGTCCTTTATCCTGTGCTTGTACTTCTATTGCACTATTGGTGTTCCTGATTCTTCTTCTTGCAGATGTTTTTGGCATTGTATTTCAGTGTTCTTGTCACCGCTCTCCCTGTTTAGCATTATGAGGGGGGGGGGGGGTTCACCTATTGGCTCTATTGCTTCCTTAGTTCAGTTGAGTGATCTACGTATTCAGTTTTTGTTCATATGTACTAGGCGGATGCAGTGGCTAGGCACCTATGCATTTCGGTGAGATGTTTCATCTACTATATAGACACTCATTCATTCCTACTTTTGGAGGTCACCTCTTCGATTGATCAGCTCTTCAGACTTTGTCTTCTCTACCTGGTCATGCACTATTTCAGTGGGGGTTCTAGCAGTTTCTTCTGACAGTGTTTGCAGCTTCATGCTTCAGAGATGCTTCATGCTCTTTCTTGTTCCTTTCTTTGGGACATTTCCTAGATTGGAGGCTTAGTTTCCTTCATCTAGTTCTTTTTCTTGTATTTGGGTACCTAATCAGGCCTTGTTGCTGGGACCCATCTTTTCCTACTTTCTTAGTTCTGCTAGGTTAGCTTACCTCCTGAGCTTCGCTTAAGGGGGGGTGTTAGAGTAATTAGTTGTTCACACTTATTAATTAAATCGCTTTGGTTTAATTAATTAAGTTTCCTATTACTCTTGTTTTCTTAAGCTATCTTGTAGGTGCATATAATTAATATTTTATTAATTATATTGTGCAACCTAGTTTTTTTAGGATTTAGGTTCCCTTTTTTAGTTTCATGATTCCTTTATAAGGATTCACCTCTTTGTATTTTATTCATTCACTTATTGGATTATATGAGATATTTCTCTTTGCATGTCCATAAGATGGCTCTGGCTTTTTGGCCTCCATAATTTTTTCTTGCTTCTGTTCTTTGCTTCATCCATGTGACAGTATTATGCATGCAAGTGTTCTTGGGAGATTAGTTTTTCACCTAATCTAACAATTGGCATAGCTGAGTTGCAAAAGCATTTATTGGGGTTTATTGGGAAAATCAAATGAGAATCCCATTTTATTTTTATTATTTATATTGGAGCAACACTTGTCGATTTAAATGGGGGAGGAAAGAGGGAAGGAAAGAGTTCAGTCTGTAAGTACAGAGTCTCAGAATGGTCAACAAGATTTATCACAAGCAAGAATCAAAAGAATAGAGAAAGCTACATATCTTTTAAGGAAATGGTTCAAATGATTGAGAGTGCACCTGATCCTTAATATCTTGAGCTGATAACCATTTCATGCTAAAAGATTGCAGATTTATTACGCACTTTAAGCAAAAATGAATAAATAGAAAAGCTTAAAATAGCTAATATTCAATTTGAACAGGACGAATTTTAGGTAATGATCAAGAGTGTTGTAGACAAATTCTCCAATGCTAACTGAAATTAATGAGTGCAAATTGAAATGAAAGCAGAAAAGAAAAAAAAACCTTTACCCCAAGTGAATTGGGGTATATGCTTGTATAATACCTACTACAACATGCCAAGCAATTCACAGAGAGAGTAATGAAGTGCATAGTAGATATGGTGACTACATTTCCATTTGTAATTTTCTAAATATAGCCACATGGAAATCTGGGCTTTCAACAATGAGATAAGATCTGATACAACTAAGAGCTGACCGTGATATGTTTGTATTGTTTGTTATAAAATGCACATCATAAACTGCCATTGCTCTTGATTTGCTCTTGATCTTATTTTAGCATCAAATTGTTTGATATCATTTCTTTTGTTTTGCCAACATTTTAAGTGTTTCCTAGCATGAACAACTACTTCATTTCTACCATTCCAAATAAGCCAGAGAACTTAAAGATGAAATGACAAACCATAAACATCTTGTGACATAAAATATAATTAGTAGGATTAATTCAGTGTCGTGTCTACCTTAACATAACTTACATCAGAATGGTGATGCCTATATCCTCAATTCCATAGGATATAGTTTCTTCTTGAGCATTTGTTAAGGGAAGATTGTCATTCCCTTCAAGTACTTATCTAAACTCAAAGATTTTTTTCAGGAGAAGATGTTATCTCATCCAAATTTTCTAAAATTTTACAACCAAGCTCAAGTTTTAGCTGGATCAACTCCTCATTTGAACTTGGTACAATGTTCAATTCTTCAAGCAATTTTTCCAAAATCCTACGACCTAACTCAAGTTGTATTTCAGTCAAATTTCTTCTGGCCTCCTCTCCAGGTGTTGTAAGAATTGATGTAGAGGTGCCCTGTAAACAAGATACAAAGCTTAAGTTATTTGCCAAACCAACAAGAAGCAAAATTTAGTATGATCTGTTGATATAAATAAACACACATAAATTGAATCTAGAAACAGTACAAAGATTTACTATGGATTGCAAAAAACTATTATATGTAGACACAAAACAATTATTTACTATATACAAAAAGGAAATGCACCTACTTTTAGCTAAAGGTTCAGAAGAACCTAATGAAACTTGAAGATTATCATTCAAGTTTAATTGAGTTGGAGGTTTTTGCTTAGAAAGTGGCTGAGCATGCTCCACATGCTCAGGAATTTTTAGAGCCGTTTCTTTGGATTGTTGCGGCACTTGAAATTCAAGTGCTGACAAAACACTCTGCTTCTCCACTTCAATTGGTTTCTTATTAACTGCAATCAGTTTCCATTTCATCTAGATTAAGATTTACTTACATGTGATGATAAAAAAAATCATTGAATTGAATTGACAAAGGTGTATTGTCAACTGATTCAATAAAATGGACTTAAATTACCCCATGTGGTGTAAGAGGTCATCCTTTGTTAGGTCCTTCTCATGGGGTCTCCAAGTTCAATGATGCTCCTCTATTTTAAAACCTACAGAGAAAATCATAACCAAATGTTAATTTCTAAAACCGAAATCAAAGAGAATCAAGAAATGATCTTTAAAACCCAAACCAAAGAGAATCATGAATGTCTAATCTCTAAAACCCAGATAAAAAAGATGATCATGAATATTTAATTTCTAAAACACAAAAAAAAAAATCATGAATGTTTAATCTCTAAAACCCAAATCAAAGAGAATCAATCATGCATGTTCAATCTCTAAAACCCAAATCAAAGAAAAACATGAATGTTTAATCTCTAAAACCCAAATAAAAAGGAATGATGAAAAAATTGAAAAACATGTTTGTGAAACTTGGATTTTCACCTGCTTTTCATTTGCAGTGGGAGATTGCAGGGGTGCCCTCTGCTCCTCACTAATTGTAAATAAACTTGTGCGATGCTTGAGGAGTTGGGGTCTGTTTCGAAGCCTATTAGATAACTTCTTTAGAAAACACCGACGAGACAGGGAACCCATAAAATCTCTAGCAATTTTTGCAAGACTAGAGGTAGCCTCATCTATTCCTTTAGAAAAAGTGAGACTTTTTTGTGTATTGAAGCTTCTCCTCTGTTCTGGTTCTACATGCCCTAAAACAAAGGTGACATTTTTATCTAAATCAAAGGTCACATGTTTTCCTGTTCTTGCCTTTTTCCTCTGTTTTGGCTCTACATTTTGTACACCTTCCTCCACAGTTGCTTCAAATGTGTGCTTCTTGGAAACATAGTTGAAGGACCATTTAATTAGACACTTGGCTGGATCCACAACTTTTCTCACTATCTCACCAATCGCCATTCTCCTCTTTGAAACCTATTGTTCTTTTTCTTTTTCTTTTTTCGATGTGATGGGATTCTACAACAAAGGCTTCATATATAAATTTTGTGTGGATGATTGTTTCGTAGTGAGGTATGTTTCCATTTTTTGTTCATGGCAAGTTTCCTTGTTATAATTTCACTTCTCTATTTTTGCAGCATTGAAATTGTTAAATAAATTAGCGAGGTTATGCATCGTATCTGAAATAGATTTGAAGATGAATCAAAAGAAATCTTGAGTGAATCAAGCTTCTATGTTGGTATGGTAAAGCTGATGTTGTTTCTATGTGCATACAAGCTATTTTTGTCTATTTTAAATTTTGACAATTGTGAGTTTTATCTTCTTGCAAATTATTTTATCATAGCGGATGTTCATACGGTGTAAAACAACAAAATGTGATTTGTGAACTCAGTTCGAGAGAATGGATTAAGTTTCTAAATTTACAAATTCATATTAGAAATTAGTTTAAACATCTATTTTAATAAAAATCTCAAGCTAAAAATTATATCTCTACAAGAAAATTTGAGTTAATTTATTTTTAAATTATTAAAAGACATATTATAAATGAGAATACTATATCATATTTATTTGTAATAAAAATATTTAAGACTAGGTATAATATAAAATGTCATATGACTTTTAAATAAATATCATTTGTCAATTTATATGGTCTAATTTATTTTAAAATTGTAAAATGTGGTTAAATACTGAAAATTTATAAAAATACTCATTCAATTGTAGTCTCACTAGTTCTATGGCCAACAACTACTCCATTGCAACTAAAAATCTCAACAATAGAAGATATTATCAATTAATTCATCAAAAAAGAAAGATTTTTTATATTTTGTTATTTATTTTATTGCAATTATTTTTATTTAATCATTTTTATGTGAGTAACCCAAACTTACATCCTCTTTTTGTTTTTTTATGAATCCAATTGCGTCTCTTTCAACATTTGCAATCTGGTTGAAATTTTGAGAGTTTGCTTGAGTGTATGCCTCTATTAGGAGTTTCTTGACATTACAAAATGTTGAAGCAAAGACAAAATAAATAATAGTAAAAATAAATGGTTAATATTTTACAATCAATCAATTCAACTATACCCTAGTTAAAACCATGGGATAGCATTTGACTATTTGACTCCTAATCCCACAACTTCAATTGCTATCTACTCGAAGTTGCATATAATTTACAATTTAATTTAAATCAAAATCAAAGCAAGCCAACTCATTCCTCATGTGTCCTATTTGTTGTGAATTATTCTCATGCAAACACTATGAGATCTCTTTTGATCAGAAAACCATTATTGTTATAAGGAAGAAAATAGAAAATATAAGAGGCCTTTGTATGTCTCCCATTGACTCCTGCTTGCTAGCAAATAGTGAATGGTAAAAGATGCAAGTGTGTTGATTGGAAATTTGATTGTAAAAAGATTAAGTGATTCAAGTTCCTCCCAAGTTTTATCATTTATATTAAACACTATCATGTTCATAGAAGTAGTTGTTAGAAAATAGAGGCACATATTATCAAACTAAATGAGTAAACTATAAAGAGGGATCGATGTAGTATGGCTATATGACTATCATCACTTCCAAAATTTATCATAAATAATTCTTCATCTCTTTGAGGTACAATTGCTAAAATCTAAGGTGGAGAATTTGGACAAAGAGCTTATAGAGAGTAGGAGGGAGGACAAGAGAATAAAAGAATATAGAGATAAAAGTGTCAACAACTTAATTGACATTTACTAGGTCATAGATTGTGTTTCATCATTGGCCATTTTGTATGTATTTTTGATTGTTATAAAATCTTAAGAGGTGCATTTATCAACCATATTAAGGCAAGGATAATTTAAATGCTTTGTTGATAGTCAATTCTAATTCCTCTTCTATATCAAGCAATTTGTACCCTTAATCTGAATATTTTGAATCACTTGTGAAAATGTTAAAAAATACCTCTCCAACATATTTAATATATTTTTCTAGATCATTTGTCTTAGTCTTTGAAATTGGCAACCAATTCAAGATCATTATGCTTCATTATACTTTATAGATCCACGAAATTCATCCACTCCTTGATGCTAGAAATAAAAGGTTGAGGAATGATGTCAATGCAAAATGCATATTACTTAATGTCTTTATCTTGAGTCCTTGTCTCTAAAGTTTAAGAATTTCAATCTTACTAATGGTTATTACTTAGAAGGATACTCTACCAAATAGTTGACACTAAGAGATATAAAAGAAGTGGATGCAAAATGAAGTGGATGGTTATTTATCCAATTGCTACAATTTCTACTTGTACACAGCTTTCGTAGCTTATCTTATTTTGAAGTGTTAGATTTAATCACTTATATTCTAATTAGAAACAATTTTCAAAAATTACATGGTTTATGCACTTATTCAAAATTGTGGGTAAAACAAATAATGTTTTGAAATTTATGTGAACAAAACACGCAATATTTTAGCAACATTTGTGGAAAAAAAAAAATATGTTCAATAAAACCATTTATTTGTTTTGTAAGTTGTGTTTATTAAAAATCATATCAAAATACAAAAATTATCATATTTTGACAACATTTGTGTGCCAAACAAAATATGTTTAAAGACAACATATGAATCAAAACAATCATGCCCAAAACAAATAATGTTTGCAAAATACATTTGCACAAAACAAACAATGTTTTGACAATATTTGTTAGAAAATAAAAATGCATTTAATAACACCATGCACATAAAAAATAATAATAATATTATGTGGGCCTGTTAATGGGCCTACAAGGGTTGATCCTAAGAAAAGAAGGGAAAAGTGTTGTTGGCAACCACTAGAGGAAGGATCAATAAAAATAAATTTTAACAGGATTTCTTGAGGAAACCTTGGTATATCTAGTTGCAGATGTATAGCAAGATACCACAAGGGAAACTCCTTAGCATTTTTGGAAAAATGATTAAGGGATGGAACAAACAATGTGGCAGAATGTGAAGTTGCTAAGGAGGCCTTAGTTTTAGAAGTTGAACTAGGTATTCATCAAGTGCATCTAGAAGGAGATTCATAGATTATTATTAATGCAATCAAGAAAGGGATGATGGAATCTTGGCATCTTGATAAGCACATAAGCCAAATCAAGTACCTGTTATGAAGTTTGAGGACTTAGGGATATGCCACATTTACAGGGAGGCAAATAAGGTGGCAAATAAGTTGGCCAACTTGGGAGAGAATACTTCTTTTGGGAACCAAAATGAAATTTTTGAAGACTTTAGCCTTCTCAATTTGGATTAACAATGAAGGGTGATGAAGTGGCTTCTATGTGTGTTTAAGCCTCCCTTTTGTGGGAGTACCTCTCAATTATGAATTTGAACTCCTAGTATGATGGACACTCATGAAGAAGTAACCCCCCACCTATAATAGAGGATTCATAATTATTAAATATCACGTCTCAAAGTGTGGGCTTCTAGATCATTTGAGGGTTTGATTTTAAGAAGGGTGGGGATTGTCTTCAGTAGGGAAATTTATAGAGAAATCAGAGAGATGTTTGAAGAACATTTTTTTGTTTGATGAGCATGGATTTATATGTGTCATCTAGGAGATGTTTGGTCTAGAATATCTAGAAACCTACTAGAGGAGAAGGTCCAATTTGGACATAGCATCTCCCATTGTGGCTCTGGCTCTAGCTCTACATCTCCACAAGGGGTTCATTTTTGAAAAGCTGTAGAAGGTTGGAGGAAGGTGATCAATTTCTTGCAAGAGATGATCAAGTTCATGGACGATGAGAGGAGAGGTTTTATGAAGATGATGTCATGGAAGAGTATGAGGTTTCTTGGGGAACCGTAAGTGCAACTGGGAGGAAGTGTCTTCACAGAGCAGGGAGCACTAAAATGCTACGATCAGTGGAGGATGACCAAACTATCCCAAACTTTACAAAGGAGGATGCAGTGAAATGGTTCAAGCACTGAGTATTTGAAGGTTTTTTTTGGGTTCTTGTTTGAATGACTTCTTATTTCCCCCATGGCATTTGAATACTAATTTATTTTTGAGTTGGGCTTTGTTGATGGCTGTTAATGCCCTTTGTATATATTGACTTTTAATGTCAATGGGGGAGGGTATTTGGGAGGACTTTTGAGACATTGACCACTTTATACTATGGCATACCTATGCAAGCACTATCTTTATTTAAATCAATACAAAAAACTTGTTACCTATTCAAAAACCTAATAATATTATGTGAGTCAAAGCATATGTCATCTTAATATTCTAAATTTTTAGAATCAGAATCACATGCAAAAATTTTCAAAAAATACCATGCAACATCTTTAATAGAATTATTTGATCATTTGCAACAATCTTCAAAATTAGTCACCAGTTCAAGCATGAAATTTAGCCAATCCTTGATGTCATCAATAGAAAATTGAAGAATGATGGTACATATTGCTTGAATTATTTTACATACTAACGATATCAAATTCCTTTTTCTCAAGTCTTACTCTCTCAAGTTTAATAATCTCAATCTTACAAATGGTTATTACTAAGGAAGGTACTTCCACCAACTCTACCAAATAGCTGACAGTAGATTTTGACAGCTCTTCTATATTAGGCAAATCATACCCTTGATCTAACTATTTTGAATTACATTAAAAAAATTCAAAAATTACCATCCACCATCTTTAATAGATTTATTTGGATAATTTGTAATAGTCTTCAAACTTGGCCACTAGTTCAAGTTCATTATGCTTTCAATTCAACTGCTCCTTAATGGCATCGGGAAAAGATTAAGGAATTACATCAATTTAGAGTTCACATTTCTTGAAGTCATTGAAAATAATAGCCATATCAAATTTCTTTTGCCTGTTTCCTACTCTCTCAAGGTTAGAAATCTCAATCTTACTAATGGTTATTACTTAGGAAGGTACTTTCACCAAATCTACTAAATAGTTAGCAATATGAGCAATAAAAACAAGGATTTGAAAGGAAGTCCATGGTCATTTATCCAATTTCTCCTCTTTATCCTTGCAAACAACTTGGTAGTTTATCCTCTTTAAAAGAGTTGGATTTAATCACTCATTCCAATTAGAAACACATTTGTAAATTATATGGTTTAAGTACTTATTGGAAAGTGTGGCCAAAACAAATAACGGTGTGAAAATATTTGTGAACAAAACAAGTAATTTTTTGATAACCTTTGTGGGGAAAAATTGTTGGCATTAAGTTATTATTGCCATTAGTGACAACACTTATCTATATCAGTGTAGCTACCGAGATCAACACTTAGTTTTCTACACTCACCAAGCATTCTAATGTTCACCAAGCTTTAAACTGTTCAAAAGTTTTCACCGAGCAGAACAGTGGCTACCGAGTGAATACAGGCAATGTGAAGACTAGTAGTTTCTACCGAGCTTCATAGTGTCTATCGAGTAGTAAGTTTGTGTCATGGAAATTCAGTGTAAATTGAACATTGGAAGAGGTAGTGTTTACTGAGTGAAGCAAGGTAAACTCAACATGAAGTATCTACCAAGTGACACTACATCTACCGAGTCACCGGTGGTCACCGAGTTCAGAACTACATTGAGTAATCAATATGGACTGAGCCTTCACTTCTATTGAGTGCATGACAATGCTGTGTAATGTAGTGGACATTGAGTATCAGAAGGTCACCGATTCAGTTCAGTGAATCTGAGTTATTTACTATTGGGTTGACTTTGTAATGTGTTGTTCACTTGTATTTTGGCCAACCTTGTAGTTTTGTAAATAGGAAAGGTATATATGTAAGATGCATTGTAAGATATCATTTTATTGAAGTACTATGAATTTTTTTTGAGAAGTGCATGTGAAGGATTATCAACAACAGTTTAAGGAATGCAACAAGGTCAATATAGGAGCAAAAAAGTCATATCTAATACATAAGGTGATCAACGCATAAAGGATCTTATCAGCAATCAGTTGTAAGTAGATCCACTACTTCATCCTAATAGGTGAATTAGTTTCTAAATGCATTAACAAGGTAGACTTAATAGTCTTTTTATAAATCTCTTCACCGAGTGCATACTTCATTGTATGTTTGTAAATCCTATTGGTGTAAATAAGTATTTACTTATTACACTTACTTAAGTTTTACTTAGGTTAATGCATTATTTAATTATTTTGCATTATTTTATTATTATTTTAGGTGAGACACTTAGGAGTTTGTGAACTCTCATTGAGTTATGCAACTCTAATTATGCACATGGTGTCTACAACACAGGAGTATGCATGATTCACTGAGTTGTCATAATGACAACACAGTTATCCGCACTCCTCATTTAGCACATGTTGTCTACTCCATTGATTTGTGTGCTACACCATTGTAGGCTTATCCTCACATCATCACACTTAATCCCGTACTTCATGGAGGATAACCCATATTTGGTGGACATGTGCATAGTTGTATGACATATCATGATGCTAACTTCTATGCATTCTAGAAGCTCTCCTGAGGCCTTTATATTCAGGAACTCCTAATGTACTTTGAATCAAGTTATTGAATGAATATCGTCATTCTGATCATACTCTTTCTATTTTGGTCTACTGTGTGCTTGTGTTGAGTTCTTTAGTTCTTGGGTGAATTCTGGCCTAAGCCAAATTCTTACATGGTATCAGAGCTAAGGAGGGTTCTCATCATGTAGCCATTCGAGACTATACATGCTTCAGCACCTCGACTCAAATTCAAAGGATCTCCAAAAATTGGGAGCATCTAGAGCCAGATCTGACCTCACCATTGTGCCCAGAGTGTCGATTCGATGAAGATCGACTATAAATTCACCTATATTGGGTGAAAGTTGATTGTGAGGCAAATTTTTTTTGCAAACTGGCACCCGAAGGCACCGATTTGCAATTGGATATGGTCGTTTTATTTGATTTGATTTATTATTGTTCAAATTTGCATTTAATTTTTTCTCTACAATTATCAGTATTTTTAGAATTTTTTAGAATTATTTTTTTCTTAGTTCTACAGGTAGAGAAATTTTTTTGGCCGAACTGAGTAATGACATCTCGGCTCGGCTTTATTATTTTAGTGGTGGATTAATATATTTCGCAAGGATTTTTATTTAATTTTTGGCTTAAATAAGTTTGGGGCCGTACACTTGCAAATTTTTGCATTCATTCTACATACAATAGTGTGGCCGACCTAAGTCCGACGACCTCTTCACAAAACCTAGCCAAAATCCAAACACTGACAAGGCTTTTTTTGTTGTAAACTGGTGGCACTTTTCTTATAAAAAGCACTTGACATGCCTGTCCCGCGCATGTGGCATATTTCCCATAATAATTCTTAGCATTGACAAAAATCGTTTTGGCATCACTTTTTGGAGTTCTCGGCAATGCTGTAACTGTTTCAAAATGCGCCCAGATAGTTCCATGCGGTGCCCTCCTGTTCATTCCATGCGGACCCATACGCTCTGTGACACATGTCGCCACCTTAGTGAACACGTAGATAGTGATGTAGCCAGTCATTGCTAACATAGTAGCCCCCTGTGCATGTCAGCATCTACCACCTAAGTAGCTGAGTCAGCAATTGTACCTTGCCACGTGGATTCTGTACAATTCTATATAGTATAGAAACCTAGTCAGTTGCCACATCATTCGAGGCCCCAAAAATTTGCTGACATCATCAATCTCTTATCTTAAATTTGACGCCCATCTAGATGTCATTCTAGGGCAACATAGAACTACTACGATGGTCATATGCCCGTCAAATTTAACCCCATGATTCTCTGATGCAACCCTTCACCAAATTGATTTTGGTTTTGCAGTCTGACTTCAAGAGGCCATAACTCAAACATCCGGACTCCAATTCAGGTGCAATTTTTTTTTAAATTGGGTACAATTTTCTAATTTTTTTAGTGGTGCTATTATTTTCTAGTTTTGGTGCATGCATTGTTTAGAAATTACATTTTTTAGTGACTGTACCTGGATAATCCTGCATTTTGCAACTTCAAATGCTCTATACAGGCACATCTGCAGTCAAAAATAGGTTTTGTTTTTTTTTGAAAGTCAAAAATAGGTTCTGTTTTTTTTTAAAGTGCGTTATTTTTTGTCTTCTTTTTAGATATGCTATCAAATTATAGTGTTGTGTGGAAAAAAGTGTTACTTTTAGCAATAGGGCCTTTCTTTTCTTTGTAATGCTTCAGAATTGCAGCACTTTTTAAAGTTTTAGATTTGTACTCCTTAAGAGGTTGTAACAAGAAAAATTAGAAGTCCATGAAGGCCAAAATTGGCAAGTGGCCCATTGTAATTGCACTACTAATAAAGTGCCCAAAGCATCTATTTTGGGGGGCTTTTCTGATTTAGTGAAAAGGGGGGGTGTTCTTGGTGTTTTATTCTCTCTTTTCTAAAATTTTCTTTCATTTTCTGCATTATGGGCAACTTTAAGTTTCCTAAATTAACTCATAACTATGCTTCGTGGTCAATCAAAATATTGTATCACTTAATGCATAATGGAGTTTCACAATATGTAGATGGTACTCTTTCTAAACCAGCAGGTGATAATGTATCAACAAGTGAAATTTCAAATTGGGTAGCCATGGATAGGAAAGCCTGAGGTGATATATGTTTGGGGGTAGATGATAAAATCATGTATCAAATCAAGAAATGTACTACATCCAAGGAAGCTTGGGATACCCTCAAAAGCCTTTATGGTAAAGTGTCTGAAGAGGATGTGTTCAAGATTGAAGATGAGTTTGTTTCCTTAGATCCTAAGTCACATGACTCAATACAGGACTTCATCATTAAGGTGAATGAATTAAGGATGAAGCTTACAGATTGTGGGAGTTCTATCAAAGATGACAGACTGATCTATCTCATCCATAATGATCTTCCATCAGAATATTCCACATTTGTATCTTCTTTTAACACATCAAAGACTACCTTAGGGTCTACCTACAAGAAAGTCACTTTTGATGAATATCCTAAACTATTGGATGATGAATAAAAGAAGTTGAAATCAATGGGGATTCTCAAATCACCTCAGTCCAAAGCATTGGTGACCAATGAGGGTTCTCAACATTCAGCTGGACAATCTTCAAATAAAGGAAAGGGTAAGAAGAAATGGAAGAGCAAATTTGAGGATGCAGAGAAGACAACACCTCAATCGAATCAATAAGGCAAGTCCTTGAACTCCAACAAGAAAGGGGACAATAATAAGGAGAGGAAGAAGTGTGCTTATTGCAAGAAAATGGGTCATGAAGAGCATGAGTGTTATCTTAAAAAGATTGATGAATTGACCAACATCATGAAGAAACATAATGTTTCATTGCCTAATGCTTATAAGGATAAAGGATCATCTTCAGATTCAAAGGGAAAAGGGCAAGCACTCATGGCTAATTTGAACTCTTCAAAGGAATGGATATTTGACTCAGGTGCCTCATATCATATGGGTTCTTCAAAGAATGATTTTTCTTCATTGAATCACTCACAGGTACTACACATCTTCATGGGGAATGATAGCAAAATGGAAGTTGGAGGAAAATGAAATGTGGAGATGGAAAATGGAGAGTTTCAAGAGGTTCTCTATGTTCCAAACCTAAGTTTGAATCTCCTATCAATCTACCTAATCACTCACCTTGGAGATGGAAATAGAGTTGAGTTCCTTCTAGACTCAGTAAAAATGCACAGTCTTAAAGATGATTCCTTGGTTTTGGTTGGGAAAGTGAATGATCACAAGATGTTGTACTCTTTCTCGCATTTTGTGCCCAAGTCTCCTTCAAAGGCCTTGTTATCTCAATCCTATTCAAACATGCAATTATGGCATGAGCGATATGGTCATCTTGACAACCGCTATCTTCAAAAACTTTGCACATACCACATGGTCAAAGGTCTTCCTCAAATCAACTTTTCTAAGGGTGAGTGTTCAATAGATTTAGTGGATATGCATCTAGAGGGGAAGTTATAGAGAGGGAAGTCTTCTAGAGTAACAAGTTTTCTTCAGATGGTTCACATGGTATTAGCAGGTCCTTTTGCATTTAGATAGGGTCGCTACATACTCACCTTAGTTGATGACTTTTCAAGGTTCACTTGGGTCTACTTTCTGCATAACAAGAATGAAGTGTTGGACAAGTTTCTAGCCTTCAAGGCTCATGTTGAATGGAAATCTAGAAAGGCCATCAAAGTACTCTGCATGGATAATGGAAGCATGGATGTGAACAAAAGACTTAAGGGCTTTTGCAGACATGAGGGAATTGATCTTCAGACTCCGACAACATTCAGTCTACATAAGATAGATGTTTTAGCTTTGAGGATACGAACTCTTAAGTCTATGGCAAGTTGCATGATTCATGCCAAGTCTCTAGATCTATCATTAGAAGTCGAAGCAATCTCTACTGCCACTCACATTCTTAATCGTTCTCCTCATCCAACCTTAGATGGAAAAACTCCTTTTGAGGCATGGTGTGGCAGAAAACCTATTGTGACACACTTTAGAGTCTTTGGTTGTCCTATATGGGCAAAGGGATCTTCCAGGGGATGCAAGGCACAGACATCTCAGCCTTGTACTTTTATTGGTTATGAAGATTTGTGTGAAGGAATACAGACTTCTAGATCTAGAGACGCATCAGATTTTTGTGGAGAAGGATGTACATTTTGAGGAAAATTCACTAAGCTTGTCCTCTACTCCTCTTTGCACATCATACAGTGTGGATACTGATAGTGATTCCAGCGATAGTGCTTCAACAACTTTAGATACGTGGAGTTCTATCAATAGATACAGTGAGAGGTCACTTCATCAGTTCAGTCCACATGCATACATCGCCACAGTGATAGGTCCAAAATAGTAGGGTACATCTAGTCTTCTAGATATAGGTTCAGTGACAGATTTGGGGAATAGTATTCATGATTTGCCTCTTCTTCTTGATGCAGAAGTACCTTCTTTAATTGTCACGAGGGTTCTAGACTCTCTTGTTCATTCTCTACATGATCGATCCTCACAAGTTGAAGTGATTGTGGATACTTATGATCAATAGTTGCAGCAGGATTCTTCATCAGTTGCAGATATAGACAATTCTTTGGGACAAGTTCTTCAGGGAGTTGAGTAAGTTTCAGAGACATCACTTATCCATGGGATTATTTCCACACATAGCGGAAGTGTCTCATTTGTACCCTTGGCATTGTTTCTTCCTAAGGGGAGGAACACCATTCTGTAGTCTTGGATCAGCTTCTTCATCAGAGTAGTCACTGTTCGACATTCTTCTTTAGGGGGGGGAGCCTATCTTGTCTGTCTTCCTCTTCTCATTATTCTCTTATGTATATACTGGATGTATATCATAATGGGGGGGTCTTGATTACTCCATGCATCCTATTTTATCTCTCTTTTTGGGGGAGGGTTTTTCCCATGAGGTTTTCCCTCTTTCCCTACTTTATGGGAGACTACATATCATTATGTACATGGGTACCTAGCATGGCCTAGTAATTAGAACCCATCTTGCATATCATCCTAGATTTTGTAAGCTTAAGGGCATTCCCCTAAGTTGCACTTAAGAGAGGGTGTTGGTGTAAATAAGTATTTACTTATTACACTTACTTAAGTTTTACTTAGATTAATGCATTATTTAATTATTTTGCATTATTTTAATATTATTTTAGGTGAGACATTTAGGAGTTTGTGAACTCTCATTGAGTTACACAACTCTAATTATGCACATGGTGTCTACAACACAGAAGTGTGCATCATTCACTCAGTTGTCATGATGACAACATAGTTATCTGCACTCTTCATTTAGCACATGTTGTCCACTCCATTGATTTGTGTGCTACACCATTGTAGGCTTATCCTCACACCATCGCACTAATCCTGTGCTTAATGGAGGATAACTCATATCTAATGGACATGTGCCTGGTTGTATGACATATCATGATGCTAACTTCTATGCATTCTAGAAGCTCTTCTGAGGCCTTTATATCTAAGCACTCCTAGTGTACTCTGAATCAAGTTATTGAATGAATATCATCATTCTAATCATACTCTATCTATTTTGGTCTAGTGTGTGCTTGTGTTGAATTCTTTAGTTCTTGGGTGAATTTTGGCCTAAGCCAAATTCTTACAAATCTTCTAACAAGGTGGATCTAGCAGTCATTTGTGCTCCTAATTGGGTAGATCACTAGAAGTGGTCAATGTAAGCCTTAACAGGCCAACTTTGTGCTACAGTAGTGAAGCTTTGTGGGTACCATCCCCACCCCAGTTTTACTTTCTATTTGGAAGGTTTTTGGGTCACCAAAACATTGTGTTCTTTTATATGATGAATGTTTTGTCTTTTAGTACTAATGTATGTAGTAGTATAGATGGATTTGTGGTGAATTTAAAGAAAATTTTTTAAGTTACTGATTCACCCCTCCCCTCTCAGTAACTTATCAAATCTTGAATATTTCCAACAAAAATAACATATGATGTACACAATCCAATAGTATTTTGACATTTCTAGAAAAATGAAATATGTTGAATAAAACCATGGAATTTAAAAATAATAATACTATGCAAATAAAAACATATGTAATTAGTCAATGGGCCCTTGGTCTATTGGTTAAGTTGAATGACTTAGAACACTAGAAAATTTGGACCTATTTTTTGACAAGTGTTGGTCACTATTTTGATGACCAATGGTTTAAAATTAGTGTTGCTATAATTATGTCAAAATTTTGACATAATCTAGGGCTGTCGATATATCGATGGAAAACCCTGTCAAAAATGGTTGCAAACTCTATCATGGGGTGATGTTAGACCACTAGTAGGAAATGTTGAAAGTTTGACAATTACAAAATTGTTATCGAAGATAGTACTCGTTGAAATATCAAAATTTAGGAAATTGTTATCAACAAGGTTGTCATGCCCTTAATGATGGGCCTCATCAAAATATCCACAATGAGGAGATTGTTATTGACAAGTTTTTCATGACATCAATAGTAGGCATTGTTGAAATAAAAACTAGTAATCATCAAAATTTTGACAACAACCATAGTTTTTTATTTAAAAAAATTAATGAAAAACTTTTAAAGTAGGACCTCTTTTGGTGCCTCTCTCTGAGGACATTCTTATCAAACTCCACCACAACCCTTGATTTTTTGGGCCTTTATGACAAAGCATGCTCTAGCAATTTCTTCTAGCTTGGCCCTTATTAAGACTCGTGTGACCATTCCCACAAGGAGAAGACCTTGGAAACTATTGGAGCTGCCAACACACCCCCAATACCCTTAAGGCTTCATTCCATGAAGAGAGAGATAGAGAGATCTAATGGAATTTATGAAGTGAGATACTAAGTTGGATGTTAAGGGGTTGAGTCAAGATACAAAACATTTACCACATAAGCCAATTTGGGTTGATTTTCATGGTTCATGTCATTGTGTTATTTTGTTTCCTAAATGTAGCTAGATACTTGGTAGTTGATAACCAAATAGTACAATATGTTATTTTTTAATTACACTTGATAAATTATACAAAATGGAACTTTATTATTAGTAAGAAAGTATCTATTCATCCTATGATTTTTTAAAAATTCCCCACATACTACAAGCTAATTTCTTTTACAAAAGAAAACTAAGATTGCTATGAAAGAGTAAGTGTAACAAACATTCTAAGAAGCAACACATGAATCACCACACATTCTTCAATATATTGATTAAAGACATGATTATGTGCAATGATGGTACTTTCAACATTTTTATGGGGAGAGTGATCTATCCATGTCATTTTACAAAAGCAATCCAACCATGTTGGAGACTTCAAAGTTGGAGCATCCTCATCTACAATAATGAAAATAATGCCTATGAGAGACAATAATGATAGGATACAAAAATAAGTTATAACTAAAATGCTTTTAATAGGGAAATTAAAACCACTAATGTTTTAACCATATCATAAATTTAAAAAAGGGATTGTTAGTGCCATAACAAACCTCAAGTAACAATATTGTCAAACTCGAGCACTCTAGATTAAGTTTATCAGTTATATTGCTTGGTACCCTACAACCAAATACAATGCAATCATGATCAAATTAGTGTTATAACAAAAAATTTAAGAAGACTAAGATCAACATGTTACCAATATTGTTGCAATTAGTAGAGATCAGTTTTAGTAAATGAAGGCATGACACATTTCAATAAAGGAAACAAAACATTACTTTTAATAACATCAAAATGTAGAATGTAGCAATAGTCAAGAAAAGGAACTCGGTGGTAGATTGTAAATAGCAAAGAGTCATTGTTTGTAGCCACTTAAGCATCCATATGTCTTTGGTTTCTCTCCCTCCCATCTAAATTAAGATTCAACCACTTTGAATTGAGAATGTGCATGCAATAATGTTCCATATGCATGGACAATAGGTAGAGCTAGGAAAATGCAAGATGTTTACATTAATGACCTTCATCAAAAATGCAAACATGCTGCATTTTTCAGCTCAACCTTATGTCCTATGCATATCAATTGAGATTGCATATTGAACTAAGACCTCCTTTTGCATTTCCTAAAAGAAAGACAAATGAAAAAAATTAATCCAAAATACATATTTATGGAACACGTGATATGTAATAATGACCCAAATTGTAAAACCATTGGCCTAAGTTTCATATATAAGCCACCATGGTCAAACTCTTCAAGGGGGTAAGGGTAGAATTTGGTGTTCTTAGGCATTGGGAAAATTTTTAAGTCATATTGCACCTATTGTACGAGGTCTGAAATGGTTTGGGTGTAATTTGTTGCAAAATGCAAAAAGTTTTCAATGTTGCTTGAGAACATTGTCAACATCTAAATGCAATCTCCTTAAAAATGTAATTAGGTCTAAGAAGTAACACATGACTCACCACACATTCTTCGATATATCAATTAAACACAAGATTACATCAAATGATGTTGCTTTCAACATTTTTATGGGGAGAGTGATCGATCCTTGTCATTTTACAAAAGTGATCCAAAGTAACCATGGCCATTAGATCCATTTGAATGAAGTTTGAATAAAAAATATGTCAAAATGTTCAAGGTTACCAATATGGGCAAATAGGCCTAACAAGGGCTAATAGATGGGTTCAAGGATAGCTTTAGAGTTTAGTTGGTGTTTGAGTCTAAAGGGGTAATAAGAGGCTATTTGATGTAAGTAATAGAATATGAAATACATGTTAAATTTTAAAAAATGGTGTAAGTTGTCAAATTCACAACATAAGGAATTAAGAAACAAAACCGGTCTATTATGTTTATAGGGTAGTTACAAAGGTGGAGGTTGGTTTTAGTAGATTGTATTGGTCTATAAAAGATGTCAAAGCCTGATGAAAAGTGTAATGGTTGAATGAGTTTTGAGCATCAATTAAGGGAAAGTTTCAACATATTTATATGTTTTGATTGATATAACAACGCTTTAAAAATGGTTCTTTCATGGTTGATCTATTAGTACCTAAATCATATTTTTGTGGATGAAAGCATGATGAATACCCCTAAATGATATTTTTTTGTAGAGAAAAATTTGTCAAGGGTTCTAGAGTCCTAGTCTATGGAATTAGGACACATTTGAAGGATGAAGTTGTGATAAGAAGAAAGAGATGGAAATCAACAAATTATTATGTGATTGATACTTAGGCATGATTGAAGATTGATGGAAAACCAATATGTGGAGTATGGTGGTTGGGAAAAGTTGTTTGTGATAGGCTCTAACCATTAATAGGTCTTGTTGTCACAAAATCTTGCACCCTTGTCCAAAGTTTTTACCTAAGGACAACATTGTGAAACATGGAAACAACCTCCAAGCTAGGGGACTTGAACTATGAGGTTGAGTCTCCAAAGAAGGCCGACTTCCTTTATTATTAGGATACACCTAACTACCCTTGGAGAGGAAAAGGGAGAAGGAATACATGAAAGCAACTACCTAATATATTCTAAGGAGGTGATGCACCAAAATAGAGTGTTCAAACCAATCTCTGCCCATACATGCACACTTGAACTATTATGACATCAAAGATATATAGATTCATACTTGTTTAAACCCAATAGTCACATGCAAATCAGACAACCAAAATGAATAACACAAGGAAGAAGAGAATTCACTTATATATTATTCATAGGTCAAAAGAGATACAATCATGCAAATTGCAAATAGCCATAAAACATGAAGAGAGGAAAATCAACCTTGCAAAGTCATCAATGGCTAAAGGAGATAAGGTAGAATGTCATTAGGTCCAATGGAAAAGGATATTTATAGTGAACTTGCTGAGCAATATCAAAGAAAATAGAGAAGAGTCGACCATAAAAAAGGATTATAGATTTTCTTTTACAGTTCAAGCATAACTAAGATATTTCTCACTACAAATTACTCCACAACCACTATCATTAAGTTATTAGAGAATAATCAAGGTGACTGAAGAAAAAGATTCGATCTAATACATTTGCAGAGATATGAAAATCATGAAAACCCTAATTGGAGCAACTCTGAAGTGATAGAAATGGTGCCAATCAATGCTAGAATTCCTCAAAATGGACAATCAGGTAGTAGAAGGGATGCCTTTACATCATTTTTAGCACATAAATAACTCTAGAGTAGGTGGGATCGATTAGAAAGATTAGACTGCACAAGAAACGTTATCTTTCTCCTTCCTAGCTCAACAAATCAACAAGGTTTGCATTCAACCTAGGTCAAGCGACAAGAATAAGACATGTGGACCAACCATGTTATTTCTTTTTGCTATGTCATGAAGTCTTCATGTGTTTGACTACTTTAGTCAACTAATGATGCCACCCTTTAAAACTTGACCACAATGGCCTACAACAATGTTAACCTTAACCATGATGTCAACTACCTTAATTGGGCCCATTGTGTCTATGTGTTAGCCTATCTCTTTGTCACATGAGTTAAAGATCATTCAAATCTACATGGTGACAAAGTGACGACTGTGGATCTACCTCCGTCTAATAGCTCCAAAAAAATACACCAAACCTGTTAGTGCATCGACCAATAGAAACATGGTCCCACACTAGCTTTTCTAACACCTTGTCCACTTCACTTGTGACCCCTAAAAGGAAAAAGGACCCACCTACCACATGTCACATGCTCACTTTATCGCATTGTTAAAAAAACCTCACAACTCCAAAATGTGAAAAAGTGACAACCCTTAGATGGTTTTGATCTGATGGTAGAGAAGTTGAACCAAATCATGACTATGCTGACCAAGGAAATGGGCCCATGGAGATACATGGAAAAATGTCACTTTTTCACTATGAAAAAAGGGACTGCATTTTTTGACAGTGACAAAGTGACAAGCCTCAATCCTTTTGCATTCAATGGTGGACAAACACAGGACCACAAAGAAATTAAATTTTGCATCACTTAGGAAAAATTAAAAAACCCCAAGGTTTTAAAAGATTTATTTTGTGTGCCCTAATTTGAATATTCAAATACATGTGACCATTATACTATTTAAATTCAAATATCTCCATTTTTTGGGAGGGTGAAAATACCCAATAGGTCTTAATAGAAACATTAAGTGATTGGATGATTAGTTAAGGAACTTGGTGTTGATTCAATAAGTTATGTGGTTTAAGAGGATATTTTTGATGTGAGAAGTTGTACCTCACTAGAATAATTAAATAATTTGTCCTTGTACATGAGAAAAATGTGTTGAACCACTATGATTTTCATCATGGTGGTATCGGAGCAAGGGATTAGATCCTTGTAAGTTGGTGAAGGTTAAGAGGAAGTCTAGGAAAGGCAAAGATGAGTTTGATAAAACTAGAAATAAATATGCTTGAAGCATACAAAGCATTAAAGGGATCATTGAGTTGGAAAGAAGACAAGAGATCAAGATGAGAAGAGGAAAAATTTGGGTAAGGAATGGAGGTAGAGATACTACGGAGAAAGAGATAGATAATGAGGCTTGATGACATGGAGAGGAGGATGGTGTTGAAGTAGCAAAAGGATGAACAACTTGAAAATGATATGGTTCAAGATGTTTAAGTAATGATGGATAATAAATAAGATGAAGAAGCTAGAACTAAAGAGATTCAAGGTGTTGAAGAAGATGTAGAAGACAAAGCTACTAGTGAGGACAACAAGGAAGAAAGTCCTATGGGGCTTGAGTATGATGAGTTAGTAATGTTTAGGATATTGATGAGTCCTTTGAGTGAGAAGAAGGGTATGGAGGCTAATGAGATAATTTGATAGTGAATGAAGACTTAAAATGCCAAAAGGAATGGCATGAGGTAAGTGAAAATTTGGTAGAAGAAATGATCTCAACAAAAATGATGCAGTGGTGTTGGTGATGGGTCATGAGAAGATCATGGAGGCTTTTTATTCTCCAAGAATGAAGATTGGATATGTTGTTGTTACCAAGACAAAAGGGTGTCTTTGGGTGGCATACTTGGTGAGTTTACATATGTATGCAACTAGGATGATGAAAATGAAGATATATAACTAGATGAAGAGCAATGAGTAGGATGGAGTGTTCACAATGCCAAGGAAGAATCTTCCCAAGCCATGTTCCCCCTAAAATGCCTTTGCATATGTAAAATCTCACAATAGTATATTATCTTCAAGTAGTGAGATTGGCTATTTTTATAAAGTTGAGAAAAGCGTGTTAGGTGGAGTTTGGTTATGAACAAAGGAGTCAATTAGATGTGTCTACATCAATATGGAAGAAATTATAGTCTCCTATCATTCCATTAAGTTTAACGAGATGAACCCTAAGATTGGATGGAAATGGCTTTTAAGTTATTTTGAGTCCTTGTGTAGAAAAGACATTATCATACTATCTTGACCATGACACTGATAGTCATAGTAATATATTGATTCATTAAAGGTCAAATCTATATGGTTGGGAGAAAAACACTATCATTGACCTTGAAATGCATTGAGGTTATTTATTTGGTTTGAAGTGTGTGTTGGGAAGGTTTGGATCCTTTCACATGTCACTATTATGCCATAGTTATAGTTTGACATTCAAATCGGATTGTGATGGAAATGTCGAAGCTTTCATTGGGAGTTTGTTCATAAAGCCTTTGTAATCAACAAATGAGTTTGATCCATCTAATCCTATTTAGAAGGTGTTATGATGATTTAGTGAAGGTTTATTTTAGTGTCAATTTGGTAAGGCATTTGGGAAGAATTGATGGGACCATATATTAATGTTTAGTTTTGATAGGTTTAGTTTGAGCTTCACTTATTTTCGAGAATCCTTTCATATTCTCTACTTAACAAGGCAAACCATGTGAAGGTGGAAGCTCATTTGGTCTCTCCCCTCCACCCCCCATAATCACTCTAAATTCCCCATTAACAACTAAGTAAACATTTCATTCATTCATTTTAGAAGTATATCATTGAATCATTATAATCATATAATATTCATTAACACAGCATACAATTAATTAATATGTATAAACATTTATCAATAATTCATGAACAAATCAATCATTATATTCACATAACATTCATTAACATGACATATAAGTCATTAATATGTATAAACATTTATCAATAATTTGTGGACATGCCAATCATTATAATTACATAACAATATTCAATAACATGACATAAAATTCAATTATAAGAAACATTCATAAAATAATCATCAACACATCCATCATGAAACAAGGTTTTTAACATTCATTTATTCTTTTCTTTTTTCTTTTTTTGAAGATAAAGGCTAACAGGCACATTGTGACTATTTTGGCATTCTCCTATTGCTCTTGTGGTTTTGATCTTATGACATGAGGCTTCCTCTTCTTTTTTCAAGGACAAGGCTGATGTGCCCCGGCAATAAGAAATAAATAAGTTTAATTCTAATTTTTTTTTTTAATGTTATAAGTATTTCATTAATCTAAAGAACATAACAAGACTTTTTATTTACTTGATAGTGCCACATCATCTACTATCACATTCTATTCAGCCACAACCTAGACATGCTCAACACTAACATCACACTCTATATACTAAAAAATTATAACATAAAGGTTACAACAATTGCAATTTAAGTTGTTAAATTTTATTAATAACTACATAATCAATTTTCAATAGAAGTTGAATATGTACCTGTATCATTGTGATGCACACCAAGGCCTTTTTCATGTGTAGGATCTATGCTAGGAGTAGAAAGTTGCGGTGAAATGTCATGCACATTGTTATCATTGTTTGAAATTAACATCAAATAGATTATTTCTCATGAATTTTTCAATTTCTGTTATTATTCATTAAGCCTATTTACCTATGTGTGAATCGATGCACCAAAATCTTCTAAATTTCTTTGGCCACTAGAATTTGTGTAGTGGTGGGAAACCTCTTCTTTATAGCCCTACTTGAAGCCAATTTGTTTGTCCTCTTTTGTGGGTGCTAGATTAAATTCAATTCCCTACATTTTTTGCATAGTATCATCAATATTGAATGTATTTCTTATTTCAAATTTAATATAAAATAATTGATATAAAATTTCATTTACTACTACATACAAGGTGCGAGTTAATTTTTATATATCCATCAGAGCCAAGATGGTGTTGACAAACCTTGTCTTTCCTATCTTGTGTAGCCTTTGATGTGTCTTGCAGCCTATTTATGTAAAGTTTGAAATATGTTAGATTATATAAATACAAAAATTATTAATTTTTGCATAATTAAGTTAATACTACCACATACCTATTTTTCTCGGGTGGTGGGTTAATCCCTTTATCTCTTAGTCTTATCTCTTTTGCATCTTCAATGAGTTCATTTCACTCCATCTTTGGAACTATAGGAGGGTGCTCATACTTTGGGTTGAGGTTTAGAGCCCTTCTATATTGGTCCCTCATATTCTTTTGATGTTTGCAAGTTTTTAAGAATTTGGACTATGCTCAAAATATTTTGACCAAAGAGCTCCTCCATAGTTTTTATGAGCTGATCTTTTAATTCAGAGCCTTGCTCATTCCACCTTTTAACAAAAACCAAAAGTGTTAGATAAAAAAATTAGTCCAAGCTATGTAACTTGAATATATTACAATAAATGGATGAACATAAAAATGTAGCAACCAATTATATCAAGCTATCTACATTTTATGTAATGTGGGCCCAAATATCTTCAATATTAAACCATAAAAAGTTTCATATTAAAAAAGATTGTTTCCTACTAAATCATCACATGATCATTAGTCAAAAATGAGTTATGAATAACTAAACCAAAATTACACTCTAAATAACTACAATTTTAAAGCACCCAAAAGATTAAGAAATTTTAAGGGAATCATATCTTTCTTGGCCATCAACAATGATGCCTCCAATGATCCAGTAGAAGTAACACGGGCTACTCCAGGAAAGGCTAGTAAATTATCACTATTACTAGCATCTGTTCTATCATCATGAGAAGGTGTACCTATGCCTACAAAAAGGTAATCAATGTCATACTATGATCAAATGAACATGAAAGTATAGATCAAATCATACTTAACACATAGCAAAAAGTAGCAAAACAAAGATTTATCAACTCTAGTTGTAGTAGGTGTGGATGTTTGAATTCTCCTTATTGTTGATCCTACTATTGGAAATATAAGAGGAGTAACTAAGAGAGGAGGGGTGAATTAGTTACTAAAAAAATAAATCCAAGATCCCTTAGATGTTAGCACAAAATAAACCCTGAAAACTAATTATAACTGATGCTCAACAAACATACATAAAATGTTATAACTCAATAAATATTGAATATGAAAACTTTAGATGTTATCTTTTATTACCATTACTTTAAATTAATTGAAAATATATAAAATAAAATAGCATGAACACATTTGACACCAGGATTTAACGTGGAAACCCAATTTGGAAAAATCACCAATTGCAACTAGTTACTATTTTTCACTCTTCAGAAGTGAACCCTATTAAGAGCCAACCTTGTTAAAGGTTAAAAAAAACACTATTAGGTGTAACCCTATTAGAGGATTTAATCACCCTATTAGGAGTGTCCTTGTTAGAGGTCTTTAGACAATTCAATAGAAATGTCGCCTTGTTAAAGGATTTACAAATATTTATTAAGCCAACTCTGTTAAGAGATCTAGATCACTACTATAATGGTTAGAGAGCAACAATGACATTACCTAATTTAAATTCAATTGAATTTCTAATTACAAATCTCTATTATGGCTTGTATACTTGATTCTTCTTGATCAAATATATTTTTTCAGCTCCACAAGGATATTCTGCTTATCCTTTTGATTTGCTTCTTTTGTCCATCATTAAATCTTCAAAAATACATTCACAATTTCATACATTTTAACTCACAACTTGACCTTATATTTATATCATTCACATTATCAAGTTGGCCAAAATATGACTTAGAATAACTCATATTCATCTTCTCTTCCGACTAGAACTGATAGATAAATCAATTAAGCTTAACATGCCAAAACAAGAAAATCCTTTTTTAGTCGACCCTGCTTGGTAGACACTAATTTAGAAATAATTTTCTTGTGTTAACCAAGTAAACTTGGTTAACACTACATATTTAAAAAGTTCCTTTAGTAACTGAGTGAGCTCAGTTAACACTGGTTCCATCCAACTTTTCTTCTTTAACTAAGTGAGCTTGATTAACACTCGTCTTTTGCAGACCTTCCTTCGATGCCTGAGTGAACTTGGTAGACACTGCCATCTAAGCTAGGAAAACATAGGAATGCTCGATAGACATAGGAAAACTATCTTCACTTTCCAATTGAGCTCGACATGCACTAACTAATAATAATATGACATTTGTGTATCATCAAAGACAATACATAATTAATCAATTGTATCCAACAATCTCCCTCTTTGGCATTGATGGAAACACATCATGTCATAACACAATGAAATTTTGGAACAAGAATAAAGTAAGGAAAATATCCTTAGTTTTATTCTAATTTACATCCATGAGAACTCCATTTGTCAGTGCGAACTCTTTCTGCCTTTAGTTTCTCCTTCTATCAAAAAACTTTTATTTGCAACAACTTCTTCTGATAGCAAACTTCTCCCTCTTACAAAAAACTTCCCTTTACAACTAAACTTTCTATGAGATACGACAATAACCTTCTCTATCTTTGACAACACATTCCAAAGACAATAATCTTATTAATATCAATGTACCTAAAGTATTGATTCATTTGCAATATGTCCTTGTTAATAATGCACCAACTGATTCATTTTCAACATGCTTTGGTTGATGCATCACTAAACTTCATTTAATGAGCTTTAGATAGGGGAATGACCCCTAGCTTACCTCTTAGATACATAAATGCATCCTTAGGTAATGGCTTGGTGAATATATCTGCAATTTTCTCTTTTACATTAACATATAACTATCTGACTTCTTTGTCTTGCACCAATTCTCTTAAGAAGAGATATTTTATAGCAATATGCTTTGTTTTGGTATGCATCATTGGGTTCTTTGATATATTGATTGCACTGGTGGTATCATATTATATGACTACTAGATCCTTGATTTCTATCTTCATTCCTGACATGTGTTGTTTGAACCAAACAATGTTCAAACAATTGACTATTGTTGTCACATATTCTACCTCTGATGTGGACTAAGAGATACAATTTTATTTCTTGCCTATCCAAGACACTAGTCTTTTTCCAAAGAAGAATGCTCCACCACTAGTGCTTTTTCTGTCATGAAGACTTCCTACCCAATCAACATCAGTGAATACCTTTAAGTCCAAATTGCCTCCAAGTTTGTACCATAAGCCATAGTCTTCAGTACCTTTCAATTATCTCATAATTCTCATGATTTCCATTGTCTGATTTTCTATAGGATTTGCTGAGAATATTGCCACCATACCAATTGCTAATGCAATATCAGGCCTTGTATGCACTACATACTGCAATTTTCCAATCATTGATATGTATTTGGTTTAATCTACCTCTTTGGAATCATCATTTTTTGAAAGCTTATGTCAAATAGACATAGGGGTACCAACTGGTCTTGAATCTTCCATTCCAAATTTATTTAGTATCTCCTTGATGTACTTAGATTGAGTAATGTAGATGGTAAAAATCTTAACACAATCGAATCCAGAAACATACCAGTACAATGTAGATACCTTTTTTATTTTTCTAAATCTACAATCCAACAAAGAATTTTATCTCTCCAAACATGGACATTTCAAATTCTTTACTCATTTCTTCTGAAAATGCTTTGCACAAGTCATCATTTCTTGTGAATAAGGTATCATCAACAAATATTTCTACCAATACAATCTTCTTATCTAGTCCTTCTTTGATATATAGACTATCATTGTCATTTATTCTTTGAAAGACAATCTATACCAAATAGTTATGAATTCTTTCATACCAAGCTTTAGGAGCTTACTTGAGACTATACAATTCCTTATGCAACTTGCAAACCATGTATCTTTTGCAAAGATTTACAAAATCTATTGGTTGTTCAATGTAGACTTCCTCATCAAGAATTCCATTCAAGAATGTAGATTTAACATCCATTTGATATACTTTAAATCCTATATGTATTGTATATGCTAGTAATGTTATAACACCTTCTAATCTTGCAAGAGGAGCAAAAGATTTACCATACTCAATACCTTCTTCTTAAGAATATCCTTTACATACCAATCTTGCCTTGTTTGTAGAAAAATTCTATCTTCATTTAGCTTATTTCTAAACACCCACTTTGTGCCAATTACTTTTTTATCCTTGGGTCTAGGAGCAAGAGTCCAATTTTTGTTCTTCATTATATGTTCTATCTCTTCATTCATTGCTTCAATCCAACTTTCATTATCCAATGTATCTTTAACTTTTCTAGGTTCAAATTTAGCAAGTAAACATGTACCTTTCAATTTGTTTCATGTCGTTATTCCATGAAATTTGTCTCCAATGATTTGATCTGGTGAATGATGCCTTTTGACATATCTTACTAACATAGGTTCTTTAGAATTGGAATGAGTTTCATTGATTTCCTCATGAACTTTAGTATCAAGCTTGAGTTCCACTGTCTATGACTCAGGTCCTTCAGACTTGATTTGAACTAGCTTAGTAGCCTCTGACTACAACTCAAGTCCTTCAGACTATGACTCGAGTTGTACTATTCACAACTCGGTAGCTATTGGAGATTTTTGGGACTCAGGAGGTGAAGCCTCATTTCTTTCAGATAGATTTGGCAAGGTATTAGGTTCATAGTAAACAAATCTTCTATAATCCTCTAGTTCTTTGTTGCTCTCTTCTTCACTCTTTTCTGCAAACTCATCAATTCTCACATGTGTACTTTCTATGATCTTATGAGTAGTCAAATTCAAACATTTGTATGCTTTACTTCTGTAGGAGTATCCTAGAAATATGTCTTCATCACCTTTGACATCAAATTCATATTTTCTAGATTCTTTTAAGATATAACATTTGCTAGAAAATACTTTCAAGTAACTTATATTAGGTTTGTAGCCATACCATAGTTCATAACAAGTTTGATTTGAATCTTTCCTTATATGTACTTTGTTCATGGTATGAACTACAGTGTTGATAGCTTCCTTCCAGTATTTGATTGCAACATTCTTTTCAAACATTAATGTTCTTTCACAATCCATGATGGATCTATTCCTTCTTTTAGCTATATCATTCTGCTAAGGTGTACTAGGGGCTAATACTTGTCTTTTAATTAATCTTTTAATGTAGAAATCATTGAATTCATTGGAGATAAATTCACCACCTTTGTTTGATCTTAAACATTTCAATCTCTTTCTAGTTTCTTTTTCTACTCTTGCCAGATACCACTTGAACTTTTGAAAAGCTTTTGAATTTTCTTTTAGATACATTACAATCATCATTCTAGAATAGTCATCAACAAAAAGAATGAAAAAAATTTCTCCACTATAACTCTCTATTACAATAGGTCCACATAAGTCTGTGTGCACAAGCTCTAAGAATTCTTCTAACTGATAGTTCTTTCTTTTGAAACTATTCTTTCCCATCTTTCCAATTTGGCAATTTTTGCATCAACCCATATCAGGCTTCTTCAGACTAGGAATATCTCTTACTCTTCTATGTTTTCTAATCTTAACTAGATTATCAAAGTTTACATGACATAGTATTTTGTGCCATAACCAACTTTCTTCTACTTGAGTAATAAAACATGAACATTCACTGAGATCGAGATAAAATAGATTACCTTTTGTTTTTTTCCTAGATTCAACTAGATTTTGTTTTCCATCTAGTAGTTTTGCCTTTCCATTCATGAATTCTACCTTGAATCCAATGTTATTCAACTTTGCAACACTCATTAGATTATTCTTTAATCCTTTAACCCAATAAGCATTGTCACATACAAGTTCTTTAGTGAGAGAAATGCATCCTTTTCCTTTTCTGTTATAGGGTTCATTGTTTCCAAATCTTACACTACCACCATCATAGTATTCCATGTGCTCAAATGTGGTTTTATCTCTAGCCATATGATGTGAATAGCCATTTTCAATAATCCATGTATCATTTTTGCTAACATGAGAGATAAGTGCCATTTTATCCCCTTCATCATCAGATTCATCTTTTACTACAATATATACCATTTCATCCTCACAATTATCAGAATCTTTAGCCATAAAACCAAATTTCTTACCTTTGTCCTTGTAAATCTTGTAGTTCTTGAAATCCTTGTTTCCTTTTTGCTTATTGCTTTTCTTTTCATCTTTGTTTTCTCTATTTGGACACGTTGCAACAATGTGACCAACTTCTTCACAAGAAAAATAGATTAGAGGAACTTTGCCTTTGTACTTTCCTCTACCTTTGGAATACTTTCTTGCAAGTAGGGCTTCAACAACTTCAAGATCACTATCTGAGCTCTCTTTTGATTCTTCTTCTTCACTTCCTGATTGACTAGACTTTGATTTCTTACTCTTTTTCTTGAGTGAAACTTTAGCTTCAAATGTTGACTCAATAGCTTTGGAACTAGAAACATAGTTATCAAAGTTATCTAATTCAAAAGCTGTCAATCTTCCAACTAGAACATCTAAGGTTATTTTATTATTTGGATGACATCTCATCTCTTGAATGAAAGATACTCTAATTGCATAAATAGGAAGAAGAGTTCTAAGTACCTTGCTTACAAATGTTTTATTATGCTAAGAAACATTCTATACAATCACAACACAAATACCCAGCATGAGAATATGCCAAAAAAGATTCTCTATCAATAAAAAAGAACTGGGAGTGATTACAATCTTCTAAATTAAATATTAAAAAAGAATTCTTGAAATAATAACTGGCCAACATAATAGGAAGCCAAATGGAGGCCGAAATAATAGGCTCGAAATAATAGGGCCCGAAAAAATAGGGAACAAAAAATAGGGCCCAAAAAAATGGGGGTGAAATAATTTCAATATGATTTTATTTTTTGTTAAATATAATTTTGCATGCTTGTTCATGCTTATTTTTTGTGGGGAGTGGGGGAATTTGAAACAAATTCATGGAATGTGAAAAGATGTCTCTTGGGGGATATGAGGAGCCTCTCATAAGTTATAAAACCAAGGCTCTTCATTTCATTTTCATTTTATATTTTTGCAAGAAGGAAGAGGTGGAGGTTATTGGAGGATTAGATTGGAGTTTTTGAATAGGAATAGATTGAAGTTTTGGAGTAACTTTTTTGTAGGTGAGATTTCTATTTTTTATTTACATTTTCATTTAGATTTAGATGTAGATGTAAATTGAAATTCAAAATTAGTTATAATATTCTACTTTGATTTAAATTTCAATTTTAATTAATTTCATTTAGATTTAGAATTCTATTCATAACTATTTAGGCTTGCATTTAATATTTTAGTCTTGCATGTTTGATTTAGATTTAGATTTGTATTCAAAATCTATTTGATTTATATATTTTATAATACTTTTCATTTACATATTTTAAAAGTGCATGTTTCAAATTAGTTCTATATTTGCATGATTCATATTAGTTTTAGATTTGCATATTTTAAAATAGTTTTGGTTTGCATGTTTCTAAGTATTTATATTTTCATGTTTCAAAGTATAATTTTATCATTAATCTGGATGAGAATGCCACCATATCAATACAATTTGTATTTTATTAAAGTTAATGATTTATTTAAAGCAGATGAAGCATATATTTAGTATATATTTCATCATTATTAAATTATAAAATAAAATATTTTTTTTGAAATAATAGCTGGCCAAAATAATATTAAGCCAAATGGATGCCAAAATAATAGGGCCCAAAAAGAGGGGCCAAAAAATAGGACCCGAAAAAATAAGGCCAAAAAAATAGAACCCAAGAAAATAGGGTTGAAATAACTTAATTAAAATTTTAAATATAAAACATTTTCTTTTTGTTAAATATATTTTTGCATGCACATTCATGCTTTTTTTTGTGAGGAGTGGGGGAATTTGAAACAAATTCGTGGAATGTCAAGAGACATCTATTGGAGGATATGAGGGTTCTCTCATAAATTATAAAACAAATGCTCCTAATTTCATTTTCATTTTGTGTTTTTATAGGGAGGAAGAGATGTAGATTATTGGAGCAAATTAGAGTTTTTGAAGAGGAGTAGATTAAAGTTTCATATAGTTTAGCCTTGTATGTTTGATTTAGATTTAGGATTCAAAAACTATTTGATTTAGATATTTGATAATACATTTATTTTGCAGATTTTTAATGTGCATGTTTCAATTTAGTGTTACATTTCCATGTTTTACATTAGTTTAGATTTGTATATTTCAAAATACTTTTGGTTTCCATGTTTTAGATTTGAATGTTTCATAATAGTTTTATATTTGTATGTTTCAAAATATTTATATTTTTAATGTTTCATAATTAAATTTAATCATTGATGTGGACAACAAGGTCACCTTATCAATAAAATTTGTATTTCATTAAAGTTAATGATTAATTTAAAATAAACGAATCATATATTTAGTTTATATTTTTTCATTATTTAATTAGGTTATATATGTGTTTTATTTAAAATATTTTTCATATTATATATAGATTTTTATTAATATTTATGTTTGTAATGTTTGAAAAGTGGAAGAGAATGCCACCATATTTCAAACATTACAATCTAACTATTTCATTTGAAACAGTTTTGATTTTTATTTATGTTATTTTGAACATTATTCATTTGAAAGAATTTATGTTAACTATTAATACTTTTTCATTCTGATTATTTCCATATGTTGATTTTTGTTTATAAGTTTGCAAGTTACTATTTGAGTTATCGATACCTCGAATAGAGAATCAAACATCATTGGATACTAGAGCCTGACTACTTCAATGATCTCAAATTATTTCTTCAAGATTGAGTTTGACAAATGTCTACAAATAATTAAAGAGGTACACATAACTATAATTAAAGTTGCAGAGAAGCAATATTTCCAATTGACTATGTTGAGGAAATGGAAGAAATGCAGATGGAAGATGCATAAAAATTTCTATGTGACACATCTACAAAAGTGGATGGGTTTCCCCCAATGATGAAATAAGTATTTCACAATCATTGTTCAAATAAAGGTCACAAAAGAATCCTAATCATTGAAGAATGTGACATGTATTTACACCATCATAGATATATTTGTATATAGTTCATTCTTGTCTTCGGTTTCTAATTTTTACTTTTAATTAGTTGTATTGGCAGTTTTATTTCCCCATTGTTCAATGTAACTTTCATGGAGAAGAGAACAAGACAAAATAAATTTATTGTTGTACAAAAAAATTCTTCAATGGATGTGACTACTAAATGTGTTAATTAAGAAAGAAAATCATAAGTCTAAATAGATTCCTTAATGGTAGGGAGATTTATCGATTACAATTCTTAATCATTGCAATAAATATTGCATTACCATTATTAAAAATTCAACAATATATAATGTTCTCACATCATCATGGAGAAATAATTTTCATAAAATTGACTCTTATATATTCTTTCACACTTTTAACATCATCTAAATTGTTATGTTGGGACTTAGAACTTCCCTTTCATGAATTAATTTTTCCACTATTCGAGTGATTTGTATAACATATATCCCAAATTTGACCATAGTTGTACTCTAGATATTCCAACACTATACCTGAATCTCGTACTTCCCTTAAGCCACATAAGCCAAATTGGGTTGATTTTCATGGTTCATGTCATTGTGTTATTTTTTTCCCTAAATACAGCTAGATACTTGGTAGTTGATAACCAAATAGTTCAATATGTTATTTTTTAATTAAACTTGATAAATTATACAAAATGAAACTTTATTATTAGTAAGAAAGTATCTATTCATCCTATGATTTTTGAAAAATTGCCCACATACTACAAGCTAATTTCTTTTACAAAAGAAAACTAAGATTGCTATGAAAGAGTAAGTGGAACAAACATTCTAAGAAGCAACAGATGAATCACCACACACTCTTCAATATATTGATTAAAGACATGATTATGTGCAATGGTGGTACTTTCAACATTTTTATGGGGAGAGTGATCCATCCCTGTCATTTTACAAAAGCAATCCAACCATGTTGGAGACTTCGAAGTTCGAGCATCCTCATCTACAATAATGAAAATAATGCCTATGAGAGACAATAATGATAGGATACAAAAATAAGTTATAACTAAAATGATTTTAATAGGGAAATTAAAACCACTAATGTTTTAACCAAATCATAAATTTAAAAAAGGGATTGTTAGTGCCATAACAAACCTCAAGTAACAATATTGTCAAACTCGAGCACTCTAGATTAAGTTTATCAGTTATATTGCTTGGTACCCTACAACCAAATACAATGCAATCATGATCAAATTAGTGTTATAAAAACAAATTTAAGAAGACTAAGATCAACATGTTACCAATATTGTTGTAATTAGTAGAGATCAATTTTAGTGAATGAAGGCATGACACATTTCAATAAAGGAAACAAAACATTAATTTTAATAACATCAAAATGTAGAATGTAGCAATAGTCAAAAAAAGGAACTCGGTGGTAGATTGTAAATAGAAAAGAGTCATTGTTTGTAGCCACTTAAGCATCCATATGTCTTTGGTTTCTCTCCCTCCCATCTAAATTAAGATTCAACCACTTTGAATTGAGAATGTGCATGCAATAATGTTCCATATGCATGGACAATAGGCAGAGTTGGGAAAATGCAACATGTTTACATTAATGACCTTCATAAAAAATGCAAACATGTTGCATTTTTCAGCTCAACCTGATGTCCTATGCATATCAATTGAGATTGCATATTGAACTAGGACCTCCTTTTGCATTTCCTAAAAGAAAGACAAATGAAAAAAATTAATCCAAAAAATATATTTATGGAACACGTGATATGTAATAATGACCCAAATTGTAAAACCATTGGCCTAAGTTTCATATATAAGCCACCATGGTCAAACTCTTCAAGGGGGTGTTCTTAGGCGTTGGGAACACTTTCAAGTCATATTGCACCTATTGTATGAGGTCTGAAATGGTTTGGGTGTAATTTTTTGTAAAATGCAAAAAGTTTTCAATGTTGCTTGACAACATTGTCAACATCTAAATGCAATCTCTTTAAAAATGCAATTGGGTGTAAGAAGCAACACATGGCTCACAACACATTCTTCGATATATAGATTAAACACAAGATTACATGAAATGGTGTTGCTTTCAAAATTTTTATGGGGAGAGTGATCGATCCTTGTCATTTTACAAAAGTGATCCAAAGTAACCATGGCCATTAGATCCATTTGAATGAAGTTTGAATAAAAAATATGTCAAAATGTTCAAGGTTACCAATATGGGAAAATAGGCCTAATAAGGCCTAATAGATGGGTTCAAGGATAGCTTTAGAGTTTAGTTGGTTTTTAAGTCTAAAGGGGTAATAAGAGGCTATTTGATGTAAGTAATAGAATATGAAATACATGTTAAATTTTCAAAAATGGTGTAAGTTGTCAAATTCACAACATAAGGGATTAAGAAACAAAACTGGTCTATTATGTTTATAGGGTAGTTACAAAGGTGGAGGTTGGTTTTAGTAGATTGTATTGGTCTATAAAAGATGTCAAAGCCTAATGAAAAGTGTAATGGTTGAATGAGTTTTGAGTATCAATTAAGGTAAAGTTTCAACATATTTATATGTTTTGACTGATATACCAATGCTTTAAAAATGGTTCTTTCATGGTTTATCTATTAGTACCTAAATCATATTTGTTTGTGGATGAAAGCATGATGAATGCCCCTAAATGATATTTTTTTGTAGAGAAAAATTGTTAAGGGTTCTAGAGTCCTAGTCTATGGAATTAGGACACATTTGAAGGATGAAGTTGTGATAAGAAGAAAGAGATGACAATCAGTAAATTGTTATGTGATTGATACTTAGGTGTGATTGAAGATTGATGGAAAATCAATATGTTGAGTAGGGTGGTTGGGAAAATTTGTTTGTGCTAGGCTCTAACCATTAATAGGTCTTGTTGTCACAAAATCTTGCACCCTTGTCCAAAGTTTTTACCTAAGGACAATGTTGTGAAACATGGAAACAACCTCCAAGCTAGTGGACTTGAACTATGAGATTGAGTCTCTAGAGAAGGTCGACTTCCTTTATTATTAGGATACACCTAACTACCCTTGGAGAGGAAAAGGGAGAAGGAATACATGAAAGAAACTACCTAATATATTCTAAGGAGGTGATGCACCAAAATAGAGTGTTCAAACAAATCTTTGCCCATACATGCACACTTGAACTATTATGACATCAAAGATATACAGATTCATACTTGTTTAAACCCGATAATCACATGCAAATCGAACAACCAAAATGAATAACACAAGGAAGAAGAGAATTCACTTATATATTATTCATAGGTCAAAAGAGATACAATCATGCAAATTGCAGATAGCCATAAAACATGAAGAGAGGTAAATCGACCTTGCAAAGTCATCAATGGCTAAAGGAGATAAGGTAGAATGTCATTAGGTCCAAAGGCAAAGGAAATTTACAGTGAACTTGCTGAGCAATATCAAAGAAAACAGAGAAGAGTCAACCATAAAAAAGGATTACAAATTTTCTTTTATAGGTCAAGCATAACTAAGATATTTCTCACTAAAAATTACTCCACAACCACTATCATTAAGTTATCATAGAATAATCAAGGTGATCTAAGAAAAAGATTTGATCCAATACATTTGCAGAGACATGAAAATCATGAAAACCCTAACTGGAGCAACCTTGAAGTGATAGAAATGGTGCCAATCAATGCCAAAATTCCTCAAAATGGATAATCAGGCAGTGGAAGGGATGCCTTTACATAATTTTTAGCACATAAATAACTCTTGAGTAGGTGGGATCGATTAGAAAGATTAGATCGCACAAGAAACCTTATCTTTCTCCTTCCTGGCTCAACAAATCAACAAGGTCCACATTCAACATAGGTCAAGTGATAGGAATAAGCCATGTGGACCAACCATGTTATTTCTTTTTGCTATGTCATGAAGTCTTCATGTGTTTGACCTCTTTAGTCAACTAATGATGCCACCCTTTAAAACTTGACCACAATGGCCTACAACAATGTTAACCTTAACCGTGATGTCAACTGCCTTAATTGGGCCCATTGTGTATATGTGTCAGCCCATGTCATTGCCACATGAGTTAAAGATTATTCAAATCTACATGGTAACAAAGTGACGACTGTGGATCTACCTCCGTCTAATAGCTCCAAAAAAATACACCAAACCTATTAGTGCATCGACCAATAGAAACATGGTCCCACACTAGCTTTTCTAACACCTTGTCCACTTCACCTATGAACCCTAAAAGGAAAAAGGACCCACCTACCACATTTCACATGCTCACTTTCTCACATTGTTAAAAAACCTCACAAATACAAAATGCAAAAGAGTGACAACCCTTAGATGATTTTGATCTGATAGTAGAGAAGTTGAACCAACTCATGACTATGCTGACCAAGGAAATGGGCCCACGGAGATACATTGAAAAATGTCACTTTGTTGCTATGACAAAAGGGACTGCATTTTTTGACAGCGACAAAGTGACAACCCTCAATCCTTTTGCATTCAATGGTGGACAAACACAGGACCACAAAGAAATTAAATTTTGCATCACTTAGGAAAAATAAAAAAACCCCAAGGTTTTAAAAGATTTATTTTGTGTGCCCTAATTTGAATATTCAAATACATGTGACCATTATACTATTAAAATTCAAATATCTCCATTTGGTGGGAGGGTGAAAATACCTAATAGGTCTTAATAGAATCATTAAGTGATTGGATGATTAGTTAAGGAACTTGGTGTTGATTCAATAAGTTATGTGGTTTAAGAGGATATTTTTTATTTGAGAACTTGTACCTCACTAGAATAATTAAAGAATTTGTCCTTGTACATGAGACAAATGTGTTGAACCACTATGATTTTCATCATGGTGGTATTGGAGCAAGGGATTAGATCCTTGTAAGTTGGTGAAGGTTACGAGGAAGTCTAGGAAAGACAAATATGAGTTTGATAAAATTAGAAATAAATATGCTTGAAGCATAAAAAGCATTAAAGGGATCATTGAGTAATGGAAAGAAGACAAGAGAGCAAGATGAGAAGAGAAAAAATTTGTGTCAGGAAAGGAGGTAGAGATAATACAGAGAAAGAGATAGATAATGAGGCTTGATGACATGGAGAGGAGGATGGGGTTGAAGTAGCAAAAGGATGAACAACTTGAAAATGAGATGGTTCAAGATGTTTAAGTAATGATGCATAATAAATAAGATGAAGAAGCTAGCACTGAAGAGATTCAAGGTGTTGAAGAAGATGTAGAAGACAAAGGTGCTAGTGAGGACAACAAGGAAGATAGTCCTATGGGGCTTGAGTATGATGAGTTAGTGATGTTTAGGATAATTATGAGTCCTTTGAGTGAGGAGAAGGGTATGGAGGCTAATGAGGTAATTTGATAGTGAATGAAGACTTAAAATGCCAAAAGGAATGACATGAAGTAAGTGACAATTTGGTGGAAGAAATGATCTCAATGAAAATGATGCAGTGGTGTTGGTAATGGGTCATGAGAAGATCATGGAGGCTTTTTATTCTCCAAGAATGACGATTGGATATGTTGTTGTTACCAAGACAAAAAGGTGTCTTTGGGTGGCATACTTGGTGAGTTTACATATGTATGCAACTAGGATGATGAAAATGAAGATATATAACTAGATGAAGAGCAATGAGTAGGATGGAGTGTTCACAATGCCAAGGAAGAATCTTCCCAAGACATGTTCCCCCTAAAATGCCTTTGCATATGTAAAATTTGACAATAGTATATTATCTTCAAGTAGTGAGATTGGCTATTTTTATAAAGTTGAGAAAAGTGTGTTAGGTGGAGTTTGGTTATGACCAAAGGAGTCAATTAGATGTGTCTACATCAGTATGGAAGAAATTATAGTCTCCTATCATTCCATGAAGTTTAATGAGATGAACCCTCAGATTGGATGGAAATGGCTTTTAAGTTAGTTTGAGTCCTTGTGTAGAAATGACATTATCATATTGTCTTGACCATGACACTGACAGTCATAGTAATATATTGATTCATTAAAGGTCAAATCTGTATGGTTGAGAACAAAACACTGTCATTGACCTTGAAGTGCATTGAGGTTATTTATTTGGTTTGAAGTGTGTGTTGGGAAGGTTTGGATCCTTTCACGTGTCATTATTATGCCATATTTATAGTATGACATTCAAATCAGATTGTGATGGAAATGTCAAAGCTTCCATTGGGAGTATGTTCATAAAGCCTTTGTAATCAACAAATGAGTTTGATCCATCTAATCCTATTTAGAAGGTGTTATGATGATTTAGTGAAGGTTTATTGTAGTGTCAATTTGGTAAGGCATTCGGGAAGAATTGATGGGACCATTTATTAATGTTTAGTTTTGATAGGTTTAGTTTGAGTTTCACTTGTTTTCAAGAATCCTTTCATATTCTCTATTTAACAAGGCCAACCATGTGAAGGTGGAAGCTCATTTGGTCTCTCCCCTCCAACCCCCATAATCACTCTAAATTCCCCATTAAAAACTATGTAAACATTTCATTCATTCATTTTAGAAGTATATCATTGAATCATTATAATCATATAATATTCATTAAGACGACATACAATTAATTAATATGTATAAACATTTATCAATAATTCGTGAAAAAAAAAAACATTATATTCACATAACATTCATTAACATGACATATAATTCATTAATACATATAAACATTTATCAATAATTTGTGGACATGCCAATCATTATAATTACATAACAATATTCAATAACATGGCATAAAATTCAATTATAAGAAACATTCATAAAATAATCATCAACACATTCATCATGAAACAAGGTTTTTAACATTCATTTCTTCTTTTCTTTTTTCTTTTTTTGAAGATAAAGGCTAATAGGCACATTGTGACTATTTTGGCATTCTCCTATTGCTCTTGTGGTTTTGATCTTATGACATGAGGCTTCCTCTTCTTTTTTCAAGGACAAGGCTGATGTGCCCCTGCAATAAGAAATAAATAGGTTTAATTCTAAAAATTTGTTTTAATGTTATAATTATTTAATTAATCTAAAGAAAATAACAAGAATTTTTCTTTACTTGATAGTGCCACATCATCTACTATCACATTCTATTCAGCCACAACCTAGACATGCTCAACACTAACATCACACTCTATATACTAAAAAATTATAACATAAAGGTTACAACAATTGCAATTTAAGTTGTTAAATTTTATTAATAGCTACATAATCAATTTTCAATAGAAATTGAATATGTACCTTTATTATTGTGATGCACACCAAGGCCTTTTTCATGTGTAGGATCTATGCTAGGAGTAGAAAGCTGCGGTGAAATGTCATGCACATTGTTATCATTGTCTAAAATTAACATCAAATAGATTATTTCTCATGAAGTTTTCAATTTCTGTTATTATTCATTAGGCCTATTTACCTATGTGTGAACCAATGCACCAAAATCTTCTACATTTCTTTGGCCACTAGAATTTGTGCAGTGGTGGGAAACCTCTTCTTTATAGCCTTACTTGAAGCCAATTTTTTTATCCTCTTTTGTGGGTGCTAGATTAAATTCAATGCCCTACATTTTTTGCATAGTATCATCAATATTGAATGTATTTCTTATTTCAAATTTAATATAAAAGAATTGATATAAAATTTCATTTACTACTACTTACAAGGTGTGATTGAATTTTTATATATCCACCAGAGCCAAGATGGTGTTGACAAACCTTCTCTTTCCTAGCTTGTGTAGCCTTTGATGTGTCCTGCAGCCTGTATATGTAAACTTTGAAATATGTTAGATTATATAAATACAAAAATTATTAATTTTTGCATAATTAAGTTAATACTACCACATACCTATATTTCTCAGGTGGTGGGTTAATCCCTTTATCTCTTAGTCTTATCTCTTTTGCATCTTCAATGAGTTCATTTCACTCCATCTTTGGAACCATAGGAGGGTGCTCATACTTTGGGTTGAGCTTTAGAACCCTTCTATATTGGTCCCTCATAGTCTTTTGATGTTTGCAAGTTTTTAAGAATTTGGACTATGCTCAAAATATTTTGACCAAAGAGCTCCTCCATAGTTTTTATGAGCTGATCTTTTAATTCAAAGCCTTCCTCATTCCACCTTTTAACAAAAACCAAAAGTGTTAGATAAAAAAATTAGTCCAAGCTATGTAACTTGAATATATTACAGTAAATGGATGAACAGAAAAATGTAGCAACCAATTATATCAAGCTATGTACATTTTATGTATTATGGGCCCAAATATCTTCAATATTAAACCATAAAAAGTTTCATATTAAAAAAGATTGTTTCCTACTAAATCATCACATGATCATTAGTCAAAGATGAGTTATGAATAACTAAACCAAAATTACACTCTAAATAACTACAATTTTAAAGCACCCAAAAGATTAAGAAATTTTAAGGCTATCATTTCTTTCTCGGCCATCAACAATGATGCCTCCAATGATCTAGTAGAAGTAACATGTGCTACTCTAGGAAAGGCTGGTAAATTATCACTATTACTAGCATCTATTCTATCATCATGAGAAGGTGTACCTATGCCTACACAAAGTGTTAGAATTCTTTAGAATAACTGAGAGGAAAGGGGGGGGGGGAGGGTGAATTAGTTATTCAAGGTCCAAATTCCCTAATAATACTTTTTCACTGCTTTTAATGAATCTATGCGCTTTTCATCCATCCAAACTTAAATCAACCATATTAGCAAGTTATAGTAAATCAACATGCAGATATAAAACATGCAAGATCAACACATGACACAATGATTTACGTGGAAATCCAATTTGGGAAAAACCACCAGTAACATGCTACTTGATTTTCACTCTTCTAAAGTGATGCCCTATTAAAGGTTTACAACACACTGTTAAATGTGACCTTGTTAGAGGATTTCACCAAACTATTAGGAATGGGCCTGGTTAAAGGACTTTAGAACATTCACTTGGAATGTCACCCTGTTAAAGGATTTATCTCATGGCTATTAAACCAACCTAAGTCCATAGGATTCAAACTAACTGTTACAATTGCTAGAAAGTAATGATAATGACTTTTTGATCTGACACAACTTACAACATACTTTGCAGATTTCAGATCACACTTCAGTTCTATCCTTTTGCTTGGCTTTAATCACTTCAACTCTGACTGCTTGTCTTCCTCTCAAGCTTTGTCTCCTTAAGTCTTCTTACTCATCATACCAATGCATCCATATCTAAGGTCTTCTTATTGAAATAGAGTAACTATGCTCTCTTTCCTCCTTAGCATCTCCTTCAGCATTTTATGCTTTCATGCTTGACTACCTCTCTCTATCTTCTTCATGAACTTATGACTCCTTAAATAGAAATCTAATTTTCCTTTTCCACTCGATTCTCCCTCTCAAATTTTAGGGTTTCAAATAGATTAGGTAGGATACAATGTATCTACCCCATATCTTGTTCTTATTAAAAAAAAACTTCGTCTAGGCTCCAGTTGTAACCTCAAAAATGTTCTACATGGTGTTCTATGCCACCAGCTCATCATTCTTATCTTCCATTTAATTCATAGACTTCTAGATAACAACCTTGTTGGCTTAGATATGGCGGATCTTCAATTTTCAAAATAATGCAGCAACTCGGCACTATTGGAATATTCAAATATGGAAAGAGTACTTATGAGAGGGGGGGGATGTGAATCATAAGTATCACACTTTAGCCAATAAAACTTTTAACTACAAGTAAATTGTATGTATGCAAATACATCAAACAAATATGAAACTAAACACATGCATCAACAAATCATAACACTAGAATTTGGTAACCTAGAAACCCTCCAGAATAAGAAGGTAAAACTGGGGAGGGGATGGTACCCACAAAAATTACTGCAGCAATATTGTTCAACCACTTCTGATGGTCTGCCCTGTTAAAGGCTTTACACTGTATCAATAGTGAATTGGTTAAAGGCTTTACAAACACTTAACATGAAGTGTCACCTTGTTAAAGGATTTTAATCACCTAATTAAAGGATCTACAAAATAGCTGTTAAGCTAACCTATCACCATAGGATTTTCATTCTAATACAATTGCTAGAAAGTATTAGGTATAATGAACTTGATAGATTACAATCCTTAATTGCTGAGTGTAGGCACCTTTTTCGCTTTCTCTGATCTTGATCCTTTTGTGATCTGATAACCCTCGCTTCTAAAAATAGATTTTCTTGTGCACCCTTGTATGTCCACTCTTTTTTTTTTTACAGTGAAATTTCATCTTCCTTATAAAGACTTCAAAGACTTAGGGTTAGGTATAGATCTACGATCCACATTGAATCTCAATTTCTCGCTCAATACTTGTCTTTTACTAATTGGTTGCATGCCTTTATCATTTTTCTTATTGGCTGCATGTAGATTGCATAGGAAAGATAAAAAATTTGATCTCATGATTAAATCCTTCGAGATTTTCCTTATGTCGACTACAAAAACTATTTGCATCATAGTTTGTGCAATTACAAACTCTTATGTTGATATTTTGAGTTACTCGACTCCTGAAGCATTGCTGATGCTCGGCACATGTTGTTTCCTGGATAGCTCGGCACCTAAATGAAATTGTATCACTCGACACTTAATGTTACTCGGCACTTGTTAACACTCGACACCTATTGACACTCGGCACTTGATATAGCTCGGCACTTCATATTACTCAGCACCTACTCTTTGTTATGCATTGTTTAGTGGAAAAATGGTTAAGTGTATTGACACTCAGTTGTCAAATTTATTCTTTAAGCTAACAATCTCCCCCTTTGACATGAGTGGCAAAAACACTTAACTAAGATCCTTAAGACTCCATATTAGTTGATCCTGTATGTACACTCACTGAGTTTTGTCCTGTTTCTACATTCTGACTGATCAAAATTTGCTATCTCCCCCTTTTATCATACTTATCATTTCATTCCTGTACTTAACTCCCCCATACTTAATCTCTTCTTATCACTCCCCCATACTTATTCTCCCCATTTTTGACACTTATGTCAAGGGTCTTACAAGGAAATACCATACTTGGCAAAAATGTACTATTTACTTCAAGGAGTACCTTCAGAGTTGCATCCCAATTTGCTAGTGCAACATCCAATGTCTTATGTTGGATGGCAATCTCTGCTACTAGGTGTACAAGTCCATCAGATGAAGAGAGATTTGGGTCTTTTTTGAGGACTGTCTCTACATTTATCTGCTCCTTGTGAAGTAGTTCCAAATGAGGAGTTATTGATGATTGAATTTGCATCAATTTAGCTTTTTTGGTTGCCTCCTCTACTGCTAAGATAGCTAACTCTTTTTGTGTGTGAAGTGATTAGGCAAAATGCTTCTCACTCTGAGCTGGATTTGTGGGGAGTTGCATGCTAGAAATCTTCAGATTGTTTTCCAAGCTCGGTATTTTTTGGCTAGTGTCCTGTGTGAATGTGGAAAAATCACACAACTTTTTGTACAGGGAAAAGATGTTTCCTAGTATAGTTTTAACTTTTTAAATTTTCTTAGCTAGTTTTTCTTGTGACAGTGCTATATCACTGGATATTTTACTATTTGCCTTGCCTTGGAACTTCCTTTCTGACCATTCGAGTAATCTGGTGTTTGTTTCCTGGTCTTCACTAGTCACCTAGTCAACTATATTAGATAGTTGCTCTATAATTGGTCTTGACTCATCTGGAGACTGTAAGCAGAAAGCTTCTATGAATATGTCTTTGATTTCATTCAAGGTAAGCTTATGCTTGTGTTCTTTTCTTAGTGCTTCTTGTCTCCTTCTTCTGTCCAATGCACCTTGAATTTCACTGATCTTTTCTTCAGTAAGAGTGCTAGATTCATAATATGGGATCTTTATTTCTTCATCTAGCTCAGGAACTCCATAGTGAAGTTTCCTGGCTGCCTTTGATGAGCTCGAGCCTGGTGTCTTGATTTGTAGCTGTAACCCATCTGTGCTCGGCTGCTGAAGAGTCTGAGTTGGAGTACCATATTTTGGTAATGCAACCAATGTTTGTATTGCAGTCTCCTCCTTCTTTGTCTCATCTTTTTCTTCTGCTTGAGTATCCCTTTTATGATCACTAGGTGGGGTTGAACTTGTTGGTTGTTCAGATGTTTCTTTTATTTCCCTTGCTGCTGTACTCGGCATTTGAAGTGTATAAGTGACTACACTTAGTGGAGTCGGTGGTGGAAGAAATAGAATACCAGTAGTTTGTATGGTCAAAGGTGGAACTTGTGCTTTTACCTTGACTATCTTTGTTTTAACTTCTGGATTTTGTAATTCATCAACACTGACCAATATAGGATTTGAACTTAATTTTGCTACTAGTGGTGATTGGTCAAGGATTTCTAAATCCCTTGCAGTTAATGGATTGATGTTTGGATTTGAAGTGTCTATAACATCTTTTATTTTTATAATATCTGCAGGTGTGATGGTGGCATGAGGAGGACTAGGAGGAGATACCTGTGTGTCTTGCATACTTTGATCTTGTGGCTCAGATGTGTCTTTCTCTTCCTCTTTCTCCTCTGTATGTGCCTTTTCTTCCTTTTCTTCTTTACTCTTCTTCTCCACTTGTTCCTTCTCTTTTTCTTTGGTTCCTGACACCTTCTTTTCCCTTGTCTTGGCCCTTGCCTCTGCCTTATATTCTTCATTATACACATCTTCTATTTTCTTCTAAACTATTTTCCACAATCTTGTGGATTTTGTACTACCTCTTCAATTTTATTCTGTAATATGCTGAATGCTCTATGCTTGGGAGTGAATCTATTATTATGCCTTCTTACTACATTTGTTACTTGATCTTTAGTCAAATTAGGCAACAATCTAGCTAATGTTGAATCCCTTATCTCCTTTTCCATTTGTAAACAAAAATGCCATTTATCCTCTACAATTTTATACAATTCTTTTGGCATATATTCATCTAATTCTAGAGGTGTGTGCTTATATTCAGCTATCATAGCATACACAAATTCCTCTAATTTATTTTTCTCTTCTTTGGTGAGCTTAGTAAAATTCAAGTTCTTTAAACCTTTCAAATCATCATTCCTAATTTTTCAACATAATTTATCAATAGTAGTCTGAGGTTTGTGTCTTACCACTTGAAATTGACTATTGTCCTCTAACTTTGTCTTCTCCTCATTTGTTTCAGGCTGGGGAATAAATTTTCTTTTCTTAGACTCAGCAGTAGTCTTCTTTGAGTCTTTCTTCTTTCCTTTTGCCTCCTCTTGGGCTTTTTGTGCTACAGCCCTTGTGGTAGGTCTCTTTGGTGCAGGAGCAGCTACTTTCTTCCCCTTGGATTGAGGAGCAAGAGGAGTTGTGGCTTTTCTTTTAACTGGTGCTTCCTCAACTTCTTCTTCCTCGGCTCTTTCCTCTTTATCTTCTTCTAACCCTTGAGTCAGACCTTGAGGTTTATCTCCCTCTTCTTCAATTTCTTCTCCTTCCTCTTCTGTTGTTTCTTCTTCTTTAACGCCAAATTTTCTCTTGATTTGTCTCACCATTTTTTGTTTCTTCTTTACTGCAGAAGCAGTCTTCAAATTTGTTATCACCCTTGATTTAACAACATCATAGGTTCCAAAAGTTTTTGCATTTTTATTAGCTTCTTTTGCAAGTAAGGTTGTTATTGCTGCAAAAGCTTGATCAATATCAAGTTCATAACCTAGTGGCCCAAGCCATCTTACTCTAGGTATAACTGCTTGTATATAGGTATAATCTATATCTACAAGAAAAAAAATGTCCTTTTCATATTTCTCAATCAATGAGACTGGAATCCTCATTCTTTGTTTCATGGACTTTTTGAAGTCCTCAAAGTAACTAGTCATTTGGGCATCAAAATTTTCACCCATCTGTTCAATGTATCCATTGATTTGTTCAACAATTGTTTTGTCTGGACTCCATCTTACCTTACCCATAGAAGGGAATTCTTTCATCAAATAGAAAAATATGCACATCAAAACTGATCCAAATTTGCACTGAGCTCCCTTACTCTTCCTTATAGCTCCCAAATTTTCATTAATCTGTGGAAACATGAGCTCCACTAGATCATAAGTGTGATCCTTTTTTATTATCTTGTATGCAACATCAACTGCTATACAAGGTACACTGTTTAACCTGCTTGATTGATAGAATTTGTGTGAAATGATTCTCACAGAAAAATCTAGTAGGGGATCTGTAATTGTGTCGATAGTCATTCCTCTATTGTTCCATTTTGCACCTATGTTTTTCTCTATTACTTCCCTTTTGTCACTTCACAAGGTCTTTGGCCAATCTATGGTTGGAATACCCGTAACCCTATGAATAGTTTTCTTAGTGAATTTTACTGGCCCTGACTCTATCCAAAAAGCTCCATCATGTATTCTGCTCAAAACTATCCGTACCCATTCAATTTTGAAAACAATAAAAAATTCTAGGGTTTTGGTTAATCCTTTTCTTTCTATTATTTAGAACTCATCTTTCAGTCTTTTGTTCTCACATAGTTTATCATATGCATTATAGGTTTCTAAATCTCCTATGGCTCCAATTTTTTAGCTATAACATCTGCGAAAATCTTGGACCATAACAACTTTATTCAGAATAACTGATAATGCACCTTCAGGATCATTTTGTATGCTACTTTTGGAATGGGCTTAAATTCAGGTTGTTTAACTTCATTGCTGACCAGCTGTATCTCATGACTTTCTCTACCCTTAGTGGTTCCTGACCCAGATGCCATTGTTTTCCAAAATAGGGTTTACGATTTAAACAAGTTTATAAATTCTAGGTACCTCAGCACTTAAGTAAAATACCTCAAATCGATGAAACTTGTCCTGAATCACTGTTGAAATCTTCACAAATGGCTTCTTAGCTGATCTTGATCTTCTCTGCTCTTTTTGACTTTGCTTCTTGTTTGAATGGTGGGAAAATGATCTAAAATCAAATTTATGTACCCTTCAAAATAGAGTAATTAATGCTTAGTACACTGCCAACTATCTACTCAGCACCTGAAGGGTTTCAATCATGACTTGGCACCCATTATGTTTCACTTTGCTCGGCTCCTATGGATATTTCATAGCTTGACATCATCTATCAACTTGGTCATTGTTAGCAACTCGGCACCTGAAGACAACTTTGACATATCTTGCAAAGTTCTCAATTTTGACTTAGCATCTTTGCTTATGCTGATTTCTTCTTTGCAGTTTTTCTATGTCTTGGGACTAATTTATCATGTAACTTGGCTTATCAATCCCACACACTTATTCTTACTTAATTTGATGAAGTGTGGTCACTTGACCTATTAGGTGAAGTGATCTCTACACTTGATGTGTTGTACTCATCTTTCTTCTTCCATGTCTTATTCATTTCACTTCTGATATGTCCAACATCTATCTTTGCCTTTCCATTGCTAAACTTAGAACTTGATGCCTTTGACCTTGTTGGGAAATTCCTGCTGACATGACCAATTTTTAAGCAACTGAAACATGTAGTTTGACTCAACCATCTTTTGTAGTTCCCTCTAAAATGTGTTCTTATGTAGTTTTGTGGTATATGTCCATATTCTTGACAATAGTGACAACTATACCTGGTGTTGTAATCCCAAAATTCATGGTTTGAGGTCTTTGCTGGTTGATTTAATGTCCACATAGGCTTTGATCTACATTCAAAAGCTCTATGTCCATACTTTTTGCAATTATAACAATGTCCATCAAATCTTGATGTCTTAGTAGTTTTAGTTCTGCATTCATATGCTTGATGACCTTGCTTCTTGCATCTATGACAATGGTTTATACTTTTAGGTTTATCATGCTGATGGGCATTCTTGCTTCTACATACATTAGATGTATATCCTTTCTTTCTACAGAAATGACATGTAGGTTTAACATCTTTACCTTTATCACTTCTTTGTTCTGCACTCTTTGATGATTCTCCAACTTCAGTGCTGTTGTATCCAAGTCCTAATGTATCATGGGTTGATCTTGGGGATTTCAGTAATTGCTCAAAATATTTGATGGCTTCACTTGACTTATTGAGGTTCTCTGCCACCTCTCTTTCTCTATTCAATTCATTCTACATTTTTTCATTTTGTATCTTCAAAGTAGAGATCTCAATATCTTTCACATTGAGTTCATGATGAAGGTTCATCATTTGGGCAAGTGTATCCATCTGCATGTTTGAGATCCTTGTCAATTCAATACATTTTTCTTCAAGTCTGTTTGCAAGATTTCTTTTATCATTTTCCATCATGACCTTATCATCAACTGCTCTTTTCTTTTGTTTAGTAATTTCACATATCATTATGGCCTATGATTCATGTTCCATCTTGAGAGATCTTATCTCCTCTGTTTGAGCTTTGTTTTTCTCCATCAGTTCTGCTATTGCTGCATCAAACTCTTTAGTGTCTCTGTTGGAAAATATGTTGGTGGTATCAATTTCTTTGTAGTTTATCTCATTTTTGGCTATGGCTAGATCCTTCCTTTTTTTTAATGAATTTCTGAACTTGTTTCTAAATTCCTCCAAGCTATGTAGAGCAAGTTGCACATCTATCACCTGATTTTCAATGATCTTTCCAAGTTTGAAAGCTTCCATCTTTAGATCTTTTCCTCAAAGCTGTTAGGCTTTTCCTTGTGAGAACCTGGATTGAGCTCTGATACCAATTATTGGAATATTCAAATATGGAAAGAGTACTTATGAGAGGGTGGGGGTGAATCATAAGTATCACAATTTAGCCAATAAAACTTTTAACTGCAAGTAAATTGCATGCATGTAAATATATCAAACAAATATGAAAATAAACACATGCATCAACAACTCATAACACTGGAATTTGGTAACCCAGAAACCCTCCAGGAATAAGAAGGTAAAACTAGGGTGGGGATGGTACCCACAAATTTTTTTGCAGCAATATTGTTCAACCACTTCTGATGGTCTACCCTATTAAAGGATTTTAATCACCTAATTAAAGGATCGACAAAATAGCTATTAAGCTAACCTATCACCATAGGATTTTCATTCTAATACAATTGCTAGAAATTATTAGGTATAATGAACTTGATACATTACAATCCTTAATTGCTGAATGCAGGCACCTTTTCTGCTTTCTCTGATCTTGATCCTTTTGTGATCTGATAACCCTCGCTTCTGAAAATAGATTTTCTTGTGCACCCTTGTATGTCCACTCATATTTTTTTTTACAATGAAATTTAAATCTTCCTTATAAAGACTTCAAAGACTTAGGGTTAGATATAGATCTATGATCCACATTGAATCTCAATTTCCTGCTCAATACTTGTCTTTTACTGATTGGTTGCATGCCTTTATCATTTTTCTTATTGGCTGCATTTATATTGCATAGGAAAGATAAAAAATTTGATCTCATCATTAAATCCTTCGAGATTTTCCTTATGTCGGCTGCAAAAACTATTTGCATCATAGTTTGTGCAATTACAAACTCTTATGCTGATATTCTGAGTTACTCGGCTCCTGAAGCATTGCTGATGCTCAGTACATGTTGTTTCCTGAATAGCTCGATACCTAAAAAAAACTATATCACTCGGCACTTACTGTTACTCGGCACTTGTTAACACTCAGCACTTGTTAACACTCGGTACCTGTTGACACTCGGCACTTGATATAGCTTGGCACTTCATATTACTCAGCACCTACTCTTTATTTGGCATTGTTTAGTGGAAAAATGGTTAAGTGTATTGACACTTAGTTGTCAAATTTATTCTTTAAGCTAACAGGCACTTGATAAACTCTGTATCACTCGGCATCTGAAGTTCACTCGGCACTTGATAAATTTTGTATCACTTGGCATCTGAAGTTTACTCGGCATCTGAAGTTCACTCGACATATGAAGTTGAACTTGCTCGGCATCAACTAGGAATCTATTCGGCACCTACTAGCTTGCTCAACTCCTTCTCTCTAATGAACTTTAGTTAGGCTTTACAAATGTCTTAGCTAAAACCTTATATCATTGATATGTTTTAGTGTGCCTATTCTATGTCTTAGAGTATGTCATCAGTACATTATTTCATCAATGGCTTGACTGATCCTTCTACTTCATTCCAACATCATAACTTCAACCTTTCTCTAGGTGTTCTAGTTACATCTTATTGATTTCCTTCTCCTTGTTAATCAACTAATTGATAGTATTTGGATCACTAAAGCAATTGTCATTACTGCAAGTAGCAAGTTTGACATCAATGACAAAACAATGATTGAGAACATTCTTTATCGGTTCCATATGATCATTCCAACAACTTTCCTCATGATCTTTTCAATCATTTCCAACACAAAGTTAATCAATGTCATACTATGATCAAATGAACATGAAAGTATAGATCAAATCATATTTAACACATAGCAAAAAGTAGCAAAACAAAGATTTATCAAATCTAGTTGTAGTAGGTGTGGATGTTTGCATGCTCCTTATTATTGATCCTACTATTGGAAATATAAGAGGAGTAACTGAGAGAGGAGGGGTGAATTAGTTACTACAAAAATAAATCCAAGATCCCTTAGATGTTAGCACAAAATAAACCCTGAAAACTGATTACAACTGATGCTCAACAAACATACATAAAATGTTATAACTCAGTAAATACTGAATATGCAAACTTTAGATGTTATCTTTGATTACCAGTACTTTAAATTAATTGAAAATATATAAAATAAAATAGCATGAACACATTTGACACTAGGATTTAACGTGGAAACCCAATTTGGGAAAATCACCAATTGCAACTAGTTACTATTTTTCACTCTTCTAAAGTGAGCCCTGTTAAGAGCCAACCTTGTTAAAGGTTACCAAAAACACTATTAGGTGTGACCGTATTACAGGATTTAATCACCCTATTATGAGTGGCCTTGTCAGAGGTCTTTAGAAAATTCAATAGAAATGCCACCTTGTTAAAGGATTTACAAATATCTATTAAGCCAACTCTGTTAAGAGATCTAGATCACTACTATAATGGTTAGAGAGCAACAATGACATGACCTAATTTAAATGCAATTGAATTTCTAATTACAAATCTCTATTCTGGCTTGTATACTTGATTCTTCCTTATCAAATATATCTTTTTAGCTCCACAAGGATATTCTACTTATCCTTCTAATTTGCTTCTTTTGTCCATCATTAAATCTTCAAAAATACATTCACAATTTCATACTTTTTAACTCACAACTTGACTTTATATTTATATCATTCACATTATCAAGTTGGCTAAAATATGACTTAGAATAACTCATATTCATCTTCTCTGCCAACTAGAACTGATAGATAAATCAATTAAGCTTAATATGCCAAAACAAGAAAATCCATTTTTAACTGACGCTGCTTGGTAGACACTAATTTAGAAATGATTTTCTTGTGTTAACCTAGTAAACTTGGTTAACACTACATATTTAAAAAGTTCCTTTAGTAACTGAGTGAGCTCGGTTAACACTAGTTCCATCCAACTTTTCTTCTTTAACCGAGTGAGCTCGATTAACACTCATCTTTTGCAAACTTTCCTTTGATGCCTGAGTGAACTTGGTAGGCACTGCCATCTAAACTAGGCAAATATAGGAATGCTCGGTAGATACAGAAAAATTGTCTTCACTTTCCAACTGAGCTTGACATGCACTAACTGATAATAATATGACATTTGTGTAACATCAAAGGCAATACATAATTAATCAATTGTATCCAACAATCTCCCTCTTTGGCATTGATGGCAACACAACATGTCATAACATAATGAAATTTTGGAACAAGAATAAAGTAAGGAAAATATCCTCAATTTTATTCTAATTCACATCCATGAGAACTCCATCTGTCAGTGTGAACTCTTTCTGCCTTCAGTTTCTCGTTCTATCAGAAAACTTTTATTTGCAACAACTTCTTCTGATAGCAAACTTCTCCCTCTTACAAAAAACTTCCCTTTACAACTAAAATTTCTATGAGATATGACAATAACCTTCCTATATTTGACAACACATGCCAAAGACAATAATCCTATTAATATCAATGTACCTAAAGTATTGATTCATTTGCAATATGCCCTTGTTAATAATGCACCAACTGATTGATTTTCAACATGCTTTGGTTGATACATCACTAAACTTCATTTAATGACTTTCAGATAGGGGAATGACCCCTAGCTTACCTCTTAGATACATAAATGCATCCTTAGGTAATAGCTTGGTGAATATATCTACAATTTTCTCTTTTGTATTAACATATTCCTATCTAACTTCTTTGTCTTGCACCAATTCTCTTAAGAAGAGATATTTTATAGCAATATGCTTTTTTTTGGTATGCATCATTGGGTTCTTTGATATATTGATTGCACTGGTGGTATCATATTATATGTCTACTAGATCCTTGATTTCTATCTTCATTCTTGACATGCATTGTTTGAACCAAACAATGTTCAAACAATTGACTATTGTTGTCACATATTCTACCTCTGATGTGGACTAAGAGATACAATTTTATTTCTTGCCTATCCAAGACACTAGTCTTTTTCCAAAGAAGAATGCTCCACCACTAGTGCTTTTTCTATCATCAAGACTTCCTGCCCAATCAACATCAGTAAATACCTTTAAGTCCAAATTACCTCCAAGTTTGTACCATAAGCCATAGTCTTTAGTACCTTTTAGTTATCTCATAATTCTCTTGATTGCCATTGTGTGATTTTCTCTAGGATTTGCTGAGAATCTTTCCACCATACCAATTGCTAATGCGATATCAAGCCTTGTATGCACTACATATTGCAATTTTCCAATCATTGATTTGTATGTGATCTAATCTACCTCTTTGGAATCATCATTTTTGGAAAGCTTATGATCAATAGACATAGGGGTACCAACTAGTCTTGAATCTTCCATTCCAAATTTATTTAGTATCTCCTTGATGTACTTAGATTGAGTAATGTAGATACCTTTTTTTTTTTTCTAAATCTACAATCCAACAAAGAATTTTATCTCTCCAAATATGGACATTTCAAATTCTTTACTCATTTTTTCTAAAAATGCTTTGCATAAGTCATTATTTCTTGTGAATAAGGTATCATCAACAAATATTTCTACCAATACAATCTTCTTATCTAGTCCTTCTTTGATATATAGACTATCATTGTCATTTATTCTTTGAAAGACAATCTATACCAAATAGTTATGAAGTCTTTCATACCAATCTTTAGGAGCTTACTTGAGACTATACAATTCCTTATGCAACTTGTAAACCATGTCTCTTTTGCAAAGATTTACAAAATCTATTGGTTGTTCAATGTAGACTTCTTCATCAAGAATTCTATTCAAGAATGTATATTTAACATCCATTTGATATACTTTAAATCCTCTATGTACTACATATGCTAGTAATGTTATAACACCTTCTAATCTTGCAAGAGGAGCAAAAGATTTACCATACTCAATACCTTCTTCTTAAGAATATCCTTTACATACCAATCTTGCCTTATTTCTAGAAAAATTTCTATCTTCATTTAGCTTATTTCTAAACACCCACTTTGTGCCAATTACTTTTTTATCCTTGGGTCTAGGAACAAGAGTCCAATTTTTGTTCTTCATTATCTGTTCTATCTCTTCATTCATTGCTTCAATCCAACTTTCATTATCCAATGTATCTTTAACATTTCTAGGTTCAAATTCAGAAAGTAAACATGTACCTTTCAATTTGTTTCATGTCGTTATTCCTTCAGATTTGTCTCCAATGATTTGATCTAGTGAATGATGCCTTTTGACATATCTTGCTAACATAGGTTCTTTAGAATTGGAATGAGTTTCATTGATTTCCTCATGAACTTTAGTATCAAGCTTGAGTTCCACTGTCTATGACTTAGGTCCTTTAGACTTGATTTGAACTAGCTTAGTAGCCTTTGACTACAACACAGGTCCTTCAGACTATGACTCAAGTTGCACTATTCACAACTCGGTAGCTATTGGAGATTTTTGGGACTCAGGAGGTGAAGCCTCATTTCTTTCAGATAGATTTGGCAGGGTATTAGGTTCATAGTAAACAAAATCTTCTATAATCTTCTAGTTCTTTGTTGCTCTCTTCTTCACTCTTTTCTGTAAACTCATCAATTCTCACATGTGCACTTTCTATGATCTTATGAGTAGTCAAATTCAAACATTTATATGCTTTACTTCTGTAGGAGTATCCTAGAAATATGTCTTCATCACCTTTGACATCAAATTCATCTTTTCTAGATTCTTTTAAGATATAACATTTGCTACCAAATACTTTCAAGTAACTTACATTAGGTTTGTAGCCATAGCATAGTTCATAACGAGTTTGATTTGAATCTTTTTTCAGATGTACTTTGTTCAAGGTATGAACTACAGTGCTGATAGCTTCCTTCCAATTTTTGATTGCAACATTCTTTTCTAATATTAATTTTCTTTCACAATCCATGATGGATCTATTCCTTCTTTTAGCTATATCATTCTGCTGAGGTGTACCATAGGCTAATACTTGTCTTTTAATTCCTCTTTTAATGTAGAAATAATTGAATTCATTGGAGATGAATTCACCACCTTTGTCTGATCTTAAAAATTCCAATCTCTTTCTAGTTTCTTTTTCTACTCTTGCCAGATACCACTTGAACTTTTGAAAAGCTTTTGAATTTTCTTTTAGATACATTACAATCATCATTCTAGAATAGTCATCAACAAAAAGAATGAAAAAAATTTCTCCACTATAATTCTCTATTCCAATAGGTCCACATAAGTCTATGTGTACAAGCTCTAAGAACTCTTCTGACTGATAGTTCTTTCTTTTGAAAGTATTCTTTCCCATCTTTTCAATTTGGCAATTTTTGCATAAACCCATATTAGGCTTCTTCAGACTAGGAATATCTCTTACTCTTCTATGTTTTCTAATCTTAACTAGATTATCAAAGTTTACATGACATAGTATTTTGTTCCATAACCAACTTTCTTCTACTTGAGTAATAAAACATGAACATTCACATTTGATCAAGATAAAATAGATTACCTTTTATTTTTTTCCCAGATTCAACCATTTTTTTTTTCCATCCAGTAGTTTGGCCTTTCCATTCATGAATTCTACTTTGAATCCAATGTTATTCAACTTTGCGACACTCATTAGATTATTATTTAATCCTTTAACCTGTTGGAGTTGAGGAAAGCCAACTCCGAAGACGCCAAGATCACCTGCATGCGAAACCTGTTAAAGAGAAGCCATAGAAGGGGAGGAGCATGGAGCACGGGCAAAACCCTAAATGGACATGAGAGCCAAAAATGCAAACACAATAAGAAATGTATTTACAATAAGAAAATGGCTTTACAATATTCATTTACAATGAGAGAGAGCCCGAATATAAAGAGCTCATGGAAGCTTGTAGAACAAGCTGGAAGATAAGTGTGACAACTAGAAGGGAACAAACTCCCGTGTTGTCACAACATGCATTAAATATGAAATATTAAATAAATGCATGACCTAAGTAAACTTAAGCAATAGAATAAATAATTAAATATTAATTATTTACTCTAACATAACCCAATAAGCATTATCACATACAAGTTCTTTAGTGAGAGAAATGCATCCTTTTCCTTTTATGTTACAGGGTTCATTGTTTCCAAATCTTACACTACCACCATCATAGTATTCCATGTGCTCAAATGTTGTTTTATCTCCAGTCATATGATGTGAATAGCCATTGTCAATAATCCATGTATCATTTTTGCTAACATGAGAGATAAGTGCCATTTTATCCCCTTCATCATCAAATTCATCTTTTACTACAATATATACCATTTCATCCTCACAGTAATCAGAATCTTTAGCCATAAAACCAAATTTTTTACCTTTGTCCTTGTAGATCTTGTAGTTCTTGAAATCCTTGTTTCCTTTGTGCTTATTGCTTTTCTTTTCATCTTTGTTTTCTCTATTTGGACACGTTGCAACAATGTGACCAAATTCTTCACAAGAAAAATAGATCAGAGGAACTTTGCCTTTGTACTTTCCTCTACCTTTGGAATAATTTCTTGCAAGTAGGGCTTCAACAACTTCAAGATCACTATCTGAGCTCTCTTTTGATTCTTATTCTTCACTTCCTGATTGACTAGACTTTGATTTCTTACTCTTTTTCTTGAGTGAAACTTTAGCTTCAAATGTAGACTCAATAGCTTTGGAACTAGAAACATAGTTATCAAAGTTATCTAATTCAAAAGCTGTCAATCTTCCAACTAGAACATCCAAGGTTATTTTATTATTTGGATGACATCTCATCTCTTGAATGAAAGATAATCTAACTGCATAAATAGGAAGAAGAGTTCTAAGTATCTAACTTACAAATGTTTTATTATGCTAAGAAGCATTCTATACAATCACAACACAAATACCCAGTACGAGAATATGCCAAAAAAGATTCTCTATCAATTTAAAAGAACTGGGAGCGGTTACAAACTTCTAAATTAAATATTAAAAAAGAATTCCTAAAATAATAGCTAGCCAAAATAATAGGAAACCAAATGGAGGCCAAAATAATAGGCTTGAAATAATAGGGCCCAAAAAAAGTAGGGCCCGAAAAAGTAGGGCCCAAAAAAATAGGGCCCGAAAAAATTGGGGTGAAATAATTTCAATATAATTTTTTTTTTTGTTAAATATAATTTTGCATGCCTGTTCATGTTTATTTTTTGTGGAGAGTGGGGGAATTTGAAACAAATTCATGGAATGTGAAGAGATGTCTATTGGGGGATATGACGAGCCTCTCATAAGTTATAAAACCAAGGCTCTTCATTTCATTTTCATTTTATGTTTTTGCAAGAAGGAAGAGGTGGAGGTTATTGGAGGATTAGATTGGAGTTTTTGAATAGGAATAGATTGAAGTTTTGGAGTAACTTTTTTGTAGGTGAGATTTCTATTTTTTATTTACATTTTCATTTAGATTTAGATGTAGATGTAAATTGAAATTCAAAATTAGTTATAATATTTTACTTTGATTTAGATTTCAATTTTAATTAATTTCATTTAGATTTAGAATTCTATTCATAACTATTTAGGCTTGCATTTAATATTTTAGTCTTGCATGTTTGATTTAGATTTAGGTTTGTATTCAAAATCTATTTGATTTATATATTTTATAATACTTTTCATTTACATATTTTAAAAGTGCATGTTTCAAATTAGTTCTATATTTGCATGATTCATATTAGTTTTAGATTTGCATATTTTAAAATAGTTTTGGTTTGCATGTTTTAGATTTGAATGTTTCATAATAGTTTTACATTTGCATGTTTCTAAGTATTTATATTTTCTTGTTTCAAAGTATAATTTTATCATTAATCTAGATGAGAATGCCACCATATCAATACAATTTGTATTTTATTAAAGTTAATGATTTATTTAAAGTAGATGAATCATATATTTAGTATATATTTTATCATTATTAAATTATAAAATAAAATAATTTTTTTGAAATAATAGCTGGCCAAAATAATATTAAGCCAAATGGATGGCAAAATAATAGAGGCCGAAAAGAGGGGCCAAAAAATAGGACCCGAAAAAATAAGGCCAAAAAAATAGGGCTAAAATAACTTAATTAAAATTTCAAATATAAAACATTTTCTTTTTGTTAAATATATTTTTGCATGCACATTCATGCTTTTTTTTTGTGAGGAGTGGGGGAATTTGAAACAAATTCGTGGAATGTCAAGAGACATCTATTGGGGGATATGAGGGTTCTCTCATAAATTATAAAACAAATGCTCCTCATTTCATTTTCATTTTGTGTTTTTATAGGGAGGAAGAGATGGAGATTATTGGAGCCAATTAGAGTTTTTGAAGAGGAGTAGATTAAAGTTTCATATAGTTTAGCCTTGTATCTTTGATTTAGATTTAGGATTCAAAAACTATTTGATTTAGATATTTGATAATACATTTATTTTGCAGATTTTTAATGTGCATGTTTCAATTTAGTGTTACATTTCCATGTTTTACATTAGTTTAGATTTGCATATTTCAAAGTACTTTTGGTTTCCATGTTTTAGATTTGAATGTTTCATAATAGTTTTATATTTGTATGTTTCAAAATATTTATATTTTTAATGTTTCATAATTAAATTTAATCATTGATGTGGACAACAAGGTCACTTTATCAATAAAATTTGGATTTCATTAAAGTTAATGATTAATTTAAAATAAATGAATCATATATTTAGTTTATATTTTTTCATTATTTAATTAGATTATATATGTGTTTTATTTAAATATTTTTCATATTATATATAGATTTTTATTAATATTTATGTTTGTAATGTTTGAAAAGTGGAAGACAATGCCACCATATTTCAAACATTACAATCTAACTATTTCATTTGAAATAGTTTTGATTTTTATTTATGTTATTTTGAACATTATTCATTTGAAAGAATTTATATTAACTATTAATACTTTTTCATTCTGATTATTTCCATATGTTGATTTTTGTTTATAAGTTTGCAAGTTACTATTTGAGTTATGGATACCTCGAATAGAGAATCAAACATCTTTGGATACTAGAGCCTGACTACTTCAATGATCTCAAATGATTTCTTCGAGATTGAGTTTGACAAATGCCTACAAATAATTAAAGAGGTGCGCATAATTGTAATTAAAGTTGTAGAGAAGCAATATTTCCAATTGACTATGTTGAAGAAATGGAAGAAATGCATATGGAAGATGCATAAAAATTTCTATGTGACACATCTACAAAAGTGGATGGGTTTCCCTCAATGATGAAAGAAGTATTTCACAATCATTGTTCAAATAAAGGTCACAAAAGAATCCTAATCATTGAAGAATGTGACATGTATTTACACTATCATAGATATATTTGTATATAGTTCATTCTTGTCTGTGGTTTTTGATTTTTACTTTTAATTAGTTGTATTGGCAGTTTTATTTCCCCATTTTTCAATGTAACTTTCATGGAGAAGAGAACAAGACAACATAAATTTATTGTTGTACAAATTTTTTTTTCAATGGATGTGACTACTAAATGTGTTAATTAAGAAAGAAAATCATAAGTCTAAATAGATTCCTTAAAGGTAGGGAGATTTATAGATTACAATTCTTAATCATTGCAATAAATATTGCATTACCATTATTAAAAATTCAAAAATATATAATGTTCTCACATCATCATGGAGAAATAATTTTTATAAAATTGACTCTTATATATTCTTTCACACTTTTAACATCATCTAAATTGTTGTGTTGGGACTTAGAACTTCCCTTTCATGAATTAATTTTTCCACTATTCGAGTGATTTGTATAACATATATCCCAAATTTGACCATAGTTGTACTCTAGATATTCCAACACTATACCTGAATATCATACTTCCCTTAACTGTATCCCTTATTTTAGCATAACATTTAACCACTTATTAACCCTAACCATAACACCGAGTGTCATATAAATGAAATTTTAAACCTTGGATCCTAACTTTAACTCTTACTCTATATATGATTGTACTAATCATTTAGTAAATTATATAACTTAGCCTAACCCTATATGGACAAGTAACTAGAAATAATATTATATTTTTTTATAAGTGAGAATATGTATATACACACATGCACATGCGCGCGTGCACAGAGAGAGAGAGAGAGAGAGAGAGAGAGAGAGAGAGAGAGAGAGAGAGAGAGAGAGAGAGAGAGAGAGAGAGAGGAGCTCATATTATGTTTCTTATAGAGGAATGTTTTATGTAGAGAGAGAGAGAGGTGTATCTAGAGAGAAAGTAGAGAGAGAGAGAGAAAGAGAGAGATTAGAGGTGTATCTAGAGAGCATAAAGGGAGAGAAAGATTAGGAGTGGTATCTAGAAAGTAGGGTGAGAGAGATAAGTGGGTGTATCTAGAGATTAGAGAGATAGATTAGGGGGCATATCTAGAGACTAGAGAGAGAGAGGGTATATTTAGATAGTGGGGGGAGATATTAATGGGTGTATTTAGAGAGAGAGGGTGAGAGAGAGGGGAGAGAGAGAGGGGGGGATGGATTACATTATTAAAAAGGTCAATAACTTGTATCACAATAGCACTAATCATGGACACTATAATAGAACTAACCCAAATTAAAATTTAACCTGTCAGTTATCCTAACACCATGGTAAAGTGTAATAATAGCACTAACATCAACTATAATATGATTAGTAACCCAAAAATTATCTTAACTATAATAATAACACAAACCCTAATGCTAATGCTAACTCTAACTCTGACTCTAACTAGATAAATCTAATTTTAACCCTAACCCTAACGCTAACCCTAACCCTGGCTCTAACTCTAACTTTAACTCTAAGTCTATCTCTAACTTTAATTCTCCCCGCTAACCCTAACCTTAACCATTTATAATCCTAAATCTAACGCTAATTCTAACCCTATCCCTAATTCTAGCCCTAACCCTAACCCTTACTATAACTCTAATCTTAACTCTAATTCTAACTCTAACACTAATTCTAATCCTAATTTTAACCCATATTCTAACTCTAACCCTAACTATAACTATAACTCTAACTCTAATTGTAACCCTAACACTAATCCTAACTCAAAACCTAACTCAAACCCTAATCCTACCCATAATCCTAATCCTAACACTATATATAATGCTAATCCTAACCCTAGCACTATATGTAACTCTAACTCTAATCCTAACCCTAATTCTAATCATAAACCCAATCCTAATTCTAACCCTAACTTTAAAGCTAAATCTAACTCTAAATCTAACCCCAACTCCAGCCCTAACCCTAAATCTAACCCTAACCCCAACTCTATATCCAACTTTAACTCTAACTTGATCCCTAACTCTAACTCTAATTCTAACCCTAACCCTAACCCTAGCCTCAATTTTAGCTCAAATTCTAACCCTAACACTAACACTAACACTAACACTAAAACTAACACTAATTATAACCTTAACCCTAATGCTAACCCTAACTCTAATCATAACCCTTATGCTAATCATAATCCTAGCCCTAATTCTAACCCTGCCTCTAACTCTAACTCTTGTTCTAATTCTAATTCTAGCTCTAACTCTAGCTCAAATCCTACCTCTAAATCTAACCCTAACCCTAACCCTAATTCTAACCCTAACTTTATTTGTAACCCTAATTCTAGCCCTAACCCTAATTCTTATCCTTACCCTAACTCTATCTCTAACTCAATCTATAACCCTAATTATATGTGTAACCCTATTTCTAACCCTAACCCTAATTCTAACTCTAACTCTAATTGTAACTCTAATTCTACCCCTAATCCTAACCCTAACCCATAAAACCCTAACTCCAACCCTAATTCTAACCCTAACCCCAATTCTAGCTCTAACCCTAACCTAATTCTAACGTTAACTATAACTCTGATCCTAACTCTAACCCTAACTATAACTCTAACTCTAATTCTTACCCTAACCCTAACCCTAACCCTAACTCTAATGCTAATTCTAATCCTAATCCTAATTCTAACTCTAATTCTTACCCTAAATCTAACTCTAATTCTAACTCTAACCCTAACTCCAACTCTAACTTTATCTCTAATTCTAACCCTACCCCTAATTCTAACCTTAACTCTAACTCTGACTCTTTTTGAAACCCTAACCTCAATATTAACCCTAACCCTAATCTAACCCTGACCACAACTCTATCTCTAACTTTAAATCTAACTCTAACTTGAACCCTAACTCTAACTCTAATTCTAATGATAACCCTAACCCTAATTCTATCCCCAATTCTAACCCTAACTCTAACTCTAATTCTAACTCTAACTCTTATACTAACACTAACACTAACACTACCTCTAATTTTAACTCTAACTCTAATTGTAACCCTAAACCTAATGCCAAGCCTAACCATAACCCTAACACTAACCCTAACCCTAACTCTAACACTAATTTTAATCCTAACCTTCATTCTAACCCTAAATATAACCCTAACTCTAACTCTAACTCTAACTCCAACCCTTATTCTAACTCTAATTCTAACTCTATCTCTAACCCTAACCCTAACTCTTATTCTAACCCTGACACTAACCCCAACTGTATTTGTAACCCTAATTCTTACCCTCACCCTAATTCTTACCCTTACACTAACCCTAACTCTAACTCTAATCCTAACTATATTTGTAACCCTAATTCTAACCCTAACCCTAATCCCAACTTTAACTCTAATTTTAAATCTAACCCTAAGCCTAACCTTAACTCTAACCCTGACCCTAATGCTAGCTCTAATTGTAAACCTAACCCTAACAAGAACCCTAACTCTAATTCAAACCCTATCCCTTACCCTAATTTTCATCCTAATGCTAACCCTAACTCTAACTCTAACGCTAACCCTAACCCTAACCCTAACCTTAACACTAACCCTAACCTTAATTCTAACCTTAACCCTAACCTTAACTCTAACTCTAATCCTAACCCTAACCTTAACACTAACCTTAACCATAAACATTAATTTGTCCTTAATTCTAACCCTTAATCTAACTCTACCATAATTGGACTCTAACCATAACCCTAACCCTAACTTTAATCCTAGCTCAAATCTTAACACTAACTATAATTCTAGAACCTTAACCCTTACTCAAGCCCTAACCCTAACCCTAACCATAACCATAAGTCTAACCCTAACCTTAACCATGAGCATAACTCTTACCCTAAACTTAACCATAAACATAACTCTATCCCTAACACTAACCCTAAATCTAACTCTACCATAATTAGACTCTAACCCTAACCCTAACCCTAACTTTAATCCTAACTAAAACCCTAACCCTAATCCTAAATGTAACCTTAACCCTAACTCAAACCCTAACCCTACCCATACAATAACCCTAACTTGAGCCCTATAATAACCCTAACCCTAACCATAACCATAACCATAATTCTAACCCTAACCTTAACCATGAGCATAACTCTAACCCTTAACTCTAACCCTAAATCTAACTCTACCATAATTGGACTCTAACCCTAACTCTAACCCTAACTTTAATCCTAACTCAAACCCTAACCTTGACTCTAACCTTAACCCTAACTCAAACCCTAACCTTAACCATAAACATAACTCTAATCTGAACCTTAACTGTAACTCTAACAATAACCATAACCATAAACATAACTCTAATCTGAACCTTAACCATAACTCTAACAATAACTATAGCCATAACTATAACCCTAACCTTAACCATAACTCAAACCCTAACCCTAACTCTAGCCCTAACCCTAATGCTAACACTAACCCTTATTCTATCCCTAAGGTTAACATTAACTATAATGGTAACTTTGTCCCTAACCATATATCTATGTTTGACTATAACATTTTACATTACAATTTTCCAAAAATAAAATTACTATTTTTAAATCTAAATTAAACTCCATAAATTAAATAAAAATAAAAATAAAAATTTGAAGCATAATTTTATAGTAACTTTATAAAATTAATTAACAATTTTCTAATAACCTTATCAAAATATAAATTAAAAAAAAATGTTTTCCCTATTGTGCCGCGACTGCCACTAGCTTATATATACCTATATATATATTACGTCGAGAGTAATCGTTCTTGAGGCATGTATTTTTTTTCATAAATCCCAATTTTGATTAAAATAACCTTGAGATTAAATAAAAATAAGCACCTCGAGAATTATTACTCATATATATATATATACACATATATACATATATATACATATATACATATATGTATATATATATATACATACATATATATACATATGTATATATACATATGTATATATATACATATATATATATGTATATATACATATGTATGTATACATATGTATATATACATATGTATACATATGTATACATACATATATATGTACGTATACATATGTATATATACATATAGACATATGTATATATACATATGTGTATATATATATATATATATATATATATATATATATATATATATATAAGCTAGTCTTTAATGTCTCCTCTAGATTTTTTGATTGTGCTCACACTTGCTTTGATTCTTTCCACATGTTTTGCAATGCTTTCATCTTCTCTCATTTTCATCTGATCAAATTGACCCCTAAGACTTTCAGCCTTAGCTCTTCTTACATTGCCATCTTCTCCATAAATGTCTTTCAATTTGGTCCACATTTCATGATCATTTTTGCAATCTTTTACTTCATCAAATTCAACATAACTGAGAGTAGATACAATATTGATCATCATGATGTTATGTTTCTTCTTTTCAACATTATCTCCAATTGATAATGTTCCAATGGGTGTCTTGTATTCAACATCAAGATATTTACACCAAAAATTGTTGATGGTACCCAGATGTAGCCTCATAAGTCCTTGCCATGCTGCAAAATTGTCTATGTTCAACTTGGGAATCTCTCTTCTATAAGACATCTTGATCTTTAGCTTAGATCCTTCATACCTTCTCTACAAGCACCAAAATCTCTTATACCAATTTTTGGAAATATAAGAGGAGTAACTAAAAGGGGAGGGGTGAATCAGTTACTACAAAAATAAATCCCAGATCCCTTAAATGTCAGTACAAAATAAACTCTAAAAACTAATTATAGTTGATGCTCAACAAACATACATAAAATTTTGCAACTCAATAAATATTGAATATGCAAACTTTAGATGTTATATTTGATTAGCATTACTTTAATGTAGTTGCAAAAATATAAAAGAAAATAACATGAACACATTTGGCACCAAGATTTAACATGGAAACCCAATTTGGGAAAAGCAATTGCAACTAGTTACTATTTTTCACTCTTCTGAAGTGAGCTTTGTTAGGAGCCAACCTTGTTAAAGGTTACAAAACACACAGTTAGGTGTGACCCTATTAGAGTATTTGATCACCCTATTAGGAGTGCCCTTATTAGAGGTCTTGAGAAAATTTAGTAGAAATGCCACCTTGTTAGAGGATTTACAAATAGTTGTTAAGCCAACTCTGTTAAGAGATTTAGGTTATTGCTACAAAGGTTAGAGAGCAATAAATGAAATGACATGATTTGAATGCAATTGAATTGCTGATTACAGATCTCTGTTCTGGCTTGTCTACTTGTTCCTTCCTGATCAAATATATCTTTTCACCTCCACAAGGACATTTTGCTTATCCTTCTAATTCTCTTCTTTTGTCCATCATTAAATCTTCAAAAATACATTCACAACTTCATACTTTTTAACTCACAACTTGACTTTATATTTATATCATTCACATTGTCAAGTTGGCCAAAATACAACTTAGAATAATTCATATTCATCTTCTTAGTCATCTAGAACTAATAGATAAATCAATTAAGCTTAATATGCCAAAAAAAAAAAATCCTTCGTTACTTGACCCTGCTTGGTAGACACTAACTTAGAAATGATTTTTTTTGTATTAACCAAGTGAACTCAGTTAACATTGCATATTCACAAAGTTTCTTAGGTAACGAGTGAGTTCGATTAACACTGGTTCCATCCAAGTTTTCTTCATTGACCGAGTGAGCTCAGTTAAGACTCATCTTCTGCAGACTTTCCTTTGATGTTTGAGTGAACTTGATAGACACTACCATCTAAACTAGGCAAACATACAAACACTCAGTAGACATAGAAAAATGTCTTCACTACTTGTGTGAGTTTAGCATGCACTGACTGATAATGATATGATATTTGTGTAACATCAAAGATAATACACAATTAATCAATTGTATCCAACACCTATAGTTGGAAATCTTAGAGTGTTGGCTGACCTCATTGAAGGAGGTGTATGCACATCATCAACACCCAAAAAATAATCAAATATGTGTGTGTGTTTGTGTGGGTATGTATAGATATGATGTATTGTATTTTTAAAATATATATTGCAAAAACATGACAATAGTAATATAAAACTGTCAATAACAATCATAAAGAAAATAATGTCCCTTCTGATGATTAATAATTAAAATAACATACCTATAGGAGCTATACTAGTATCCTTATCAAGTGGAACAACTCGGCAAGGTCTCAAAATTGATGTAACAAAACATACACATTTTGGTTCATGATCCATATATTATTATAAAACATAAAGATTTATTGAACTATTGTCCTAGAAAAATATTCATCGTTTCTTACTTCTAGATAGTGTGCTCTATGACATGATTCATTTCTTGTGGCATCTTTCTCTTTTGTTGGATTTGGATCCATCACAAGCCCAAGAATTTGTAGATTGATGCTCTTAAGGCTCTTTTTACACATGCTTATAGGGTCACTGGTATATGCAATGTCGTCATTGCATAATACTGTGGCCACTATATAAGCAACTATTTCCTCTTGTGTAATATGTTCTTTTGCCTTTCCCCAAGCATCAAATTGTGACAAAAACATCAGTAAAATTGCCAAAGCAAGTCCAGAACCTTAAGGAAAATAATATAATAATATGAAATTTTGTAAAATTATAATTACAAAAATTTTTATATAAAAGGTTTACGTATGCTAGAGAATGGGTGGGAGCAACATCCCTACCTCAGTCATTTGATGGATTAGTCATGTCACCCCGTGACAAAGAATATATATAAAAACATCAATATAATGAAAGGAATAGTCAACTTAGCAAAAAAATTATTAATATAATGGTATATTGTATATTGGAATCTAATTGGACATAATTAGTTTAAATATTACATATATAGTACTTACAAGTCCCATGATAGTAACTTTCTTTGTACCTATGCGATTCAAATTGTAATGTATTAGCAACTCTTGCCTTGAAGTTATTGATTTTATCCCACATACAAAAATATGATTTCCCTCACCCACCTCAAAAATGCAATTAGGTCGCTTATTAGTTAACCTAGGATGCATACTATTTATAAAACCTACAATGTTCCCTATTTCTTTTGGCCTTCCATCAATGTACACATCAAGTCTTCTAATTCAATCATTTTCTTTCCATTGCAGATAATTTGTTGACAGTGAATACCTATGCATACTTTTTTTATATTGAACTATCCCATCCAATTATTGTAATTGTAACAAGATTCTACATACTCCATCAATTCAACAACTTTTTTATAACTGACCTTTATGCCATCCATGGAAAATAGGCCCAAACCATGTAATGATTATGGAGCTATGCAATATATTCTCTCATTAACACAAAAAATAGTGTTAATTGGATAGGGTATGTGTTCTTTCTCAAGATGTGTGTACCTCAAAAAAAACCTTGATGTCACCCTTTGTCTCATCATCATAAGAATATGACCCTTCTTGAGCAAGGAAAAATTGCATGTGTTTATTGAATTTTCTTCTAATCTTTTGACCTCTAGTTTGTGTCTCCTTCATATACCTACTACATGTCTTAGTATTCTCTTCTATTCTCACATTTCCCTCACTCAAGGAAGACAAATATGACAAATACTTATTTGGTGGTACCTATAGCCCATCAAATGGGAGATATAGTTTAAGGAGAGAAATATTTTTCTATAAAATGAAGCTAATATTGATGAAGTTTTCCTAAAGTTAATGTTGAAGGTAAAGAGAAAGCAAGCATGGAATAAACTTATACCTCCCTATCCATGTCACTATGTATGATCCTCATCAAAGGGGTATAGTTTCCTATATATGTAAATCATTTGTCTTAAGTTAGTTACAAATTATATGATACTTATGCTAAAAATTATATAGAACATAACATGAGCAATATGCATACATCAAAATTATTGTATACTTTTTAATTTGTTACCTCTACGAAAAACATATTATAAGTAATCAGCACCAAGAATTGAGTATCATAACAAATATTTCAACCTAATCAACAACTAATACTTTTAAATTAATCATGGAATTGATCATCTTCTTCATCCATCTCATCATCATGAACATCATCATTATTGCCATCATCATCCAAATTGTAAGAACTACCATTGTCATGATCATGATCATCACTATGACCATCATAATCATTGTCATTGTCATCATCATCATTACTATCACCACCACCATCATCATTCACACTACCATCATCATCATCATCATCATCATCATCAATTCTTGCACCATCATCATGAACATCTTTTCCATCAGCAACATCATCTTATGTAGTGCAAGGTAGGAGAATCCCCAAAGGAGATGTCCTAGTCCCTAGTGCTATAACCACACAGTGGAAACACAATAGCAAGAAGCAAAAATGCAAGATTTGAAACCAAATTATAATATTTTGTTCGTAGATATAATTGATTACATGCAATGTGCCTAGCTATAAGGCCTTTCGAGTTAGGGCCAAATACAAACAACAATTACTAAACAATTAGTTCTGCAAGATCTCTCAAAATCTAACCCAAATACTAATCCTAGCTAGTCCAGATATGTAACATAACAACAATATGGAAGAAACCGCCTAGGAAATCTAAACTTGTGCTCACAAGCCCACTAAGCAATCTCCTTGTTTTGTAAGCTTTAGCTACTAGCTCTGTTAGAATTCTTTAGAATAACTAAGAGGGGGGGGTGGGGGGTGAATTAGTTATCCAAGGTACGAATGCCCTAATAATACTTTTTCACAAATAATAGTGAATCCATAAAATTTCCATCCATCCAAGCTTAAATCAATCATCCTAGCAAATTATATATATTAAATCAATATGTAGAGATAAAACATGCAAGATCAACACATGACACAATGATTTACGAAGAAACCCAATTTGGGAAAAACCACTAGTAACATGCTACTTGATTTTCACTCTTCTAAAGTGATGCCCTGTTAAAAGCCTACCTTATTAAAGGCTTACAACACACTATTACATGTGACCTTGTTAGAGGATTTCACCATACTATTAGGAATGGGCCTGATCAAAGGACTTTAGAACATTAACTTGGAATGTCACCCTATTAAAGGATTTACAACATGGCTATTAAACCAACCTAAGTCCATAGGATTTAAATTGTCTATTACAATTGCTAGAAAGTAATAATGGCTTTTTGATTTAATACAACTTACAACATATCTTGCAGATTTTAGATCACACTTAAGCTCAATCCTTTTCTTGGCTTTAATCACTTCAGCTCTAATAGCTTGTCATCTCAAGCTTCACCTCCTTGAGTCTTCTTACTCATCATACCAATGCAATCATATCTGTGGTCATCTGTTGAAGTAGAGTAACTGTGCTTTCTTACTCCTTAGCACCTCTTTCAGCACTTTATGCTTTTATGCTTGACCTCCTCTCTCTTTGCTTCATGACCTTGTTATTCTTTAAATAGAAATCTAGATTGTCTTTGCCGCTCGATTCTCCCTCTCCAACTTTAGGATTTCAAATGGATTAGGTAGGATACAATGTATCTACCCCATATCTTGCTCTTATCTAGAAACTTCATCTAGATTCCATTTTTATTCTCTAAAAATGTTCTACATGGTATTCTGTGCCACCGACTCATCACTCTTATCTTCTATTTAATTCATAGAATTCAAGATAACAACCTTGTCGGCTCAGATCTGACGAATCCTCAAATTTTGAAATAATGCAGCAACTTAACACTATTGGTTTACTGATGTTTGGCATCTTTGTGTTACTCGACACTTGTATTTTCTTGGCACTTGTATTTTCTTGGAACTTGTATTTGCTCAACACTTGTATCTGCTCGGCACTTGTTTTTGCTTGGCACTTGTTTCTACTCGGCATCTAAAGTTCACTTGACACTTACTGAAGTTGAGCTTGCTCAGCTTCAAATAGGAATCTGTTTGGCACTTACTAGCTTTCTCAACTCTCTCTCTCTCTCTAATGAACTTAGTTAGGCTTTTCAAATGACTTAGCTAAAACCTTACATCTTTGATATGTTTCAGTGTGCCCATTCTCTGTGTCTTAGAGTATGTCATCAATACACTTTTTCATCAATGGCTTAGCTGATCCATGTACTTCATTACAACATCATAACTTCAACCTTTCTCTAGGTGTTCTAGTTACATCTTATTGATTTCCTCCTCCTTGTCGATCAATCAATTGATAGTATTTGGATCACTAAAAAAAATTTCATTCCTGCAAGCAACAAGTTTGACATCAATGACAAAACAATGATTGAGAACATTCTTTACCAGTTTCATTACATTTTATTTATGATCTCTTCAGTCATTTCCAACAATCTCCCTCATGAGATTTTCAATCATTTCCAACAATCTCCCTCTTTGGCATTGATGGCAAACCAAACTGATCAATTGATCAACTTAGTTACCACTAAGATTGTATACATTGTCTGCTACTTTCTTGATTGTTGCATCCTTACTACTGATCTCATATATCTCCCTTTTTCTTATATATCTCCCTCTTGCTTTGTATTGATCAATTTTTTGCATATTTCTCCTTCTTTGACATAAATTCCAAAGATGGAGCACAATATAAGATTTGGCTATGATGTCTTCTCCCTTTGTCACCATGCATGTGACTGATTTGGAGTTTTTTCTCTTGCTGTCATCCTCAACATCATTCTTTAGATATTTCAATGATTTATTCCTATTGATGTAGGGCAGCTTCCTTGTTGTTTTATACTGCTTGAGTTAGTGACATTACCCCCAACTTGCCCCTAAGATATTCATAAGCATCCTTGGGAAATGGTTTGGTGAAGATATCTGTAGTTTGTTCCTTTGTATGAATGTACTCCAACTTCACTTGTTTGTCTTCTACCAATTCTTTGACATAGTGATACTTGATTGCAATATGCTTGGTTTTTGCATGCATTACTGGGTTTTTGGATATGTTTATAGCACTTGTATTATCACAATACAATATCACAGGTTTAGTTACCTCTTCTTTCATTCCTTTCAATAGATGTGTGAGCCACACAATGTTTGTGCAATTGACTGTTGTTGCCACATATTCTGATTCTACAGTGGACTGGGATGTGCATTTTTGTTTCTTGCTGGTCCAAGTAACTAGCCTTTTAATAAAAAAATAATGCACCACCACGTGTTCTTTATCTGTCATCAATTTTGCCTCCCCAATCTACATCTGTATATGCATTGAGTTCAAACTTCTCATTCTTTTTGTAATATAGACCAAAGTTATCAGTTCCTTTGAGATACCTCATTATTCTTTTTACTACTATGAGATGTTTTTCTTTGGGATTTGCAGAGAATCTAGCCACTATTCCAACTGCTAATGCTATGTCTAGTCTGCTATGTAAAACATATTGTAGTTTTCCAATCATGGATCTGTACATTGTTTGATTGACTTCAGCTGATACATCATTTTTGGATAGCTTATTTCCTATTGCCATTGGTGTGCTAATTGGTTTGGACTCCTCCATTCCAAACATTTTAAGTATCTCTTTGATGTATTTTGATTGTGTCACAAATATACCATGTTTTAGTTGATGTACTTGTAATCCAACAAAAAATTTGATCTCTCCAAACATAGACATTTCAAACTCATGTTTCATTTTGTCAGCAAAGCCTTTGCAAAGCACTTCCTTTCCTCCAAAAATTATGTCATCCACAAAAATTTCAGATACAATAATATCCTTACCTTCTTCTGATTTTATGTACATGTTGCTATTATCATCAGTTCTTTCAAATCTTATTTGCACTAGATATTTGTGAAGTCTCTCATACCATGCTCTGGGTGCTTGTTTCAGACCATAGAGTGCTTTATGTAATTTACAAACCATATCCTTGTTGTTCTCATCAACAAATCCCTCTGGTTGTTCAATATAGATTTCTTCTTCTAGTATACCATTTTAAAAAGTAGACTTTACATCCATCTAATAGACTTTAAAACTTTTATATGCAACATATGCAAGTAAAGTTCTTGCTCCTTCCATTCTAGCAATAGGAGCGAATATTTTCCCATAGTATAATCCTTCTTCTTGAGCATAACCCTTGCATACTAGTCTAGCTTTATTTCTAGTAATCTCACCATTCTCATCTAGCTTGTTTCTGAATACCCACTTGGTGCCAATCACATTCTTGTCAACTGGTCTGGGAACCAAACTCCAGGTTTTGTTCTTCTTTATTTGATCAATCTCTTCTTTCATAGCTTTATACTAGTCATCATCTTGTAATGCACCATATACTGTCTTAGGTTTAGATTTTCTAATCAGACATGATTCATGTCTTAGTCTGTTCCTAGTCATTGGTCTTCCATCTTTGTCACCAATTATCTGTTCAGCAGGGTGATGTCTTTTTACATATTTGGATAATCTTGGTTCTATCCTTGTTTGCATGTTTGATCTTTCAAATTTAGGTTCACTATGCACTTCGTTGTCAGGTTGTTCTTCATCTATTTCATGTGTACTGACTTTAGGATCAGATTGTGCATTTTCTTCATTTTGTAACTCGGCTTCTGAATGTAACTCAACATTCACTAGTTGTGACTCGGCTGAAATTGAAATTTGTTGTTGAGTTTCAATTTGATTGATAGCATCCTTGTCAATAGGCATTCCTTCATAAGAATACACAAAGGTTCTATATTCATTCATTCTCTTTGGTTCTTTAGCTTGGACTTCTGTATGCTCATCAAAGGTTACATTTGCACTTTCCACAATTTTGTTAGTGTTAGTATTCAAACACTTGTATGCTTTACTTCTAGTGGAGTAACCAAGGAATAAACCTTCATCACTTTTTACATCAAATTTTCCATTTCTAGTATCTTTAAGGATAAAGCATTTGCAACTAAATACTTTGAAATGTTTTACATTGGGTGAGTGACCATACCATAATTCAAAACATGTTGTATTAGTACCTTTCTTGACTTGTACTCGGTTCAGTGTATGAACAACTACACTTATAGCTTCTCTCCAGTATTTTAGAGCAACAGTCTTTTCCATCATTAATGTTCTGGCATAGTCAATCACAGATCTATTTCTTCTCTTAGCAATTCCATTCTGTGGGGGAGTTCTAGGAGCTAATGTTTGTCTTCTGATTCCTTTGTCATTACAAAATATCTCGAATTCGTTTGATGTGAATTCACCACCTCTATCTAATCTCAAGCATTTCAAACTTTTTCCTGTTTCCTTTTCAACTCTAGCCACATACCACTTAAACATTTGAAAAGCATCAAATTTTTGCTTTAAGAACATAACAGTCATCATCTTGGAATAGTCATCAACAAACAACATTATGTATTTATCTCCTTTATAGCTTTGTATTTCCATTGGACCACATAAGTCAGTATGAACTAACTCAAGTACTTCTTTAGATGTATAGTTTTTTCTTTTGAAACTTGACTTTGTCATCTTTCCTAGCTGACATTGTTTGCACATGATATTATCATGTTTCTTCAATTTTGGTAAACCTCTGACTTTCTTCATTTTACTGATATTGACCAAATTGTCAAAGTTGACATGACATAGCCTTTTATGCCATAACCATTCATCATCAAATTTTGAAACAAATCAAGAAACATCATCCATATCAAGATAAAATAGATTAATTCTTGTTTGATCTCCTTTTCCTATCAATTTGCCATCAGTACCATAGAGTTTTGCAGTTTTGTTTCCAAATTCTACTTTGCATCCTACATTGCCTAACTGTGAGACACTCAGCAAATTGTAGTTTAATCCTTCAACATAGTATGCATTATCACATGAAATTTTTTCTATGAGCTTAATGGAGCCTTTTCTTTTTATTTGACATGGAGCATTATTACCAAATCTAACACTATTTCCATCATACTGAGAAAAGTTAACGAACTAATTTTTGTCTCCTATCATGTGATGTGAGCATCCACTATCTATGATCCACCTGTCATTTTTGTTCATACATGTTACCAATGTTGTTGGTTCTTCTTCATCAGACTGGTCCTTCATGGCTACATAAACAACTTCATCATCATTATCATCAGAATTCTCTTCAGCAATATAACAGTTCTTACCTTTGTCTTTGTAATCTTTCTTATCATCTTCTCTTCTATATTTGTACTTGTTACCTTCCTTGTAATCCTTTTTATGTGTACACCTTGCAGCAATATGTCCTAATTCATTGCAATTGAAACAAATGATAGGCATCTTACCTTTGAATTTTCCTTTGCCTCTATGAAATCTTCTAGCTAGCAATGCTTCCAATTGTTCCACATCTTCCTCATCAGTGCTACTGTCACTGGATACATATTTCATTTTTCTTTCTTTCTTTGATTTCACCTATTCAACATCTTTCAGTGATAGCTTGGCCTTGAAAGCAGATTCAACATTCTCAGGTCTGTAGTTATCAAAGTTGGATAACTCAAATGCAGTCAATCTTCCCACTATAACTTAGTTAATAGTATCTTCATCCAATTGACCACTCAAACATCTTATTGCACTTACCACTTCCTTTATTCTTGCGCCATACTGAGCAACATTCTCACTTTCCTCCATTTTTATATCATCAAACTTTCCTCTGAGGCTTTCTCTTTTTGCTCTTTGGACATTCTAATCTCCTCCATAGATGTCTGATAGGGCTTTCCACATTTTGAATGCAGTTTCACATCCTTTGATATCATCAAATTCAGCAAAGTTGAGTGCAGAAGCAATCTACAACATTGTGTGATTGTGTTCCTGTTTGTTTTTCAAATGTTCTAAAGTAAGAGTACCAGTTGGATCAACATGTTCAGTAACAATTGAATTTTGGGCATAATCTCCTATGGATCCAAGATGTAGCTTCATCAAACTTTGCCATGCAACAAAGTTGTCTTTGTTGAGCTTGGGGACTTCTCTCTTAGGCATTCTAATCTTTTCTGCTTCTAGTCCCTTTAAACTGAATCAGGATTTTGGCTTTGATACCAATTGTTAGAATTCTTTAGAATAACTGAGGGGGGTGGGGGTGAATCAGTTATCCAAGGTATGAATGCCCTAATAATACTTTTTCATAAATTATAGTGAATCCATAAACTTTTCATCCATCCAAGCTTAAATCAATCATCCTAGAAAATTACAGTAAATCAATAAGTAGAGATAAAACATGCAAGATCAACACATGACACAATGATTTACGTGGAAACCCAATTTGGGAAAAACCACCAGTAACATGCTACTTGATTTTCACTCTTCTAAAGTGATGCCCTGTTAAAAGCCTATCCTATTAAAGGCTTACAACACACTATTAAATGTGACCTTGTTAGAGGATGCCCTTTTATTTTCATGAAAGGAAAATCTCATGAAAATAGAAATACCTGAATCTGTGGTGGCTACAAACAACTTTGATGCTGGAAACAACAACAAATTTAGATGCATTCTACAATTTTGTATCTCTTTACAACTAAACACCACATAGTTCCTTCAACCATTGCCAAGAACCATAGATAAAATCTTTCAAAATTCTTTCCAGTAGCTATATCTTTCAATCACACCATGAATCTCAAATTGCACTAGTTCAGAGATTTGACTTCAAGTCACCACTCACTTAGTGAGAGAATACATCAACTTGCACAAAATTACAAGCCAATCCAAAATTTATAACAACTATGTGAAAATACTAATCAGCAAGATGGAATGCCAAATACTTGACAAGTTGGAGCAAACAATATAACTCTGTGATCTAACAACAACTTGGTAAAATTCCAAGTGACTTTGATACTACAATTTCTTCAATTTAGTCAAACTACTACTATCAATGAACAAGGATTTTGGGTGCATGATATTCTGTAAGAAAATTGGAAAACACATCAGAGAACTTACTCCTGCAATCTTTTCCATGCACGTCTTCCACTGTATTGAATATACTTATTTTGAATTCTCAAGGTTTGTCTACCATTCAGATTCAATACAGTCCTTAGTAGAGTCACCATTTTGTTGGCTCCTGATTTAATAGAGTTTGAATAACCAAGTATGCAAGGCAAGAATGTATCTATAGGAAGCTATCTCCAATAATGGACACAATTTACCAAGAACCTGGGCCAACTATAAGGCTACATTTCTTCACTTTAGGCTCTGCAAAACCTAGGTGGGTGAACCTCTTAAGATCTGATTATGTGACCTGTGCAATGAGCATAATCAGGATCTAGAATAATAGATGAAACCGCTAGATCTTCTATACTTAACCAATAAATTACAAGCATTAAATAGCTAATAGCATGACTCATGAAACTGGTAAGCTAAGTGAGGGTTAGACCTTGAATAACTTTCAAAATAAAAGAGAAAAGATGATTTAATATGTTGCTATTAGCAATACCTAGGTATGAGCAACAAAATTGAATGATCCTATAGCTTATCAATTCCTTATCCATTGGGCAAGTACATGAATTACAACCATACATCTTTCAGAAATCTTTGACATAACTCCTACATCAAGATCCCTGATCTATCTTTCACCTTGTGAATAGACATCAGCATCAAAATGAATCTCATACTTCGAAATATTTTGAGCAAAAATATGCCTGTGGTGACCATTTGAAAATTGCGCTCCCAACCATGGCTTTGCATAACATTATTTTACAAATTTGACCTTTTTTTAAAGTTTCAAACTATAGAATAATGTAAATTTTATTTAACAAGGAACCTACATGTGGTTTTGAGGAAATTTTAATAAAATTTTAAAATTTTAAATCTTTTCAAAATTTCCCACCATTCTCCTCTAGGTCAAACTTGTTACCAACCCTTTCCACATGTTGACATGTGATTGGCTAAATGCTACTTTGTCATCTGACCCCTACCACCTAGATGCCACATGGCATCATTTGACATAGTGACCATGCAACACATGTCACTCTCTACCATGTTAGCACCTCAGGAAGCGTGCCATGTCTAAAGCCTCCACCACATGTTGATTCTTGACTCGTCCACCTCACTGCCAGCTCTCTGCCACATATCAACTTTTTGTTGGGTCACTATGTTAACCTCCTTGCAACTTTCCTTTGGTGACATAATGATAGCCATCAGATGTGCCACGCATTACAATCTGGTGCATTAGAGATACCTACTCACCACATAGTGCCATTTGTCATTATAGAATTGGTCAAAATTCTACATCATTGTTGAGTCACTGCACACATTTCTCGACTGCCTCTTGTCTTCCTCTAGTTTTTTATTAGACTACCACTTGTCATTATTTGATTTTCCACATCACCCAGATGGGACCCATGACCTTCTTGCCAGATTTCAAGGTTTTTTAACAGGTCACTATGTTGCTACTAGAAAACCTTGCCATTTTTTAGTGCTGACATAGCACCTTGGTAGATTTTTCAACTTTTTCAATATCTCTCCATGTCATCTCCTTGGTTTGCATTTTCAGTCAAAATTTAGTGAACTCCTCGCCAGCTAGCCAGCCAAGTGGGCCCTTTCATATGAGCTTTTTCTTTTAAAAGGTAGTGTCTTATTTGGCACTAACAATGCATATATGTGTTTCTATTTAAACATCTCAGGAAAGTGCAACCCACTCAATGTGGGACTAAACTTTTAAACTATTTTCCCTTTGCATCACACAGCTCACAAATTTCTCCATTCCTTCCAGTGCCTTATCTATTGTCATGGAGACCCCTATTCGGTGGCTTCCATTTCTACCTCCACGCCTCCATTGATGTGGACTTCCTCCAAATGCCATATCGCTTGGCTACTGTTCTCTTGATTATGCCCTTCAAACTACATACTCATTCCATTTGAACACTTGTTCAACCTTCCCAAGTTGTCTTCCCTTCCACTTACCCTGTTTGGAGTACCATAGTTTGAATTCCCACCATTTTGGACACTGTAACCAATTCCACCCCCTCCAACAATGGGGCTACTGGTATGTCCAATGAAAATTCAATTCCACCACTCCCACTATCTTGAACTCAAAAATCCATTCTCATGCTTCCATTGCCCAAAGGAGTGGTGCCACTAATACCATTGTGCTCAGAACCCTGCTTCTCTTCATATTCCATTTCACTTTGAATCCGAAAGCCTAAAGCATTGTAACTAGATTCTTTGATTTTGACATTTCATCCTCCTTGCCACAAATTTTTTCTTACTCGCCTTGGCTTCTGGCATCTTAGTGCATGAATCTTATATGATCCAAACTATAGGAAAGATTGAGCTACATGGAAAATAATAACTCCCGATCCTTGTTTTGGGTTACCATCATAAAACATATTGTGAGTCACATTTTTGCTTGTATTTACAAGAAAAAGCACGAGTTGTTGGAATACCAAGAGCATCCATGGATTCATTGCATAGAAATTCACAAATACTGCTACAAAGAATTGCAAGGCCATCAACAAAGTGACTATAAGGAATTTTACCAGCCCCTTTCAATTGAAGTTCCCACTGCTCCCCTTAGTTATTCAAAACTTCTCCAAGTATTATGGCTCGATCATTACCAAGTTGGCCAGCCCACATTCCAAACTGATGACCCCCATAACACTATACATAAGGAACACTTCCCTTCAAATTGAAATCCTTGAAAATGTCAAAGGAAAATTTGATCTTTCAAACTCTTTGGGGTCTAGATTAATCAATTTTGCAACTGAGTTTCACTAGACAACAAGTTGTGGATTATCAACAAGAACTGAAGGAGAAACCTTTGTATAGCAAGCATGCAAAACCTAAATGAGAAGATTGAGATTTTGCATTCTTTGTTGGACCCAAATAAAAAATATTGCAAGGTTGAGGTCCAAATGCACCATATTCATCACTTGCACTTGCAAACATTGATGACTGAAATCCTTGAGCCATAGGCAATCCTATCGCACAAACTATTCCACTTGAGTTCTTCAATGGTATGTCAAAATCAAGGGGTAACTCATCCATTGTCCATGTTTCTTTCTTTAGGACCCTAAGAATGTCCTTGCAACATTTCCTCTGAATTGCAATATCCTCTTGCTCTTGTAAAAGTTCTTCAAAATTCTTTTCACTATATAGCCTCAGGATAAAGATATGTGCATTTCTCACTTTTTTTCTTGTACCATAAAGTGCATGATAGCTTTAGGTACAACATCCTTTATATTTTTTATAACAATATTTTAATATGACCTCACAAGTAATTTTTTTATAGTCATTTCAACAACCTTATCATCTATTTGTGCTTTGGTAGATCTCAATATGGCAAGTGGTTCTTTCAATTGAATTTTGGGAAACATGGGATCTATACTATGAATAGGATCATTATATGTCGTGTGCACTAAGTTCTCTCTAGTGGGAGTACGAGACTCACTAGTTCCAAAATTTGAAGAAATGCCCCAACTTCCACTAGATGCATTTCCTGACTCTAGTTGGAAACAAATTTGTATCATTATTTAACCTTTAAAACTCATTTTGCCTCTTTTGACAACTTATCAATTTCATGCTAGGATGTCCTTTGACAGGCTTGAAAAATTGATCCAAACCTCTGATTAGGCCCTAAAATCAAATATAATGATTCTCTGTTCCACATACTTGCACCCTGTTGAATCTCATCTCATGAAAAATTATCAATCAAAAGATATTGACTGTCAAAGTTTCCTGCATAGAACTGTTTGGAAGAAAACATGTCAGAAAACCATAAAATTGCATTCAGATTTAGCTCTGAGAACAAGGTAAATTGATACTTGGGGAAGAAAAAATTGGGGTGTTGGTTCACTATCATGGGGAGAATATAAATCTGTGATTTGGGCTCATGAGGAATAACTAGGCACAAATGGTGAGTGGTCAAAGTGGACTACTCGAAATTTGCATACTAGAAACACTAACAGGAAAGCATTTTTTTCAAACAAAATGGACCTAGGAAAGTGTGGAGACAGATTCGTCAAGACTTTCAAATTGGCACACTTTAAGTATTTTTAGAGTACAAGAAGTGGTACAATCCATTAGATCTCACCTATCATAGATTTCAAGATATGACATCACGAAAAATCTACACTTATTGACACTAGTAAAAAGTTAGAAATTATGTTTGGAATTGTGTTTGAAAACTGATCAAACAGATTTTTCAAAGGCTCAAACTTGAAACATAATATGTCTTTGACCTCTAAAATACAATGCAAAATGAATTTTCTTATTTTGGTCAACTGGGTCAAAATTATAACAAGTCAAACAGGGCTTCCCAGAATTCAGAATAATTTGCATCAACATGACAACAATAAATGACCAACTTTGAGGGATTCAAAACCTAGTCAAACAGATTCAAAATGGCTCAAAATCTGAAACATATTTTCTCTAGTATGGACACTAAACACTCCCTAAGTGGTGAGTCATGAAACATTAATTGATGAAAGATATTCAATTGCAAACATGGACACCTATCGTTGTTTGACACTAGCAAAAAAGAAGATTTGACAAATGCTCAAAATGGGACTTCACGAAATAGTTCAGAATGTCAATTTATCATCATGGAACACATAGATGCACTAAATGAAAGGTTCTAGAAGCTTTAAACACCTCTCAAGCTTCAAATGGACAGCCTGATACATAAGCATCAAAAAGTGTTTATAGGGCTTGATTTTCTCAATGGTACTCAAAATTGGGGCTTCAATTTTGAGTCCCAATAGGCTCCTAACAGAGCTCACTTTGTAAGAGTGAAAAAGTGGTGACATTTTGCAGGTGGCTTTTCCCACATTGGGTTTCTACATAAGTTATAGTTTAAAACATATGTTGAATTATTTATATGTTTTACATTTTATAAAGTTTATATTAAGAAAAGTATCTTATCATTGGGATAGTAGTTTTATTTATCTATATGGTAGAGACTAAGCAAAAACATTATAAATAGCATAGTGAGAATTTTATGTTTAATTATTCAAATGGTACTTATGAATCTTGGGTAGCTGATTCACCCCCTCCCCCTCTCATTTATTCTATAAATTTCTATAAATTGGTATCAGAGCTCATTGAGCATATAGAGAAAATTTTGAAGGTACTTAGAGACAAAGATCACAACTCACAAAAGGGATGTACCAAATCTGAAAAAATAAAACTTTTTTGCATGGTAAACCTTGACGAGGTTGCTTATATCCAGTATTAGTGATGCTGCTATAAACTTTGTGGACAATGAGTATGTGAATGTAACAAATAATCCTTTAATAACTGAACAACTAAAGCTAAAGAAAGAACAAAATCAATAAATATTAGTGATTAAGGGCCACACCACCCTTACCAACTCACAAAAAAAATCACAAGAATGTAGAGACAAAGAGATGACAAAAATGCTTCACAAAGCATGCTTTTATTATACTTTAAAATTCTTACAACATCAACGATATGACATCATAGATATGAATTTTTCCAAAATAAGTTTACAAATGCTTCAACATAAGAGAACTCCACAATAAGAGCTTCCACAAGAAGAGTCTTCACACCAAGAGCTTCACCAAGAGCTCCCATCAATAGAACTTCCACAAAGAAGAGTTTACACTTGAAGAGCTTCACTACAAGAGGTTACAGTTGAAGAGCTTGATTACAAATGCTCATAATCCTTTCTTATATAGGCACTTACCACTAAATATGTTACAAACACAACAAATGTGGGATAAAAGGTAAATACAACTACCTTGTAGCAAATATTAAATTCACACCCAAGTATAACTAAGAACCACCATGTGGCCAATTAGAAAATTACATTTCATTTGTTGATCACAACAAATATTAAATGCATGATTTAAGGAACTCTCCACAAACTTCTAAGATGCCACCTACACACCTCGATAAATGGAAAAACAACTATTTTTCTTATTTTTCTATTTATGCTACCTATGCACCTTGAAAATAGAAATTCCTCTTTTCTCCTTTTTTTCTATTTTTTAAAATTTTAAATTATTTTTCCTCTAATTTTTGTCAGTTTCTCTCTCCTCCATTTTTTTTTGTTAAATTATTATTTTTTGATCATACCCCCTTTTTTGTGATGCAAGATACTCCTACATCAAACACCCATGGTAGGAAATTTTTTGTGGATATGAATTCACAAAATGTGGTAGATACTATCGATATTTTTTTCCCTCTTCTTCCAACACATAGTTGGAACAAGTATGTACTACCAATATATTTCCTTCTTTCTTCTTTTCCAACACTTAGCTAGAACAAATGTCTACTACTAGAAATACTCCTTTGTAACGAACTTTTTCCAAGTATAACTTTCATCCTCCTCCAATCTTGTTGAATTAAAGACACCTAAAATAAACTTAGCAACACCACACCAATCTTCCTTACTATACCACACATCACTAACAATATCCTCATATAAACCATCATCATCTTTAAAATTCATCTCAAAGACAACATCCCGTGATTCATAATAATTTACCTCTTTCACATCTTCATCTTTGATTTCTTCTTCCATGTCTTCAACAAGGAAAGTAACCACTTAACTTTGAATTCCAACCAAGAAATTGTATGCATCCTCTACTATTGTAGTCTTCAAATCATCTTCATTTGCTTCTGGCTCGCAAATCTTTTCATCTTCATGCTCTTCATGTTCTTTTTCATCTTCTTCAAATTTAGGTTCACAAATATATGTATCTTCATCCTCTTTCTCTTCTTTTGTACCACATTTGTGATGCTCCACTAGATCTTCTTTCTTTTCAACATCTCTTTTCTGGTGATGTGCTCTTCACTTTCGTAACTCAACTTCTAATTCATTTACTTGTTTCTGCAAATCAAAGAATGCAACTCGCAATGCCTCTTGATTTCTCGCTCAAATTTTCTCAAGTCTAGGAATCCTCAGAATCCATCTAGTCACAAAAGAAATCTTCTTCATTCTCTTCTCTATGATCAAGTCTTCATAAAAAAAATTCATGCAACACAAGAACCTTGTACAAATTGCCTCATAGTTGGTGATTTGTCTACACAATCAAAAACTCCTTGACAAAATTCACCTATCCCAAGGTCCTAATGCAAACTGCCTCACATTTGGTGATCTATCCATATGCTTAGGAACTTCTTCTCTGATACCATTTGATGAAGGGCCACACTACCCTTACCATCTCACAACCAAAATCACAACAATATAGAGACAAAGAGATGACAAAAATGTGACACAAAGCATGCTTTTATTATACTTGAAAATTCTTACAACATCAACAATATGACATCATAGATATGACTTCTTCCAAAATAAGTTTACAAATTCTTCAAAATAAGAGAACTCCCAAATAAGAGCTTCACAAAGAAGAGTCTTCACACCAAGAGCTTTGACCAAGAGAACTTCTGTAAAGAAAAGCTTACACTTGAAGAGCTTTGCTACAAGAGCTTACACTTGTAGAGCTTGATTACAAGTGCTCATAAGCCTTGCTTATATAAGCACTTACCACCAAAGATGTTACAAACACAACCAATGTAGGATAAAAGGTAAATACAACTACCTTACAACAAATATTAAATTCACACCAATGCACAACTAAGAACCACCATGTGGCCAATTAGAAAATTAAATTTCCTATGTGGATCACAAAAAATATTAAATGTATGATTTAAGGAACTTTCCACAAACTTCTAAGATCCCACCTACACACCTCGATAAATGGAGTGGCAACTATTTTTCTTATTTTTCTATTTATGTCACTTATGCACCTTGAAAATAGAAATTCCTCTTTTCTACTTTTTTTCTATTTTTTTATTTTAAAATTATTTTTCCTCTAATTTTTGTCACTCTCTCTCTCCTCCAATTTTTTTGTTAAATTTTTATTTTATGATCATACTTTCTTTTTTGTGATGCAAGATGCTCCTGCATCAATTAGATATTTTCTCAACCCTAATCTCTTTAGAGTTTGATAATTTAAAATGTTGTGATAGTGCAAGGAAGATGTGGGAAAATTTGAAAACCATACATGAAGGTAATGACAATGTCTTGAGAGCCAAATCAGAGAGTTTGAGAGGTAAATTTCATGACATGAGAATGATGGAAGGTGAGAATATAGTGCAATACTACACAAGAGTCAAAGAAGTTTTTAATTCCATTCATTGTGCAAATAGAAAAATCAAAGAGGAAATAGTAATAAGAGAGGTATTTAGGACTCTACTCCATACATATGCCATTAGAGTTTCTACAATTCAAGAACTAAGATGCACAATAGGTAACACTTTGACCTTTGAAGGTGTAATTGTTAGACATGCTTCTTTTGAGATGTCTAACTTTGATAACTACACAATTGCTACTATTAAATCTTCCTTTAAGTCACAATTGGTTCTTAGCAAAACTAAAGGAAAGCATGTGAAGAGTGATAGTGATATTTGTGATGATGAGATTGATAAACTTGAATCCCTTATTGAAAAATGATTTAGAAAATGAAAAGGTAAAAACAAAGGTAAACTATTTATGATTTGTTTCTCATGTAATAAAGTTGATCATATTGCTAGTAGGTGTCTTGACAAAGAGGATAAGGATAAAAGGAAGGAAATAAAGTACAAAGGAAGAAGATATGACATAGACTACAAGATAAAAATAGATGAAAAAGGTAAGAAATCTTGTTATATTGTTGAAAAAGAAACTTACAATGAATCTAAAAGTAGTGATGTTGAAGTTGTCTATGATATGAAAGAAGATTCTAATGAAGATGAGAAAATTGCATTAATCTCATTAGGAAACAAAAGTAACATATGGATAATTGATAGTGCATGCTCCAATCATATGATTTGTGATAAGTACAAATTTGAGGATATTGGTCCATACAAAGGTGGATGTGCTAATTTTGGTAATGACATCCAATGTGTTGTAAAAGGTAAAGGTACTATTCAACTGACTAACAAGATAAAATGTGACAATGTTACTGGGTTGAAGGACCTTTTTTTTTTTTAGTGTTTCACAGCTAAACAAATTAGGTTACAGAGTTGAATTCCATAATAGGAAGGCCAAGATACATGATGCTAATGGTAATTTGATTGGAAGTGGTCATCAGAGAAGAGGTAACTTGTTCTATCTAAATTTATCTAATGAGACATGTTTATTTTCAAAACAAGAAGATTCTTTCCTATGGCACAAGAGGTTATGTCATCTAAATTTTGACAATTTAGTGAATATCAATATAATGAAGAAAGTAAGAGGGTTTCCCAAACTAAAGAATCCCGACAATGTTATGTGTAAAAAATGTCAATTGGGAAAAATTACCAAGTCTAGTTTCAAGAGAAAAACATATACTTCTAGTTTTATTTTGGAATTGGTTTATACTCACCTATGTGGATGCATTGATGTTAAAATCTACTTTGGAGATAGGGTATGTGCAAGATCATGGTCAATCAAACTATGCCATTAAGTGGCAATGAAAAATCAACAAATCAAGGTTATATCAACTTGTTATGAACTTTCTATAAAAAAATTGAGAGAAAAAAATATGTAAGAAATTGAATTTAGTTTCTAAACTACTAGGCATTATCTGAGAAAAATAAATTTTGATTGGTCAAAATTTTTAATTTTAATGCAATAGTACAAAAATTTCAAGACAAAAATATGAAGTAGACATATGTCTGACCACCTTAGTCAAAATAAAATGATAATATTTTTTAATAATGTTCTAGATATAAGAAGTACACTCGTGCCTGAATGTGACACATATTTTTTGGTATTTTATTTTAACTAAATAATTAATTATGAATTTTCTTCTGTAGTAATTTTAGAATTAAAACATTCTCATGTCTAACCACCTTAATTAATTCAAAACTCTACAAAATTTAATTTTCTTTTTCTTTTTCATTATAGTAGAAGAAGTATAGAATGTGATGCATCTTTTGGATTTCAAAAAATTTGTACCATTTGAAAGTAATAGTTATTTTCCAATGAATGTGTCAATTAACACTTTATACATAACTCCATTAGAAAATAAGCAATAATTACTTTTGAGCTCATAATTTGGTAGACATTATATTTATGGAAAGACGAGAACATTCTTAAGTACCCCTTTTCATTTCATCAAAATTGGGTGGAAAAAAGTCGTCAGATACATGTTTGAAGTAAAAAAACACATAAGAAAAAGCCAAAAACACATTTTGAAGATGTTTTTGGAGTTGACCATGTAAGGATTCTATCCAAAGATACATTAGGCCTTATAAAGGTATCAATTTTTTTGTTTGGTATCAGGATGGGTGGGAAAAAAGTTGGAATAGATTTTGAAATTCTTTGAGGCATTTTAGATCACCACTTTTTGGCATACCATGATTCTACACATACCTAATAAGTATTTTATTCTATTTGTTGATGATTACTCTAGGATAATTATTGTGATGTTCCTTAAAGATAAATCTGACACTTTGTAGTTATTCAAGTGGTATTTGGCCAGAGTTAAAAAATAAACATGGAAGAGTCTGAAGTGCTTGAGATATGATAGAGGTGATGAATTCATTTCAAATGAGTTCAATGCATTCTGTAATGACAAAGGAATTAGAAGATAGATGTCAGCAACAAGGACCCCTCCTTAGAATGTGATAACTTAAAGGAGAAAGATATTAATAATGGACAGTGAAAGAACCTTGATGATGGAGAAAAGTGTATAGAAGAAGTATTGGAGAGAAGTTGTCTAGTATTGTTGTCTATACCTTGAATTGAGTAAAAGTCAAGAAATATACAAATTCTATAGCTTTTGAACTATGGTATGGATATGCTCCTAATGTAAAAATTGCAAGATATTTGGAAGAAAATGCTACATACTTAAAGAAAAAAGGAATGTAAAACTTGATTCAAAAAGTGATGAAGGTATATTCCTAAGATATCCAACCAAGAGTAGAGCTTATAAGTGTTTGAATTCTAACACTAGCAATGTTGTGGAAAGTGTAAATGTGAAACTTGATGAGTTTTTTGAAAGAAGTAAAATTTCATGCAATGAAGAACTTGAAGATTATAGTAAATTCATCTATATGAATGATGGTGCTTCTAATACTCTAAATGAACAAAAAAATTAAGTTTCAGTTTCCTAGCAGACATGAAATCATATTGTGTAACAAATTAACGAACAATGAATAGTGGGTGTTGAGGAATATATTGAAGATGCTAAGCCACATACAAGGAATTCCAACCATCATATAGAGAATTTCAAGCATACATAAATTGGACCAAAACCTGAACAAGAAAGAGAAAATGATACTGAGATTAGTTTACAAGATGAAGATAGAGGAATAGAGAAGGAAACCACATGTACTAGAAAAGTGTGTAAGAAGACATCACAAACTAGAAAAAATTATTGGCAATGTTGAATCAAGTGTTATGATAAGGAAAAGACTCAAAGATGATACATGCCTACTTTGTGAATTTGAGCCCAAATCAATAAAAAATGCATTAGACAATGAAGATTGGATTTAGAAAATAAATGGAGAAATTGATCTGATTGAGAAAAATAATACTTTGAATTCAATACCAAGACCTAAAGACAAAAATTTTATTGGAACAAAATGGGTTTTTAGAAACAAACTCAATGAAAATGGTGAAGTAACAAGAAACAAGGCAATATTGGTGTTGGAATTCTCTACAATAACTGAGGGGGGGTGGAGGGTGAATCAGTTATCCAAGGTCCAAAAGTAAAAATAAAACTTTCTAGTGCTTAACAGACCCATATCCATAAAACCATAACCTACATGCATCCATTAGATCATACAATACCTTAACTTAGTAGGTTACTATCCTAGGTCAAAATAACTTTGTAGAAATGTCATCATAAAATACCAAAAGAACATTCACACAATTTGACTCAAGGATTTTACATGAAAACCCAATTACGAAAAAAACACCAGTAACATGTTACCCAATTTCACTCTTCTAAAGTGATTCCCTATGAAAGGCTAAGCCTATTAAATGTTACAATGCACACTATTAAATGTGACCTAGTTAGATGATTTTAATCACCCTATTAGGAGTGAACCTTGTTAGAGGACTCTAGAACATTCCATTAGAATGTCATCTGGTATTTACAAATGATTTTTAGGTCAACCTTAATCCAAAGGATTTTATCCACACTGGTACAGTTGCTAGAAAGCAATAGTAGCACTTGATCTGATAAAAACTTACAACTCACTTGCAAATTATAGATCCCTAGGTTAGTCCTCCATTCTCTTTGGTATTCATACTCTTCAGCTCTAATAGCTTGTTCACCCTTCAAGAATTCATCCCCTTAATCCTTCTTTCTTTGTATCTCAACTGTTGTCTTTTCTATTCAGCCATTGGATGAAGCAACACCCTAGACTCCTTGTCTTCCTTATGTTATCGCACATGACAACCTTTGCTTTTGTCCAACTATCTCTATAAATAGAAAATTTAGACCTTTTTCTTCTTAACCAAAATTGTTCATTCTAGGGTTAGGTAAGACTCAATGAATCTACCCACTTTTCCATTTTTGTTCCTCTAGAAACTTCCTCTACAATCTTCCTTGAATTCACCTCAAAATGGTTTATCTTGAATTCTATGCCACTAGCTCATCATAGTCATCTTCCACATGCTTCACATAATTCAATAAATCAAATTTGTCTGCTCAAATTTGTCAAATCTTTGATTTAACAATGTTTGATGTCACTTGGCATCTATATTGTTTTGTCACTCAGCCAACACTAGTTCACCTAGAAAACACTAAAGTTTATTGATGCTCAACATCAACTAAACTTTACTTGGCATATACCAACTATCACTCATCTTGCACTATTTGTCATATTTTCTTAACACTTCTTGATTTTCAATTGACTTCTACATTTTCTTGCTTGCCTTGTACTAATTGGTTTGTTATTATAGACTTTAAGTAGATAAACAATAAACTAAAGTATCAATGACTTACTTGGTCTTTATGCTCCTTTTATAGACCAAATAACTCAACCTTTCTCTAGGTTATCTTATTATCTCCTCTTTTCAAATAATCTTCATCAATCAACCAAATGATAACATTTAGACCAAAAAGAAATTATCTCACCATAAAATAGAAGGCTAGACATCACAGAAATAATAATGATTGTTCCATTACAGGTTCTACACTTCAAAATGATGTCTTTTCAACAATCTCCTATTTGAATAAGGTAAACTTTTGAGTGGGAGGATGAATCCGTAGTTCAAACTTGGACCCATAAAACTTTCACCACACATCCATCACATGCATTCAATGAGTAAGCTGAAATATCATGTAAAGAATATACATATAGATCATGTAAACATGTAAGCAATCACACATATAACACTAGATATGATTACCCATAAACCCTCCAAGTAAGAAGGTAAAAATGGGGTGGGGATGACACCCATAAATCTTCACTACTATAGTTGTAAAGTGTATCCAATTAAGGTTACAATGTTTTGATCATGAGTCATGATCTACCCTATGAAAGTTATGCCCTATTAAAGGCTTACAAAGACTATTAGGTCTCACCTTGTTAGAGGATTTCAACACCCTATTAGAAGTGTGCCTTGTTAGAGCACTTAAACTTACGACTAAGTAAGCACCCTATTAGAGGATTTCATACAACATGTTAGGACTACTCTGTTAAGAGATTTTGACTAAAATCACCTATTAAAATGTCTCATCATTAACCCTACGGTTAGCACTTGTTTGCTTGATAACAGATCACCTCTAAACAATGTCTTCTTGATCCTTCTCAATCAGATATTTCTTTGTTGTATGCACTTCTCTTTCCTCTATTCTGCTCTAACTCATTTTGCAATGCAATGTCACTTCATAACTTCTAATTCACCATGAAAACTCTATTTGTGCATGCAAACTTCTCTCTTCATTCCTTCATGCTCTCTCTAGAGTTTAGGGTTTCATCCTCCTAAAGAAGACTTGGTGACTTAGGGTTAGGTATGAATCTACAGCTAAGATTCATCTATTTTGCCGCTTAAACCTTTTGATTTCTAATTGGCTGCATGTAATTGCATAGGGAATTCAAATAGAGATGTTTCATTATCTCCAAAATATCAAAATATAATCTTAAGTCAGCTAAAAAATAGTTTACATATTTTTTTGTGCCATTACAAACAAATATGTCCAAACTATTTCACTTGGCATCTAAAGTCTCTAATGCTTGACATGCACTAATCTTTATACTATGACTTGACATCTATAACACTCGAGATCCACTATTTACTTAGCTCCTAAATCAGTCAGCATGGTCTATCTGCTTGGCACTTGAGTGACTCAGGATGGTCTATATTTACATGTTGTGCTTGGCATGTATTACTAGTTTGGCATGAACTAAGTAAATGGATTAAGTGTGTTGACACTCACTTGTCAAAACCAATCTGAAATAAAAAAATGTGCCCCTTTGACATGAGTGTCAAAAATACTTGAATATACATTATCAACCTTAATCTCTTGAGCATAACATATCCATGACTCAGCTTATATGGAAAACTTCAAAATTTCAAAATTTTGCAATAAATTAGATACTTCAAAATTTGATAACACCCCCTGAGTTAATATGTCTATTTTGTATTGAAAATATATGCTCCTTTCTAAGTAAATGTGGCTCAGCTAATGCACTTTGACTTCAATGTGTTGATACTCTTTCATTCTCTCCTTTAGCTAATATCTTGCCCTTTTTCTCTTTTCTCCCCAAAAAGTATTTCTCCCCCAATGATGTATCTCCCCCTTTCTTATTCTTGTCTTTTGCTTATACTCCCCCAAATATGTATTATATCTCCCTAACAATATATCTCCCCCTTTTTGACACTTGTGTCAAATAGGTTATACATTTATAGTGTGTTTGTCTAGAAAATATTTATGGACATCCATTATTATCTTGAGGGTTGCAGCCCAATTATTATATGCAACATCTAATGACTTGATTTGGATTGCAAGCTTGGAAAAAAGATGGACTAGACCATCTAACATAGAAATATTGGGGTCTTTCTTTAATAGAGTTTCAGAATAACCTAGCTCCTTGTACATGATCTCCATATGTGGGGTGAGGGATGTTTGGGTTTGGCACTAAAATTTGTGATGGAATATCTTCCATGATTAGCTTCTAAAGAGTTTGTGTAGGAGTGCCAGATGCTGGTAAGGCTACCAATGCTTGGATGACAACTTGGTCCTTCACCTTTGGTGTTAGCTCACTCTCTTAAGGCTTTCCCTAGTATATCACTATGACTTGACTAGCACCTTGTCCCTATGTTGTAGGTATAGATGAATCTATCTATCCTATTTCTTGTTGTCCTGCAGTAGTGTCTTTCTCTTCTCTTGTATCAACCTTGGTAGATGTATCTACTGTCATTTGGACCAAAGTTTGTACATGAGTAATTATAGGGATGATAGGAGGTGGTTCTTGGGGATTCACCTTTTCCCTTGTGACATCAGTTACTACCATTTTCAATTCATCTAGGGGTCAGTGCAAGAAGCTAGGTCTCACTTTTGACCAAAAAGGGGAAGTGTTTTTCCTGTTTTTGAAATATTTTGTCAATTGATGCCAAAATTTGAGCCATTTAGAGATTAAATATAAAAAAACTTCAGAAATAAAAATTGTAGTGCTTGGAATCTTCTTTTTGAATATGTAATTTATTTGTATACCCATATGATGGATTATTTTTTTGGTATGGATCTTTAAAAACCACTTTTTCAAAATGCCTGTTTCAGGACCATACCACACTTGTGTACGGACACCATAATTTGACACAAATGAATGAATTTTTGTGAATCATTTTAAATGGAGTTACATGACACACAAAAGATTGATGAGAATATTTTTCTTGAATTTTTTAATGAATATTTTTCTATTTATTAATTTTTAATTGGCTATAAAAGAAAATTTTAAAACCTCTAGTGTACAGACACCATAATTTGATCAAAATTTCACTTTTTTCAATTTTTTTTTTGTTAACTTCAAAAGAATTGAATGTAGATTGATGACATATAAATTAATTTAAGAAAATATATAAAATAAAAAATTTATTAAAGTTTTAGTGAATGTTGCTATTTTACATTTAGCTACCACCTTTGATTAAAAATAATAAAAAATTAGTAAATAAAAACATAACTTTATAAAATTTATATTTTTGAAATCAAGACAGTGAGAGCTCTAATGGGTTTTTGTTTCGTAAAAAATTTTGATCAGGAAGACCCTCTAAAAATTATGGCAAGGCATGAATTTGTCAATTCAATGCCTTAGCCAAATCTTAAGAGGCCAAGGCATAGGCTTGGTCTCACCAAGCCTGTCCCAAACCAAAATTCGAGGTAGGAAAAAAAAATCCCGCCTCATGCTGTAAGAAACGGGCACCCGTTATTTGAATTTCAAAAAATGGGTACCCATTTTGAAAAGCTAAAAGCGGCATGTAAAATCTGCCGAAAACTTAAAAATTTGAATTTTTAAGAAACAAGTACTCATTTTTTACTTTTAAAAAATGGGTGCCTGATTTTTAAAAAATGGGCGCCCGTTTCTTAAAAATTTAAATTTAATTTTTTTTGAGAAACGGGTACCCGTTTTTTGAAAATAAAAAATGGGTACCCGATTTTTAAAAATAACGGGTGCTCATTTTTTAAATTTAGGGTCGGGCACCTGAACCAAAAATGGGTGCCCATTTTTTAAAATTGGGTACCCGTTTCTAGGAAGTTTCATTTTGCGGATTTGACTTCCGCAAAATTGCAACCCAACTTTGTGCATTCACCCCTAGACTGACCAAAACTAGATTTTCACAAAGTTTAGCATGCAATGTAGATTGATCTAATATCTTCTTCAAGTCTTCTGTAGTAAGAGGATTGATGTTCTAAGCTAATGGATTAGAGACATCTTTGATAGTTATAGTTTCAATAGTCTTAGTTGTGTCATGGGGAGGACTATTTGGCAATTATGTGTCATGCTCACTCTATTCTTCTTGCTACTCAAGCTCAGTTGTTGCCTTTTCATCTTTGTTCACTTTTGTCTCTCCTCCAACGGTGTTGTTTTTGTCATCATCTTCTTTATCATCATCATTAACCTCTAAAGGGTCAGTTTCTCCTTTCTTCACTATGGTTAACCCATAAATGAGTTTCCATATTTGTGTTGACTTCTTAACAATAGCCTCAATGTTATTTTGGAGAATGCTAAAGGCTTTGTATTTAGGTGTGAACCTAACTATATATTTCTTCATAGCCTTAGCAATTTGTATCTTAATCAACTCTGGCATTAATTGGGCTAGTGTTGTCTCCTTAATTTGTCTTTCCAAATTTAGACAATAATGCCATTTTTTCTCAACTATGTCATATAAACTCTTAGGTATAGAGTTGGAAAATTCTAGTGGTTTTGTCTTGAACTTTAACATCATATCATATAATGCCTCTTCCACTTGGTTTTTCACCACTTTACCCAATTTGTCAAAATAAACATGACTAAAACCTGATAAATCTACATTGTTCTTTAGATTTTCAGATAAATTTTCAAGATTTGAGAGAGGAATGTGACTCACCACCTTGAATTGGCTAATGTCATCTGACTTTTTTTTTCTCTTCCTCAGAATCAGGTTGTGCCACATACTTCCTTCTCTATCTTTTCTACTCCTAACCTCCTTGTTCTGTTTGCTTTTTCCTTTCCTTAGCCTTTTTTGTTGTATCACGTGTACTAGCTCTAGTTGTAGGAGCAATGCGCTTTGGCTTACTTGGTTTGACAAGTTTCTTTTTCCTTTGCACTAGTTATGCCTTTGCCTTAGTTTCGCCTTTGCCTTCCTTTTCTTTTGCTCAGTAGGAGTAGGTACTTCCTCGACTTCTTCTCCCTCAACACCTTCAATCTTCTACTCTTCCTTATCTTCTCCCATGCCCTATGTCAATGGTAGAGGTTCTTGAGCTTGAGTTTCTTCTTCCTCTTCATCATCTTCTTATTCTTCCTCTTCTTCCTTAGCACTCTCTCCAAAATTTTCTTTCAACTTCTTTACTAGTTTTTCCTTCTTCTTAATAATTGATGCAATTTTTTGTTCCATATTAATCTTGGACTTTTCTACTTCATAGTTCCCAAAATTTTTTGTAGTTTTGTCTACTTCTTCTACTAGTAGAGCTATTATAGTTGATGAGGCTTCATCTTCATTTACCTCATACTCTAAGGGTCTCAACCATCTTACCATTGGTGTGGTAGCTTGTACAAATGTGTAATCAAAATCAACAAGAAAAAATACATCATTATAGTGTTTTTGAATTAAAGAAACTGGTATTCTTAGCCTCTCCTTCATAGACTTCTTGAAATATTCAAAGTAACTAGTCATTAAGGATTCAAAATTTTCTCCTAGCTCCTCAATGTACTCACCAATTTGTATTGCAACTGATCTGTTAGTCTTCCATCCCATAGTACCAAAAGAGGGGAATGTGTTTTGCACATAAAAGAATATACAAATCAAAATTGAACCAAATTTGCATTGTGAACTCTTGGTTTTCCTAATTGATCCAAGATTCTCCATCAGTTGTTGTAATTATAGCTCTACTAGATCATATGTATGATCTTTCTTTACAATCTTGTAAACAACATCCACAACTATGTAGGGTATGCTATTCAATTTGCTAGATTGATAGAATTTTTGTGATATTATACTTACAACAAAGTTTAATAATGGATAAATGATTTTGTCTATAGTCATACCTCTTTTATTCCAGACTGCTCCAGTGTTCTTCTCAATCACTTCCTTAGAGTCACTTCTCAGTGCAGTCTTAGGCCAATCTAGGGTTGGGTAACCAGTGACCCTATGGATTATTCTCTTAGTAATCTTGATAGGTCCACTCTCCAACCATAAGGAACCATCATGAATTTAGCTCAATACTATTTGTATCCACTCTATCTTAAATAGTTTAGAAAAATCTAGGGCTCGTGTTAAACCCTTTTTCTCAATAATTTTGTATTCTTCTATCAAAATACCACTTTCACACAACCTTTTGTATGCACCTCTAATTTCCATGTCACCAATGCTTCCTATCTTGAAATTGTAATATTTCCTGACATCTTGTACCATTATTACATTTTGCGGGATCATAGACAATGCACCAGAAGGGTCTTGTTTATAAGAAATGTTAGGAATGGCTTTAAACACGAGCTACTTAACTTCATTACTAACTAGGTAAACATTTAAAACTTCCTTCCCTTCAACATTTTTTGAACTTGATGCCATTGTGTCAAACTAGGGTTTATAAAAATTTAAACTATGTAGGTTGGCTCTTGATAAATACCTTAGGAGATTTGATGAACTAGCATGAGATCATTGCTAAAATCTCTTGCAACTACTTTGAATGAATTTCTAGATCACCTTATGCTTTGCTTGCTCTTTCTTGAATTTGAAATGATGATAAATGAGATAAAATAGATCAAATACCTTGCATTTAATGATGAGTGTTTAAACAGCTATAAGCTTAGCATTAACCAATTTTAGGCTCATTCAGCATTCATTGACATTTCCATCACTTGACAACTACTATGAGCTCGACATCAACTAGCCAAACTTCTAGCTCCACATTTTCTAGCATTCCACTTGGCATACATAGGAAATATTTCATGCTTGGCAAAAACATGAAAAATTTAAAGATTTATCTTGAATTCTGAACAACATATTGCATCTTTATTCATGCTAATTAAGTCTTTTTAGTACTATAACCTTTTAGAACTAATGTATGATATATCCTTTAAATATTAGTCCTACATACCTATTGATTGCTTAGTTTGATGAGGTGTAATCACCTGACCCTTTGGGTGAAGTGATCCATTCTCCATTTGATGTGCCACAATCATCTTTCTTCTTCCATATCTTATTCATCTCATCTCTGATGTGTTCAACATATGTCGTGCCTTTGCCTTTATCAAATTCACAATTGGGTGCTTTTGACCTAGTTGGATAATATTTATTGATATGACTACTCTTCAAACAGCTAAAACATGTGGTTTGACTCAACCATCTTTTGTAGTTACCACTGAAGTGTGCCCTAATACAATTCTCAAAAACATGTCCATATTCTTGACAATAATGACAATTATATCTTGTATTATAACCCCAATTGTAAGAGTTGCCATTGTTCTTTACTTTTGTTTTCCTATTTGATGACTACATGGGTTTGGAGTTGCATTCAAAAGCTCTATGTCCATACTTCTAACAGTTATAGCAATAACCTTCAAATATTTTTGTGTTCATGATCCTAGTTCTACATTCATTTACATGATGACCTTGATTGTTGCACTTATGGTAGTGAACCATTCTCTTAGGCTTGAAATTCTTATTTACAGTCTTGCTCCTACACATATTAGTAGTATGTCCTTTCTTACCACAATTATGAAAAGAAGGTTTGGAGTTCTTACCTTTATTGTTCCTTTCTTTAGCACTTTTGGATGACTCTCCTTCTTTAGTGCTTATGTATCCCAATCTAGATGTATCATTGATATAGGGGATCTTAGTAATTTCTCAAAGTATTTGATGACTTAATTTGTTTTGTTGAAACTTTTAGAAAATTCCTTTTCTCTCTTTAGGTCACTTAGCATTTGTTCATTCTGTAGCTTCAATGTAGTTATCTCAATGTCCTTGACATTCAATTCATAGTTGGCATTCATCATTTGACTTAGAGTATCCAATTGCATGTTGGAAATCTTGGTTAAACTCTTTTATCTTCTTCAATCATGGCTTTCTTCTTTTGTTTAACCTCTTTGCATACTAGTATGGCTTGTGATTCTTTCTCTAACTTGATATTTCTAATTTCCTTAGCTTGGATTCTATTCTTTTTCATTAGATCTTCAACTGCTACATCAAATTCACTGGAGTTTCCATCTTCAAATAACTTAGTAGTTTCTATCTCTGTGTATTGTGTGTCATTCTCCACAATAGCAATTTCTTTCCTTCTCTTCAAGGAATTCTTTAGAGCTTCTCTTGCTTCATTTAGTTGATGTAGAATGAGATGTATTTCAATCTCCTAGTTCTCAATAGTCTTTTCCAATTTGTAGACTTCCATTTCAAGATCTTTCCTCAAAGTTACAAAGATTCTCTTTCAGAGAACAAAGCTCTGATACCAATTGTTGGAATTACAATAGGGAAGGTAAAGTTCTGAGTGGAGGGAGGAGGGGGTGAATTAGTAGTTCAAATTTGAACCCATAAAACTTTCACCACACATTAACCACATGCATTCAATGAGTAAGCTAAAATTTTAAATAAAGCATATACATCTAAATCATGTAAACATGTAAGCAATCAAACACATAACACCAAATATGATTACCTAGAAACCCTCCAAGTAAGAAGGTAAAATTGGGGTGATGATGACACCCACAAATCTTCACTACTATAGTTGTAAAGTGTATCTAATTAAGGTTACAATGTTTTGATCATAAGTCATGATCTACCTTGTGAAAAGTCTACCCTATTAAAGGCCTACAAGGACTGTTAGGTCTCACCTTGTTAGAGGATTTCAAACCCTATTAGAAGTGTGCCTTGTTAGAGGACTTCAACTAACAACTAAGTAAGCACCCCATTAAAGGATTTCATATAGCTTGTTAGGACTACTCTGTTGAGATATTTTGATTGAAATCACCTATTAAAATGTCTCAGAATTGATCCTGTAGTTTTCTTGATAACAGATCACCTCTAAACAATGTCTTCTTGATCCTTCTTGATCAAATATCTCTCTTTTGTATACACTTCTCTTTCATTTATTCTGCTCTAATTGATTTTGCAATGCAATCTCACTTCATAACTTCTAAGTCACCCTAGATGCTCTATTTGTGTGTGCAAACTTCATCCTCTGCTCCTTCATGCTCTTTGTAGAGTTTAGGGTTTTTTCCTCCTAAATCTATGGCTAATATTCATCCATTTTGCTGCTTAAACCTTCCCATTTTTTGATTGTCTATATGTAATTACATAGGGAATAAAAATAGAGATTCATCCTTATCTCCACAATATCAAAATATAATCTTAAGTCGACTAAAAAATGGTTTACATACTTGTTTGTGCCATTAAAAACAAATATGTCCAAACTATTTCACTCAGCATCTTAAGTCTCTAATGCTTGGCATGCACTAATCTTTATACTGTGACTCGATATCTATAATTCTTGGTATCCACTATTTACTCAGCTCTTGAATCACTCAGCATGGTCTATCTGCTTGAGTAATTGATTTAATTATTTCAATATTTCATAAGGTTTGATCATTTTATCCTAAGCCTTATTTAATTAAAAGAAAACCTCTCTTTTAATTAAAATATTAATCTACATTTAATTAATGAAGAGAAAAAACCCTCTTTTAATGTAATTGAATATTTCCTATTTAATCAAAAGAACTTTCTCCATTTTAATTAAATAAAATCCCACTTGAAAAAAGGAAACAAATTAAATATAAGTAAATAAATCTTTTTTTTCTCTACACTTGAATGCACATATCTCTAAGTGGGATTCCTCTTTTTTCTCTTTCCACTTTCTACTCAAATACTCCACTTTTCTCATTGGTGAAAGTTTGTCTAACATGGATCAAACTCTATTATCCCATATTGGTTGTGAGAAGCCTCTCGCCTCCACATTTTCCTTTATAAGGAGCCCCCTCCTTCTCATTTTCATATAGAGAATGACATAGAGAAATATATAGACAGAGATAGAGAGAAATAGAGAGAAAGATATAGAGAGAGATATATAGAGAGAGATATAGAAAAAATATCTCATTGCTATAGTATTGTTATGCTACAGGTTTAGAGAGCAATTTTGGAGAAGGAGTTTGAGTTGTAGGGTTTGGACATTGGAGCTCCATTGCAACTTCTCTCTTCTTGTCTTATTCTCTCTTGCATCCATGACTTCCATCATCAAGTTTCATCCTTACATTTTCATATTATCTTAGAGTCATATTTGTTTTCATAGATTAATATTGCATTGTTATTTCCTTTCATAGATTAGATTTTCTTTCTTGCATTGCTTTGCATTTTTATCATTTAGATTAGCTTACATCTTCATTTACATTGATATTTTGATATTTGGATCTATCCTTTTATGGTGTACTTGCATGAGCAAAAACTAGGTCAAACTAAGGGCCTCCATTACAAAACCTTGCACTCCATGAATAGAGGGTTATGAGCCGCCATTTGAGACCTCATTCTTGAGAAATCTTGGATATAATGACTCATAAAAGTGTGCTCACATTTTAGGCATACATTTTTAGTACCCACTATGGGGGAACCCACCTTTACTTGTTGGTTTTAGATATTTTTGAAGCTAACCCTCTTATGCAGATTTGTTTGGAGATAGAAAACCCTAGATCTTAAAGATTTGATCATATCTCCCAAATAGCTTGGTCTTTTGGTCTGAATTGTTTTTTGCAAGTTGATGACATATTAGAGAAGCTTTGGTGAATTTTTTTTCTGAGGTATGTTCTATTTTTTATAATTTTTCTTGATTTTTCATGAAAAATAATTTTAGACACAAATTAACAATTTTTTTTACAAAAGCCTACATTTTTAGAAAGGTCTCTAAATTCTAAATAGGTTTGGTTGTTTGCATTTTGATTTTAGAGATCATATTAAGGCTCAATAATTTGATTTGCAAAAACTAGTCTATTTTGACAAAATGACTCCCTAGGGCACAAATAAAAAGATCTTTTGAAAATTCTAAAACTTTTGGAAAGCTATCTAATTTTTGATAGGGGCCTCTTTTCTTCATTTAGGGTTTTGGATCTAAATTCATATCATATAGGTCTAATGTTGTTGACTAGGTCAAAAATTAATATTAAGAAAAGGGCATTTAATAAATAGCTTGCATTTAATTTTCACATGGAATAATGCATGATGTGAGCTTTCATTTGGATTACTTGTTGGCTATTATCACTCTTAAACATTAGATTTTTAAATCTAACCCTAGCTTTGCATAAGTTGGATATATATTACATATCTTGTGTTTTCTTGTTTTGCTTGTTTTTTTCATTGCGAGCGAACCTTCAAGCATAAACGAAAGGTATAACAAAGAAAAGACACGTTGCAAGAATTGCTTTGTATTTTTTTGGATCTCTATAACATTTGGATTTGGAAATAAAATTAACCCTCTCATGTATTTGGCTTGAGTGCTTTTACATGCTTTCATAAATTCACACTACATTTGGTGCTCTAAAATTGGATCTAGATTTACTTTCACGCATATGTGTTTCACATGGTAATTAGGCCCTATGAACACTATATGTGGAGTTCTGGAGGGATTTTGCTTCATTCACTTGCCTTACAGGTGAAGCTCTTCTCGACGATAAATCCCCTTGTAGGTAAGGAAGGATATTTGTTATTATCTCACTATTCCACTTGGGTTTGTCCTCAACACCCATTAATACTTTCTCTTTTGAGATTGGTATTGTGTTTTTTGTTGGATTTTTCAAAAATTTGGTGAGGTTATTTTGAATTAGCATGTCAAATAATCTTGTTAGCTATTTTTGGGTAAGGTGAAGAGGCTAGAGGAGTATGCTCTATTTGCTTTTGGGCATATCAGAAACTTGGAACCCTTGAATCCAAACCAAGTCCCCATGTGGTACAACTTTGTGAGTCTTCTTTGATTAGAGAGGGTTAACCATAGTGGACATTCCCTTTATTAGGTCAACCACATGGACAGAACCTCAAGTGGTAATAGTCATTTTTGACATGGTAGTAGCAACCACTATGTAAATATCCTTATGGAAGAAATCCTCATGGCTGTAGTCTTTTGTTGGGTTATTAGATATCCTCAGTATCTTCAATTGATTAAATTATCAAAATATGTCAAAACTTTGGTGTGCCAAGATTGGATTTCACCCACTCTAGATTGCAAAAGCTACAGAGTTGAACATTACTAAGAACCATAGTGCTACCAATTTTTCTTTTCTAGGACTATGTGCATGATTGGAAAATATTTTGAGAATGTACACAATGGTGGTTCTAGGGATTAGATTAATACTATGACACTATTTTGGTTCATGTGCAAGGTTTCTTTGTCCCTTGCTCATTGTTTGAAGATCATTGTTTGAAATTCTTGATTGTTGTCTTGCATGCCTGGTTCATGATTCAGAATTTATCAGACTAAGTTGGATATTTGAAACAAATTAAATCTTAGTTCCTGAGTCGAGACTTTATGATCAAACTGCTTTGCTATCCTATTATTTCTAGTCTCCCTAGGTTGATCTAGTTCATATTAGTGTACTTAACTTGTTTCTAGAAGCTTGTTTACACCTTGGGTTATTGTGCTTTGATCCCTTGAATTAGTGATCTTTGATTTCATAAGTGACCTTGTTTAGAGTTAGTGAGTTAGAGAGCATCCTTGTTGAGAAAAATATACCTTTGGATTCTTTGATATTATGCTTGGAGATTCTTAGTAATCTCTTGTCCATCCACTTTCATAAAAAATCAATTTTAATTATTTTCAATTTCGGTAAATCATCCTCTTGGTCCATATGTTCTAGGGTATTCACCTAAAGTTGTGGGCACCTCTATGGTAGTGTTGGTTTATGCCTATTGCAAAATTCTATGTTATCACATCTCTTTTGGACAAGTGAGTGCTTTTACTATCCTAGTTTAGTACCAATGTTTCTTAGGGTTATCCTATCACCTAGTACCTTTTCTTTCATGCAGGTCACAACAAGATATCAAGTAGATTAAGGAAAGTGATTTGAAGTCATCTATAAACAATCACCTTTAGTTCAAACTTGTCAAAGACCTAAGTGAAAAGAACCTATGTTCATTCATTCAGTTGAGAATATTCTAGAAGCTTTGTTTGACCCTAGCAATGACCTTATTAAGTTAAGTACACCCTTAGTATCACCTCACTTGGATATGGATATGAATTTTACAATGGCTCCACAAAAGAAGAATCAAAGTGGTGAATACTATGTTGACCTTTTGAGTGGTGATCCCACTCATGAAAATAGATGAACCTCACCCTGTATTAAGGATAGATATTTGGATGCAAACCAAAGGGATGAGAAAGGTAAGAATTATACCTATCAAGAAGAGAAATCCCAATATGATAATCAAATTAGTGAGCCTTCTAGTGCTCGTGTGAATGCAACATTTACTAGTAACTAGTTTAGATAGTCAAGACCATGTATACCACTCATGACACCTTTAGGTTATGCACGTGGCAGACTCAAAGTACTTGAGCATGAGAGAAAATCCCTTCTAGAAGAACAAGCTAAGAAGGAAGAAAGGAAAGTTATGATTGAGATAGAAATGAAAGCCCGTCAAGAAGCACACGACCTTCTCATGGCTCCACTAATTGAAAATAAATTCAAAATGTGCACATTGGTAGTGGAAATAACTCTCCTCCATCCACTCCTCCTAACACTTCATGAAGTGGAAGACATTGAAGAACATCTTCACAATCTTCTAGCCCGAGAGGAAAGAGAGCTTGAAGACATGATTATTATAGGAGACCAACACCTCCTAGAGTTTCATGACAACCTTCACAATAAGCTCATCATGGTTCACAATATGCAAGTGGTAGCTCAAACTTTGACCACAATTCTTATGATTTTATTGCTATGCAACAAGACCCACATTTTCAGCAACATATGGACCAAAATAGAGATGCATGATTTTAACATTTAATCAATAAGGGTGCTAAGGTCCCTTACAAATTTGATCTAGAAAAATAGATCCAAAATCATGATCCCTCTATGAAAGAAGAAATTGACCAATTGAAGAAACATCTAAAGCAAACATTGGCACCCAAGAGTTCTTTTTCATTTGAATCAGTTTGTCCTAATCCTTTTGATAAGAGTGTTGACATGAAATATTTTCCTATAAAAATTGATATCCCCCAATATGACAAATATGATGAAAATGGGGATTCGAATGATCATGTGTGTCAGTTCTATACTATGAGTTTTGAGTTTCATCATGAGGACTCATACCTTATGAAATTATTTCCAAGGAGTCTTAAGGGTTAAGAAATGGAATGGTTTACCAATATAAATCCTCTTATTAAGACATTCCTTAAGCTAATTCAAAGATTTTTTCAACACTTTGCATACAATCTTTCATGATTTGTCTCGCTTTTGGACTTATGTCACACAAAGCAAAATCAAGGAGAATCCTTTGTTACTTTCTTACAAAGATGGAGATGACAATGCTCTCATTATTCTAGGACTATTCTCAAGAAAGAAAAGATTAAAATACTCATTAGTAACATGGTTCCTGAGATGAAGTAAAAAGTTAAGAAGATGGTTTTTGAGTCCTTTGATACCATCGTTGAAGCTTCTTTTAGAATTGAGGATGTTTTGAGAGAGCAAGGTATTTTGACAAAAAATGTAAACAACAACAACAATGGTTAGAATAACAACAACAATAACAAGGATAAAGGAAATAACACATATTGGAATAAGAACAAACAAGTGGTTAATGATGGAGTTGTGGATTCCCCTAAGCCTAAAGACCAAGTTGATCTCCATTTGGGTAGTGCCAATCAAAAAAGTAATAAGCTAAGATATCAAGAAAGGCCTAAAAAAGAGAAACATAACTTTACACAATTGGGTGAGTCATATGAAGAGATATTCATGAAGCTCCTTGCTCATAATATCATGCACCCTTATGATGCCATAAAGTTTCTCATACCTAAATTTAAGCCATGGTGGTGGGATGAGAAGGCCTATTGTAAACTTCACAATGGCATTGGACATGATATTGAAAGTTGTGGGAGATTTAAGCATATTGTTCAATATCTTATTGAGAATGGAAAACTTGAAATAGATGGATTAAATACCAATGATTATCAAATCAAGAAATACTTTGCAAATCCTCCTATTTTAATGCCTCCTATCCTAGGGAAACCACTTATTCTATATATTTCAATGACAGAGTCTTCCTTGGGGGTACTATTAGCTCAACTAGATGAACATGTGAAAGAAAGAGCAATATACTACACTAGTCATACTCTTGCTTCATATGAGGTTAATTACACTAGTATTGAGAAAACTTGCCTCACAATTGTGTTTGCTTCCCAAAAGTTGTAACATTATATGCTTGCGCACACTATACTCCTCATAGAAAAAATTGATCCACTTAAGTTTACTAGGTAAGGCTGCCCTCATAGGTAGACTTGCTAAATTTATGATGACCTTTGCAGAGTTTGATATAGAGTATGTTGTGCGTAGAGAAATCAAAGGGTAAGCCATAGTAGATCAATTGGTTGATTTCCCACTACAAGATGATGCACCTATTCAAGTTTATTTCCTAGATGAGAACCTCATGTATATGATTGAAAGAACATGGAAGATGTTCTTTGATTGATCCTTTATGCAAAATGGTTCCAGAGCTAGTGTGTTGTTTGTTTCTCCTCATGGGTACACGATTCCTAAATCTTACATGTTATTATTTACATTTACAAATAATATTGTTGAGTATGAAGCTTTAACAAATGGACTTAAGATGGCTATAGAATGGAGAATTATACAGTTGCACATCTATGGGGATTCACAACTGATAATTAGCCAAGTCAATGACAATTATTTAACAAAAAATGAGAAATTGGTACCTTACAAGAAAATGGTTGATTCCTTGAGATGCTACTTCACATTTGTCTCATTTCAAAAAATCCCTAGAGTAGAAGAAAAAGTAGTTGATGCTATGGCTACACTTGCTTCACTTCTTCAATTAGAGCAACATGAATCAAGATTTGAATTCTTGGTGGAAGAGCTACATCACCCTATCTATGATTCCCAAGAAAGTCATGTTATTTGTACCCTTGTTGGTTGTGAGTCATCCTGATATAGTACCATTTATTCATACCTTTAACTAATCTGAATGCAAAAACCTTATTTGAAATGCCTCTCACCATTCCCTTTTCTCTGGAGATTTGTATAGGAAGGGTCTAGATGGAACACTTCTTAGATGCTTAGAAAAGGAAGAATCTAATCAAGCATTAGTTGACATCCATGAGGGCATCTATGGGGGATATTCGTATGGTCTCTCCATGGCTTGAAGGTTGCTTAGGGTGGGGTACTACTAGCCCATGATGCAGTAGCTTTTGCAAAGTCATATGAAAACTATCAAAAACATGGTAACCCGTTACATGCTACAGGCAGGGAACTCATTCCTTCTATCTCTCATTGTCCATTTCAGCATTGGGCCTTTGATCTTGTTTGGAAGATTCATCTTTAACTCATCATGTGGACACAAGTTTATTATCACTGCTACCGATTACTTCACTAAATGGGTAGAAGGTCTCCCTCTTTCTCTTGCCTCGAGCTAGACAGTTTCTCTATTTATTTTGAATCATATTATTTGTAGATATGGAGTTCCTTCTGAGATTATCATTGACAATGGAGGATAATTTAAAAATAAGGACCTTAAACAACTTTGTAAGAAATTCAAGATAAAACAACATTGGTCCTCCATTTACTTCTTGCAAGGAAATGGTCAAGTAGAAGCATCAAATAATACCATTCTCAAAATCTTACATAGAACAGTTCATAAGAATGGTAGAGATTGACACTTACAGATAAATCTAGCTTTGTGGGCCTATAGAATGAGTATTTGTACTCCTACTAGGGCTACTCCTTTTGCCCTTACATATGGTGCTAAAGCAGTGTTACCTTTAGAGGTTGAGATTCCTTCACTCAGAGATTCCCTCAAAGGTCTAGTTACAGATGAAGACTACCGTGCCATGAGACTTCAAGAGTTAGAACTTCTAGATGAGAAATGCCAAGCATCATTTGACCATATAAGGGTCTATCAAAAGTGCATGCCAAAAGCATTCAAAAAAAAGGTTCACCCTAGAGAATTCCAGGTGGGAGATCTTTTCCTACATGAAAATCCTAAGAATCAATAGAATAGAGATCAAAAGGGTAAATTTTGGACCTTACATTATTATGGCAACTTCTAGGTCTGGTCCTTATTTACTGTCTATAGCAAATGGAGAGAAGCTCCTTGATCCTATCAATGTCTTGCACCTAAAGAAGTTCTATTCATGATGCCAATTTTGTTTGGGGGCATCTTTATACATATTTATTGATCCTAAAAAGATACAAAAAATGATATATTTCAAAAATCCAAAAAAATGATATACTGTTAAAATTCTAAAAATTGGAAAATGTCCTAAAAAATGATTATCTTAGTAATAAGCGCTTTGATGTATCTCGAAAAAAATTATATAATCAAAAAATAAATAAATATAATAATACAAGTGGTGAAAACCTAGAAAATAGTGCTACTTGAGGCCTTTGCACCCCTATTTCTTAGCATGTGTCCTCGACACCTGGCCTTTCTCCATCATGCTTTGTTCTTGTTGCCTTGGTTTGGAATTGGTCTTTGTCTAGGGGGCATAACTATGTTATCTTTGGTCTCATGGCTGCGTTAGTCTTTAGGACACCTCCCAAATGGTGTTTTTCAACACCAACACAACTATATTTTTTAATACAACCCCTACCATCGAGTGCTTTTCAACACTTATTGATTTGGCCTTACCCAATTTTTTCATGTGATCTTACCTACCTTCAAGCATTCAATCCTTATCTTCAAAACTCAATATCAGTTAACACTCTTAAATTTTTTAACACAAACACTTAATGCTTGACCTATGCAATGATCTTTTCTTTGTGTGCTAATTGCTAGTGATTTTCATTAACTGTCCTTGTCTGATAAGTCTCTCCGGGATGCATAGCTAGAGGACTTTGGGTATGGGGCATGTTTTTATTTATTTTCTACTTGTGGGTGTGGTCTTGAAACTCTAGAGTGTCTCTTATTGTCCCATTGAAACACTTAGGATATTTGAGGTATCATCCTTGACTACTTTTGTGCAACCATTCTTATGGTCATCTTGGCATCTATGCCTTGATACGAGCATGGTTTTGCTACATTAAATTGGATAAGCTAACATTAAAGTCATCTTGACCTTTATGTCTTTGATGCTTATGTTATAATCTATCCATACTCCAATTTGATATAAATCAAATTCATATCTTCATAGTTTCTCTTGTGACTAGTGATGATTGTGTGATTTTTTGATGTCTGTTAATAATGGCCTAATGATGAAAATAAGTTCTTTTATATTCTCTAATGAATGAAGAACACAAAATCCTATGTTATATTTTTTCTATTGTAAGCACACCTTTGCATTTTCATGTAGCTTGCATTATTAGAATTTATGTTAGTTTGTTTGCATTTTTAGGCTACATTATGAGTTTGAGAGGGTTTTCCCTTCATCTTTCTTGTGGACTTTTAATCAACTATGGTCATGTTTTGATATTCTTTCCTTATCTTCTTTCGTGATCTCAATCAAAATTTCTATCTTAAATGGTTGATTAATTTTGGGGCATTCTATTTCTTATGGGAAATTTTCTTTTCTTCTTTCTATTTTTTTCAATATCTTCCAAATTTCTACCTTCCATTTGCTTTCACCTCACTTCTTTTCTTCTAATTCAACTTTGAGGCATAATATTTCATGCTTTTTGATCTACCTTGGTTCTATGATTCTTATATCTTTCATCTTACATCAACAACCTTATCTTTTGTTCGATTTGATCAAATTTATTAATTTTTTGTTTCTCCTCTATCTCATTTCGTTTTTGATCATGACGGGGCAATATCTATCAACTTCATCCTTGATTTAATTTTATCAATTTTATCCTCAACTTTTTTAAGTCAAAATTTATTTGAATTCTTTGTCCTAATGTGTTCCCAAATCGACCACACATCTGGGTTGTTTTGAGATTCCAAATTTATCTCACACTTCAATTTCTTTCTTTGACTACATGTGTTCCCATATCCATCACACATTAGTCAAAGATGGGAAAATGTATGCACCCAAAAATAGTCACCTAGACTATGGGCCCCCATTATTCAATTTATCAAATTTCCTGAATCAATGCATTATAATATTTTATTAAATCAATTTAAATCAATTTCTTTGATCAAATTCTAATTAATTTAATTATTTCAATATTTCTTAAGATTTGATCATTTTATCCTAAGTCTTATTTAATTAAAAGAAAACCTCTCTTTTAATTAAATAATTAATCCACTTTTAATTAATTATTCAAAAAACCCATATTTTAATTTAATTAAATATTTCCTATTTAATTAAAAGAACTTTCTCCCTTTTAATTAAATAAAATCCCACTTGAAAAAAATGGAAACAAGTTAAATATAAATAAATAAATCTTTTTTTTCTCTACTCTTGAATGCACATATCTCTAAGTGGGATTCATGTTTTTCCTCTTTCCACTTTCTACTCAAATACTCCACATTTCTCATTGGTAGAATTTTGTCTCACATGGATCAAACTCTATTATCCCATATTGGTTGTGAGAAGCCTCCCACCTCCACATTTTCCTTTATAAGGAGCTCTCTCCTTCTCATTTAATATAGAGAAAGACATAGAGAAATATATTTAGAGAGATAGAGAGAAATAGAGAGAAAGATATAGAGAAAGATATCTAGAGAAAATGGTTCATTTCTATAGTATTGGTATGCTGCAAGTTTAGAGAGATATTTTGGAGGAGTTTGAGCCTTAGGGTTTGGAAATTGGAGCTCCATTGCAACTTCTCTCTTCTTGTCTTATTCTCTCTTGCCCATGGCTTCAATCATCAGGTTTCATCCTTGCATTTTTGTATTATCTTAGAGTTAGATTTGTTTTCATAGATTAATATTGCATTGTTATTTCCTTTCATAGATTAGATTTTCTTTCTTGAATTGCTTCACATTTTTATCATTTAGATTAGCTTGCATTTTCATTTGGATTCATATTTTGATCTTTGAATCTCTCATTTTATGGTGTACTTGCATGGGAACAAACTAGGTCAAACTGAGGGCCTCCATCAAAAACCCTTGCATTCCATGAATAAAGAGCTATGAGCTACCATAGAGACCTCATTCTTGAGAAATCTTGGATATATAATAACTCATAGAAGTGTTCTCACATTTTAGGCATACAAAACTTGGTTCAAGGTATACACAACTATACTTACAACTTCTCTCTAGTATTTCAAAGAAACATTCTTCTCCATCATCAATGATCTAGGATAGTCCATTAGAGATTTGTTCCTCCCTTTAGCAATTCCATTTTGTGGAGAGGTCCTAGGTGCAAAAGTTTATCTTTTGATTCCTCTATCATTATAGAATATCCCAAAGTCATTTGATCAAAAATTTTCACCTCTAATATATCTCAAAGATTTCAATCTTTTTCTAGTCTCTTTTTCAACTCTTGCCAAGTACCACTTAAACATTTGAAAAGCATCATATTTTAGTTTCAAAAACATAACTATCATCATCCTAGAATAATAATAAAAAAATAGGATAATGTACTTGTCACCTTTATTTCCTTGCACATCAATTGGTCCACATAAATTAGTATGAACTAATTCTAGAATTTCTTTAGAGGAGTGAGTCTTACTTTTAAAACTAGATTTTGTCATCTTGCCTAACTGACATTGTTTCTAAATCACATTATTGGGTTTTCTTAGTTCAAGAAAACCTTTGACTCTTTTCATGTTATTGATATTGACTAAGTTATCAAAGTTAACATGACATAACCTCTCTTTCCATAGCCAAACATCATCGAATATCTTCAACAAAACAAGTATCATCACTCATGTCAAGATAAAATAGATTACCTTTAGTCTGATCTCAATTACCAATCAGTTTCCCATGAGTGCCATAGAACTTTACTTTTTTGTTCTCACGTTCAACTTTGCAACTTGAACTATTTAGTTGTGACACACTCAACAAGTTATAGTTAAGTCCTTCTACATAATAACCATTTTCACACATTATCCTTTTTTTCAATTTGATTGATCCTTTACTTTTTATCATACAATGTGCATCATTGCCAAATCTTACACTATTACTATTGAAATAATCAAGGGTAATGAACTTACTTTTATCTCAAGTCATATGATGTCAACATACACTGTCAATAAACTATCTGTCAGTCTTGTTCACATAAGATACCAGTGCAATTGGCTCATCCTCATTAGAATCATCTTTCATAGAAACATACACAATTTCATCATCATGGTCATCAGATACATCTTTTTTTTCCTCTTCAGTAATATAATAAGATGTCTTTCCTTTTTCTTTATAATCTTTGTTGTTCTCATCTCTTTTACCTTTGTATTTTTCTCCACTTCTATTGTTCTTCTTCTTTGGACATCTAATAGAAATATGTCCAACCTCATTGTAATTAAAGCACATGATAAGTAGCTTACCTTTGTATTTCCCTTTGCCTCTATGACACATCCTCACCAGTAATGCTTCAAGTTCTTGTACATCATCCTCATCTATATCACTATCACTAGAATTTTTTTTTACTTTTTCCTTTTTCTCTTTAGGTTCCTTTAATGAAAGTTTAGCTTTAAAAGAAGATTCAAGATTTTTAGTTTTGAAATTATCAAAATTAGAGAGTTCAAAGGTAGTGAGTCTACACATCAGTCCTTGAAGGATCATATTGTAGACACCTAAAAACCTTTAGAAAATAAAGTATTTTTATTTTCTGAAAAAGTCCTGATGACATCATCATTTATTAATTAATTAATTTTTATGCCATTAAATCCCTTTATCTTAATTAAAAATATTTAATTAAGGAATCCCTCCCAAAAATGTTTAAATCTTATTTAAACATTATTTCCTTATTTATTAATTATTTAATTAATAAATTGACCAAAAAACTCAAAATAAATAAAAAATTTATTTTTTGCCCAAAACTTGGCCAATTTCCTTAAGACCACTAACCTCTTCCAAAATCTTTTAATCCTTCTTTAATTTTAATTAAATGCTAACCCCATCATTTCCTACCCCTAATCCCAACTCAAAATATTTAATTAATTTAAATATTAATCCTCATGTTTATTAAAAACATTTTAATAAATATCTCCTCAACCCAAACCCTTGAAATAAATAAAACTTTATTTATTTCCTAAAAATCTAATTTATCCTCATCCTAAGAAGTTCTAGACTCTTCTAGAAAGTCTTCATCCTCATCCTAGGAAATTCTAGACTATTCTAGAAAGTCTTTATCCTCATCCAAAGTCTAGACTCTTCTAGAAGATGTCTTTAAACCTAATCCTAATCCCCTCCTAACCTTGTCACATTCCCTAAACATGGGTCAAGAATTACTAATCCAAGCCAAAGTTAACAAATATATCCTCCTTCACCCACCCTCATTAAATGCCATCCACTTGCCTATCCCTAAGCTAATCCTAAACCATCCTAATCCATCCTCTAATCATTTGCACAAGCCTAAACAAGCTTAAAACCTTCCTAATCAAGTCCAAGTCGAAATTGCTCTCATCACCCTCAAAATATCTCAACCATAAAACTTTATGAAGTCCACTAGGTCATAAATGACTCTTACAAGCCCTTTTATTGCTCTTACAAGTCATTATGAGGGTCTTTATGAAGATTTTATACCTTGAGCCTCCTTTGTTGACTCATCCTTCCCCTTTCCTCCATCCTCTCACCATGTGACATGTGTCACTCCTTGATTGGCTATAAGGAAGCACAATCCATGTGCTCTCTTCTCATGCAATCTGAGCCCTCCATGAGCTTTTTCCCATCCTTGCATCTTAGCCCTCAATCCCTCAAGCCTCTTGCCTATAAATTGGATCCTTCCCCTTTGCAAAATAACACAATCCATGAAGTAAAGTCATAATGCCATTTTGAGAAGCCATTTCACATCAAAACCATACACTCACACCCAAATTCCAACTCCATTTGAAGCCCTTTTTGAAGCATAAGCTTGAGCATACATCCTATCTATTTAGACAAAGCTACTCAACAAGAGAGCTTCTCATTGAGAGAGCCCATTAATGGCTAATATTCTCAATTGAGAGCTCATCTTAGTCTATCTTGAAGTTTATGAATTTTTTTTAGTTTGTAGAAGCTTTATTTAAATTTGGTTTCTATTAGCATACTAACATTGCTCATATACATTTTGGCACGCCCGGTGGGACCTCGCATGGGTCATCTTCATTAGCTTTTTTAGTCAATTTTTGTATGTCATTTGCTGATTTTGGCTAATTTTACTTGTTTTTGTGATTCGTAGGATTGCATAAATTGGTTTTGTAGGTCGACATGAGCATGAAGAAGACAAAGGAACTCATAATCTATCTCATAGTGTTTGCAGATTTTTCAAGCTTATAGGTGGACAAAGAACTTGAAATTCTTCTTCCTCTTCTTGTCTATATTCTTCTTATTCCATCTACTTCTTCTTCTTCTTCTTGTGGGAGATCTTGGCCATTTTTTTTTAAAGAAAGCAAAATCATACACACTTCTTTTTAGTGCTTAAAATGAACCCCCAAATCATACTTAAATCCATTGAAAAATTAAAAATTTGCAAAAAAGAAAAAATCTTTTAACAAGTGAAACTAAACCAATCTAATCATTTGCATCCTTGCAACATCAAGGTTTTAGATGCATTCATGCAAAATTAGGAACACTTCATTTTTGGGAATTTAAAAAGAACTTCAAGTTTCCATTTCAAAAGGTTCAAAATCAACACTAAGTGCACACTAAAGTTCTTTTAAAAAATCTCATGAAAACTAAGAGTCCTAAATGGTTGCCAAAAATTGTCCTAAAAGCTTTGTTATTTGTTCCAAACAAATGTCTTATTGAAAAATCTTGAATGTTTCTTAGGTTTTTCATGCATCAAAACAGTCTAGGAATATCATTTTTGGGCTTAAAATATGCAAACTAGAACACAAAATTTTGAATGAAAACCAAAGTCCAAAGAGTCATTTTCACTTTTGAGTCAAAATTTTTTTTGAATGATCTAAGGTTAAAACAAAGCACTTCAAATTTCTTAAAACAACACACAAAATCTCAATCTTGAATGCTCAAAAGAAAGCACTTCAATGTTTAACCACTTGTCTTTGAATATATGTTGCTAAAATCACTCTTGAATGCCATGGATTAAAATCAAATTTTCCTTGAATGCATGATTAAAACAACAAATCCAATCTTTAATACCAAGGATCAATTAACCATTGCAATATCAAACACTTCATTTGGAGCTTCTAAAAATTGAACAAAACAAATCTCTTTTCCACATGCAATCTAGGTAAAGTTTGATTTTTGGACATTTAAGAAACCTTGTTAAGTTAAAATACAAATTTGCAAAAATCAATTTGAGTAGGTCCTTGGACTCACCTCTTTTCTAATCACCCATCAAATATTAACCATTGGTTGCAATATCAGCACCATTTATGGGGACGGGTCTACTTGGAAAAGGTGTTAAATGTTCCACAATCTAACTCACTCACTTGGTCTTTGAATGTTTTCTTTAACTTTATCAAAATTCTTAAATGATCAAAACTCTAGATTAAATCAATCACACTTCAAGTTTGGGCACTAAAATTGAACAACAACTGATGTGGAGAGCCTCTAGGCGCGTGCTTGAAATCGAATCTCACACACTTTTGTTTTGGGCTTAAAACAAACTCACACTCAATCTTGAATGCCTTAAAGAAAATTAATCGATACTTGACATGGAGGGCCTCTGGGCGCGCGAGTTTGCTTTTGTTGACCCTAACTCTTCTTATTTTTTGCATTCTTCGATTGATTTACTTTTGTTGGCGCTTCAAGTTGGAATTGAATATTGTCTTTTAAACATGAGTGCTTGCAAACTCTAGATTAGCACACATAAGAGTCAGTTGGCAAAAGAACAAGCTTGTTTTTTAGCCCAAGGTCATCCAAGTCTTCTCTCCCCTTGTCGTCTTTCGAGGCCATCTTGGGTGCATAAGATTAGGATCCAAAACCTTGTTTATTTTTAGGAGGCCTACTTGGGGATTTCATCACCCCTTGGACAACCTCAACTCCAGCGTTCTGGCGGAGTATAAGAATCGGGAGGTGAATCGAAAGACACCTCTCTTGGGATCAAGATTTTGTCACTCGAGCTAAGCCTCAAGGAACTTTATACCCTTGAGAAGTGAAAGAGGAGAAGTTGGTTACCGCTCCTCTCGACTGTGTGACATCTTTTTGGTCTCATCTACAGATTTGGGCCTCATGTACCTTGGGTATATCGAGGACTCCTTAGCTAAACCAACTGTTAGCCTTGTAGACAACCATCTAGGATGTTAATGTGTTTGAGGTGACTGATCAAAACATTTGTAGAACATACACACTCCTTGGCACAAGTATCACTTTCTGAGAATCAAAAACTTCTATCTGGTTGTTTCTATCTATTGCTTGATCTTTTATTTTTTGAATGAATGTTTGCCAAACTTGGTCAATCCTAGCTTAGGGAATACTTAGCGTAGTCACTGCCTATTCCAGAAGTTGAACAAGTTGAAGCAAAACAACCAAGATCTCTCAAAGCCAAACAGATTCAGGAATTGATATCAAAGCTACCCAAACCCAAACAGAAGTTCCACAAAGTTAAACTCAAACCATCTCTAGCATACCAAGAACTTTTAGCCAGGACAAAAGAAATAACACCAAGCCCACGAATTGCCAAACTCCACAAAGCAGAGGACAAAGCTACCGACGAAGCACTTCAAGAGGCCTAGTTAGAGCGCAACATCAAATTTAGCCAACATCTAGGAGTTAATCCTGCTTATGCCTTACAAACTAGGCATGATTTCTATGATTAGATACCCTTGTTTCTCCACATCTTCTTGGATAAGCTTCACTTTAGAGTCATCTTTGTAGAAAATCCAGCCATCTTAGGTTATCCCCTTAAGAATTATTAGCTCATCCATATCATTTAGAATCAAACCATCTAGCCAGCAATAAAAACCTCACATCCAAGCCTTCAAAATTGTTGTCACTCTTGCCAAAAGTTTGCCACTCCTAAAATCTTCCAAATCCATCAATCTCACCAAGGTTATCCCTTTGATAGAGCTTTGTCTAGGGTAATCCAGCTTTGTCACTTGTTATCCCTCATCACCTTGAGCTAAAGGTTGGGATCCACAAGTGGTCAATCTCGTGTTCTTCCTAAAGGATCATCAGTCTATCCTTAAGTTGACACAATCACCACCAAGCTTGCACATAGGAAAGCATACCTTTCGTGCTTTGGCAACATATCTTTGAAGTTAGAATCTCCAACCCAATTCTTCTTAGGTTTTGTCATATAGCTTTGCCTTAACCTAGGAAATCATTTGCATAGAGAAGCCTTCCCCCTTTTGCATCCATCAGCATTATTGCATCTCATCCCTAGGAGCATTTTTCATGCCACCCGTCACTCGCTTAGCCAAGAAGAAAGAAACAATGGAGCCCTATCATTTGGATTGAACAGCCTCACCCCTCTTGACCACTCAGCCATCCTTTAGCCCAGAGTAAGCTATGCCATCATGTACTGACATTGAAGCTTTCATGAACCAACCAGGAAATGCAGTATTGGTAAATGCCATTATAGACAAGAACAAAGAGAAAATCATGGCTAATTTTCGAAGGGAAAATGTAGGAACCTTTGACTTTGGAAGACCCCCTCCATTATCAGATCCATCTCACCCATTGTTTGGGCAGCTACCAGCACCCATAGGCTCTTATGATCCAAATTATCCTCAATATATGCCAAAAGAAGAGCCTCCAGCCAATCCATATGATCCAACAGACCTAAACATACCATCATCCACCCAACTTGAAATCTCCATGCAACAAGCCAACCCAGCCACCACCACTCCATCCTTGGTTCATACCTCTCCGCTCCAAACCCCCTTTACCCAAAACAGCTCACCGTTCACCCCCTTCACTATTGTTGTTGCTGCTCCCCAACCCAACCTTCCAAATCCACCCATCTCCCAAATCAGTGCTAGTATCTTTGGCCAATCTCAGCAATATACAATAGGGATGCCACCCATGGGGCCAAGTAATCAACCTTTCATCACCCCCAGCTTGTTCACTGTAGCCCAAAGCACAATCCCATCATTTCCATTAGGTCTTGGGAGCTCAATACCATTAGCCACAAATCTACAAGCTACTACCCTCACTCCACAAAGCTATCAAATCCCACAAGCTACTACCAATTTTCTACCAAGCTCCCAAGTGACCCCAGCCCCTGCCACCACTCTACCAAGCTTCCAAATCCAACCACAAAGATATCAAACCCCATCAGTTCCATTCCAAGCTTTCAATTCCTGCCACCTCCACCACCAACTAATCCATTACCTCCAATTACCAACTACTTTTCAAAGCCACTTCTAGGAGGTAATCCACCACCCCAGCCAATCACCAATTATTTGCAGATACCATCCCAAATGGGGGCACAACCCACATATATTGGTCAAACCCCACAAGCCCCCCGATCCTTTCCCCAAGCCTCACAACCATCTTATACCTTACCTCCACAAAGCAATCCATTTATCCCACAGCCAGCTTATGTTCCTCAATCCCAACCTCAAATCCCATATCAATAGCAAGCCTCGCAGCACATGCAACAATATGCGCCACCTCCCCCTCAGCAACCTGTCATCCACCATGCAGCTGCCCAAACAATGTACAATCCCTATCAGCAAATCCCTCACAGCCATCCATATTCAGTGGCCCCATCCAGCACATACCTACCTCAAGGCACTCCTACATTGGGGGCACCCCAGCCATCACCTATCAATTCAGAATGGGAGCAAATGAAAATAGCTCTGAAAGCCATCCAAGAAGGAAATGATCCAAAGACATTCAAGTTTGAGAATGTGTGTCCTTACCCATTTGACAAAGCCATTACCATGACACCATTTCCCAAACACTTTGAGGTACCCAAATTTGATAAATTCAGAGGAAAAGGAGACCCTGTCACACATATCAAAGAATTTTACATGCACTACTAGGACGTAGCATACAATGATGTCTTCCTCTTGCACCCTTTTCCCAAAAGCTTGGTTGGACCAGCTCTTGAATGGTTTTATAGAATCCCCTATGGAACAATTAAAAACTTTGCTGAATTATCTAAGGCATTCGTAGCCCAATATGCCCATCTTGTTGAAACAGAGCTATCAATAGTTGACCTTGTCCACACTAAACTAAAAGGTGGAGAAAGCCTTGCTGAATACATGCAAAGATGGCAAACCCTTACCACCCGCATATCCTACACCTTGCCAGAGCACCATGTGGTGAAAATGTTTATTGATAATGCCCATCCTAGCTTGGCTCACCACATGACCATGAACTATTTGCAGACCTACAAAGATATCAAAGAGAAAGGAATGATCCTTGAGAAAGGACTCATTAAAGATGGTGTGGTCAAGATTTACAAGGAAGCCAACCAAAATCAATCACATTCTAATGACAAGTCTAGGTATTGGAACAAAAACAAGCACATTGCAATAGATGGCGTCACTGACACCAGACATGTGAATATTGTTGGTCCTTCTCACAACCAGTCCAACCCACCATATCAACCAAACAATCAACAAGCTATCAACTACCAACAACAGAATAACCAAAGCTATCAAAACAACAATCCAAGACCCAACTTCCAAGGGTCTAGCAATCAAGCTAGTGCAATCAATGTAGCTGCAGGACAAAAGCCTAGATTCCAACCTACACCTAGAAACTATACACCCCTTGGTGAGCCATTGGATGTCATTTTTGAGAAATTAGTCAAGGAAAACCTCATCAAATTTCCTCCTACCCAGCAAATTGACCCAAGCCAATCCAAAGCTGCATGGTACAAAGATAATGAGTACTGCAAATTTCATAGGGTAAAAGGTCACACTACCCTCAGATGCATGAAATTGAAATACTATGTGCAGGACCTCATTGATCGGAAGGAAATCACTGTTGGTGCCCAAACCTCTCCCAATGCAGGCTTACAAATCTATCAAAATGCTTTTCCTCCACTCCACAACCAAAATCCTGGAAAAGCACCTATCCAAACCAACAACAACAACACCAACAACCGTCAGCCAAACCAACAACATGGGAAGAACAATGACCACACTTCATCCTATATAGACTATGGTAGCCTTATAGGTTGTATATCCGAGAAAGAGCCTTCCATCAATGTTATCAATATCCAAGGACCAAACAATAAGTGTGCAGTCACCACTCAAAGAGCATGATTTAACATCGTAGGCTCACCTGTTACACCAACACCATCAGCTCCATCAAAAAGCTAGTACAATATCTTGGAACACCTTGGGAACATGCCAGCCCAAATCTCCATTTTAGACCTTCTTCGCACTACTCCTATGTACAAGAACATCCTTGATAGTGCTCTCATAGAATCTCGTGTCCCTTCTAATATCAATGCTACTAATTTTTGTAATCTTGTTGGACACCTCTCATCCTCATGTGCCCTATCGTTCAAACCCACCGACATACCCGTGGTCGAGCCAGATCACACCCTTCCACTTCGCATAGCCATCATGGTATCCAACTTTGCTGTGAAAAGAGTAATGATAGATAATGGATCAGCCTTGAATATTTGCACCCTAAAATTCATAAAACAAGCTGGGTATACTGAGGTAGATATCATCAGTGAGGTTATCACCATCAAAGCTTATGACAACTTGGAAAGAACCACAGAAGGAACTATTTTGCTGCCAATCAAGGTTGGGCCAGTCATCCAAGAGACACTCTGCCATGTTATTGATCTAAACCTACCATTTAACATCCTCCTTGGTTGCCCATGGATTCATGCCATGAAAGCCGTTCCATCCACTTACCATCAGTGCGTCAAATTTCCGCATCAAGGCGCTGAGGTAACCATCCATGCCGATCCAAAACCCTTTGCTTACTGCAATGCAGTTGAAGCTTCATATACAAACCATTGCCCTGGAATTGATATTGGCACATCCATTGCTAGCTCATCCCAGACTTATAATGACCCAGAAACCATCCTCGCCTCTACCCTGTCTACCGTGAAGATCAATAACAACGGTTGTGGAGAGTATAGTTTGTCAGATGCATTTGCTGTTGGGGCACTCCCACTTGATCCACATGCCCATGGACGATCAACATATCACAAAGCTAAGGAGATTCCACCTCCTTGATACAAAAAGTTTGGCCCAACAACCTTTGTATCCTCAAAAATCCCTCTTTATGAGGAGCTCACTCCAAATATCAACAAATGGTTACATAAGGATGCACCTCAAAGAAATCAAGCACGCCTTGATCACTTCAGCCAAAAGTATCCCCAAGAACATAAGCTCATCACTGACAAATGGAACTATCAAGGTGGTGGTCTAGGACCAGAAGAAAGAGGCATGCAGTGCCCCATCGATGCACACAAGTGGGAATCGAAGTCAGGTCTTGGCTTTGGCATACCCACAATTGGGGGCACCAATGAGAATGGTCATGCTTTTTTGAACATTCACCGCGACCTTGTCAAAATTGAAGAAATTCCTGAGGAAGTTGAAAAGAGAGCCTACGACGATATCCTAGACCAAATCTCCCTTGGAGACTCTATTCTCCAAGAACTATCCATCCACCTCATTGACCTACCACTTGCCCATCCACAACTCATAGATTGGGACCAACCAAACATCATACACATTGATGAGTTCACATCAGAGGAAGCACTTCTGAGATTCATGGGAGCTGAAACACCTCACAAGAAAACAAAGCCAGATTTTGCCTATATCTACAAGCTAGATCCCAAGGGGTATTTTGGAGAAAATCCCCAACCTAGTTTCGATACACCCAAAATTGGAACTAGGGTGAATCTGAGACTAGCTAAGGTAGCGAAGAGAACCCCTCAGCAAGAACATCCAGAGCCACAAGCAGAACATGAGGATTTAGCATTACCTCCTCAAGATAATCGACTAGACGTGTCTTCTATTCTAATTGAGGATACTCAAGAAGTCAACATTGGTTCTTCAGAGATCCCTAGACTTGTTCACATTGCTGCATCCCTATCACAAGACCAAGCTGACCTCCTCTTTGAGGTCTTAAGAGAGAACATTGGCCAATTTGCATGGTCATATCAGGACATGCCACGGTTGGATCCAAAGCTTGTAGTTCACCATCTTGCAGTTGATCCAAAGATCAAGCCCGTCAGACAAAAGCTTAGAAAAATGCACCCCAAGGTGGCATTATTGGTCAAAGCTGAATTAGAAAGAATGTTAGCTGCTAAGGTTATCTTCCCTATCGACTACTCAAAATGGATCTCCAACATGGTCCCCGTCACTAAACCTTTCGATGACATCAGAATCTGCACTGATTTTAGAGATCTAAACAAAGCATGTCCAAAAGATGATTTTCCCTTACCCAACATAGATATGATTGTAGATCTTATAGCTGGACATGAAATTTTGTCCCTCATGGCTAGATTTTTTGGGTATAATCAGATCAAGATTGCAGAAGAGGATGAGCATAAGATAGCATTCACTACCCCTTGGGGAACCTTTTGCTACAACATGATTCCTTTTGGCCTAAAGAATGCTGGGGCTACCTATCAAAGAGCTATGATAGCCATTTTTCATGATCTCATCCATAGCATTTTGGAGGATTATGTGGATGATATTTTGGTCAAGTCTCATACCTTCATGGATCATCTTGCTGACTTGGAGAAAGTCTTTGATAGGTTAGCCAAATATCATCTCATGTTGAATCCCAAGAAATGTGTCTTTGGGGTCACATCTGGCAAGCTTCTAGGCTTCATAGTTTCTAAACGAGGTATAGAGATCAACCCCAAGAAGGTCAAGGCTATCTTAGACATGCCTCCTCCCCAGACATTGTGACAGCTTTGCTCTCTTCAAGGAAAGCTCCAATCTGTTCGGCGCTTCATCTCCCAGCTTGCAGATAAGTGTACACCATTTTCACATTTATTGAAGAAGGATGAGAACTTCAAGTGGGATCCTTTATGTTAGCACAGCTTCGACCATCTCAAGTAGTATCTCATCAATCCCCCTATCTTGGTTCCACCAGTTCCTGGTCATCCCCTGATTTTGTACATATTAGCAACACCTACTGCTCTAGGGGCACTTCTAGCACAGCTTGATGACTACAACAGAGAAAGAGCCATCTACTACATCAGTAGAACCCTAGTTGGTTATGAACTCAATTACACTCCTATAGAAAAAGCTTCTTTGGCAGTTGTTTTCTCAACTCAAAAGCTTCGCCATTACATGCTAAGTCATACCATCCAACTAGTCTCCAAGATTGACCCTCTCAAGTATATGCTCTCTAGAACAGCACTTACAGGCCGTTTGGCCAAATGGGTTATGCTCCTTAGTGAATTTGACATCTAGTATGTGGATAGAAAGGCAATCAAAGGGCAAGCTATAGCAGATCACCTAGCTAATGCACCTCTAATAGATGCTTATCCATTGATCACAGAATTTCTAGATGAGCATATCTATCTAATTGAAGAACAACCCCCATGGAAACTTTATTTTGATGGCTCATACACATCTCATGGATCAAGGGCAGGAATATTGTTGGTCACACCTCAAGGAGATTACATTCCAAAAGCCTTCAAGCTACAATTCCCTAGCACCAACAATAGAGCTGAATATGAGGCCTTCATAGCAGGAATAAAGATAGCTATAGAATGGAACATTGTTGAGCTACAAATCTTTGGCAATTCTCAACTCATCATCAAGCAAGCCCTAAATGAATATCAAACCAAAGATGAAAAGCTATTACCATACAAAGAGCTAGTTGATCAGCTAACCCAACATTTTACAAAGCTTCAGTTTACACAAGTGCCTTGAATATAGAACAAAGCAGCAGATGCTATGGCTACTATAGGCTCGCTCTTGGAAATTCCCCAAGAAACTACACAGTATGAGTTTTTAGTGGAGTAGCTCCTCACACCTGCCTATGCGAATGAGGATTCAAACTGTGTTTATATCTTGATTGGTCCCCAATCCCCTTGGTACCATGAGATTCATGCTTACCTTAACAATGGTATCATATCCGCTCACCTCACATGTACCCAACGCCAGAACCTCATCCGAAAATCATCCTGCTATGCTATCATAGCCAATACCCTATATCGTCGGGGTTATCACGATACTCTCTCTCGATGTTTAGACCAAAATGAGGCCGCGATGGTGTTAAAGAAAGTACACTCTGGACTTTTTGGTGCCCACACGAGTGGTATTGTCCTAGCATGACAAATCCTTAGAGCAGGCTACTATTGGCCTACTATTGAAGAAGACTCCTGTGACTTTGTCAGAAAGTGTCTCCCATGTCAACAGCATGCAAATCTTGTGCACGCTCTAGCACAGGATCTACAGCCTATTGCACCACCTTGGCCTTTCGCTTGTTGGGGCCTTGATCTAGTTGGAACTATCACACCCCTCTCATCTGATGGACATAAATGGATAATAACAGCTACAGACTATTTCACTAAATAGGTGGAAGCAGTCCCCCTAGTCTCAGCTATAGGAGTTCAGGTCTCCAAGTTCATCTTGTACCACATTGTTTGCCGCTTTGGCATCCCATCCACCATCTTCACCGACCACGGAGGTAACTTTGAAAATCTCAACATGGAAGAATTATGCACTTCCCTCCACATCCATCACCATTTTTCGAGCCCATATTTCCCACAAGGTAATGGCCAGGCAAAGGCAACTAACAAAACCCTCCTCAAAATCCTAAAGAAAGTTGTCAATGATTCCGGCCGTGATTGGCACCTACAAATAAATCCAGCCCTATGGGCCTATCGAACTTCCTTTTGTACATCCACAGGGACAACTCCATACTCCCTAGTCTATGGTGCCGAAGCAGTACTACCTATAGAGGTTGAACTTCCCTCCTTGCGCATATCTTTGCAAGGGAAAATATCAGATGAAGAATATAGAGTAGCTCGACTCACCCAGCTAGATCTCTTAGACAAGAAGTGACAACAAGCCTATGATCATCTCACAGTCTATCAAACTTGTCTCAAAAGAAATTTCAACAAGAAGGTGCTTCCATGACACTTTTAGCCAGGTGACATGGTCCTCAAAGAAAACATGAAAGTCCAAGTAGATCGAGAAAAGAAAGACAAGTTTGAACCTACATGGCTTGGTCCTTATGTTGTCATTGCTTCCTTTGGCTCCGGAGCTTATCATCTATCTACACCAGAAGGAGAACTCTTGAATGATCCTACTAACATCATTCATCTCAAGAAGTTCTATGCTTGAAGATCCTTGGTATACCTAGCTTTTGAAAAATACAAACGAAAAAAATAGTAAAAAGAAATAAGCGTCCAATGGTGAAAACTTGGCAATTCAAGCACCTTGGATAGGTACCTTGGTGAAAACTTGGTAATTTAGGCGCCTTGTGTACTAAAGACTAATCCATTATCTATCACTATCCTATCCCTCATCCATTCACCCACCATCCCATAAGACACACTTGCTTGTTCCCTTGGTGTTCCAACCAAATATCCAAAATTTGATGAAGCTTGTAAATACCTCCTGTACAACTTGTAAATCTTGTACCAAAGCTTGTATTATACCTTATAAATCTTTTACCATACCTTTTATATCTGAATCTTGTCCAAAGTTTGTACCATATTCCAGCCTATAAATAATCTTGTATCCTAGCTTGTATACTATCACGTGCACACATAAAACCCCATTTTCACTTAAGCTTTTCGCAAACCATTTACCTATCCACCTATCACCTATTATAGACATCCCATCCTTCACAAACATTTCCATCTAACAAAAACCAAAACTTGAACAAACTTGTACATTTGTAACATATCTTGGTCCATTAGCTTGTACATCCTCTTTAGCTTAGTACCATTGTATCTATCCAGCGTTCATGTTAGTTCATCCTTGATCAGCATCTTGCACCCATCACACATCTTGGTTAGCTATTCCAACGCATCCTTTAGCTAGATTTCCTGTCACCAAAGTTTTATCTTTCTTAGTTCAGCTTGCCAGATGCATCACTCATCCAAATCCACCAGCTTCGGTGTTCTCCGATAGGTCCTTGCAGGATATAGCTTTCCTCATGTCTGATCTTGGTCCGTTAGTACCTTGTCCTACCCATCTCGTTGGCAAATGGCTCTCTTTTGGATTTTCACTTTCTTTTGATTTGGGATCTTCCCTTTTGGGTCTTGAAGTATCTTTTCCAAGCAATCTCCTTGTTCCCTCCTCAGGGTTGCCATGATCTTCCATATCATGGTATGCTGCGAATGGGGCAATTAAAGCGTAAGATCTTGATCAGGTCTTTCGTTTGTTTTTCTTTTCTGCTTATGGGTTCTCCAGTGTCGTTTCCACGCTGCTTCCTCTAGGATTCATGTGTGATGCTGGGGCAATCCTTGCATGTTTGTTTTGAGTTACTTTTTTAGTCCTTTGGATGGTTGGTGAAAAGGCCTTGATGTTCTTGGTAACCTTGGCAATTAACCAATAGTCCTATAGCAAATCTAGTGCTCAACTACATGGTGGTACTTCTCTTTGAAGTATCCCCCTACTCAAAAAGCTTCAATGGTTTTCCTTCATCTCCATTATCCCCCATCCATATCCAGCATCCGTCTCTCCTACCCTAGCTTATGCATCAGTATCTCTTTGAATCACTCATCACTCTTAGCTTTAGGGATCCACCAATCCAAATCAATCCACCAAGCCTCATCTTTCGAGATCCACAATCCTAGTCCTAGGGATCTCCGAAACCCATCTTCCACCAATCTGACTCTTTGAAATCCTGTTGCATCAACTTTATAATCCCCTCATCCATCTCCCTATCCTAGATTCCTTTTATAGTGCTCTGCTCCTTCATCCTCCACCTTCCCTAAAGTCTTAAGCTTGCTTCCTCTTCTGCATCTGATTCTCCTTTATCATTCTCCCATAGTGAGAGTTTGAGCTCATTCAGCCCCTTCTCTTTGCCTATCTGAGTTTCCTTGCTCATCCGAGATTTTGGTACTTTTCAAGAAGCCATCGAGCCTCACTTTCTCTCCTTGCTACCTTCTTGAGGGGGCATCTCACAGTCCATTCTCTCCTTTTCTACTCTAGCCTTGGGCATCTTATTTTCTTATCTTTGATGCCATGCCACTTGCGGCATCACATCAAAGAGGGGCAAAATGTAGACACCTAAAAACCTTTAGAAAATAAAGTATTTTTATTTTCTAAAAAAGTCCTGATGACATCATCATTTATTAATTAATTATTTAATTAATTAATTAATTAATTTTTATGCCATTAAATCCCTTTATCTTAATTAAAAATATTTAATTAAGGAATCCCTCCCAAAAATGTTTAAATCTTATTTAAACATTATTTTCTTATTTATTAATTATTTAATTAATAAATCGACCAAAAAACCCAAAATAAATAAAAAATTTATTTTTTGCCCAAAACTTGGCCAATTTCCTTAAGACCACTAACCTCTTCCAAAATCTTCTAATCCTTCTTTAATTTTAATTAAAGGCTAATCCCATCATTTCCTACCCCTAATCCCAACTCAAAATATTTAATTAAGATTAAATATTAATCCTCATGTTTATTAAAAAAGTTTTAATAAATATCTCCTCAACCCAAACCCTTGAAATAAATAAAACTTTATTTATTTCCTAAAAATCTAATTTATCCTCATCCTAAGAAGTTCTAGACTCTTCTAGAAAGTCTTCATCCTCATCCTAGGAAATTCTAGACTATTCTAGAAAGTCTTTATCCTCATCCAAAGTCTAGACTCTTCTAGAAGATGTCTTTAAACCTAATCCTAATCCCCTCCTAACCTTGTCACATTCCCTAAACATGGGTTAAGAATTACTAAACCAAGCCAAAGTTAACAAATATCTCCTCCTTCACCCACCCTCATTAAATGCCATCCACTTGCCTATCCCTAAGCTAATCCTAAACCATCCTAATCCATCCTCTAATCATTTGCACAAGCCTAAACAAGCTTAAAACCTTCCTAATCAAGTCCAAGTCAAAATTTCTCTCATCACCCTCAAAATATCTCAACCATAAAACTTGATGAAGTCCACTAGGTCATAAATGACTCTTACAAGCCCTTTTATTGCTCTTACAAGTCATTATGAGGGTCTTTATGAAGATTTTATCCCTTGAGCCTCCTTTGTTGACTCATCCTTCCCCTTTCCTCCATCCTCTCACCATGTGACATGTGTCACTCCTTGATTGGCTATAAAGAAGCACAATCCATGTGCTCTCTTCTCATGCAATCTGAGCCCTCCATGAGCTTTTTCCCATCCTTGCATCTTAGCCCTCAATCCCTCAAGCCTCTTGCCTATAAATTGGATCCTTCCCCTTTGAAAAATAACACAATCCATGAAGTAAAGTCATAATGCCATTTTGAGAAGCCATTTTACATCAAAACCATACACCCACACCCAAATTCCAACTCCATTTGAAGCCTTTTTTGAAGCATAAGCTTGAGCATACATCCTATCTATTTAGACAAAGCTACTCAACAAGAGAGCTTCTCATTGAGAGAGCCCATTAATGGCTCATATTCTCAATTGAGAGCTCATCTTAGTCTATCTTGAAGTTTATGAATTTTTTTTAGTTTGTAGAAGCTTTATTTAAATTTGGTTTCTATTAGCATACTAACATTGCTCATATACACATATTACTACATAGAACATGCCTTAGTTCTTGTATTGTAAGGACTCTAATAGCATAGATATGTAGTAATGTTCTTAGTACTTTACTAATTATAGTCTCATCTTAAATAATACCATAAGCTCCTCGGATAGTATTCACAACATCTTTGATTTTTGTGCAATATTGAACAATGGTCTCACCTTCTTGCATTCTCATATCATCAAAATTTCCTCTTAGACTTTCAGCTTTGGCCCTCAAAAAATTTGTATCTCCTCAATAAATTATTTTTATATCATCTCACATCTTCTTTGTAGTATCACATCCTTTGATGTCATTAAATTCTGACTAGCTTACAGAAGAGCCAAGCTCTAACATTGCATAATTGTGTTTTTTCTTATTTTTTAGATCATCAGTAGTTAGGGCTCAAACAAGATTGACATTCTTAGTGCTGATGGTATATTTTTCATAGTCTCCAAGACCTCCTAGATGTAGCTTCATCAAACTTTCCCATGCAAGAAATTTTTCCTTGTTCAGTTTGGGCACATCCTTTCTATACATCTTGATCTTTAACTTTTAGTAGCTTCAAACTATTCCTCACAAGCACCAATGCTCTAATACAAATTGTTGGAATTCTTTAGAATAATTAAGAAAGGAGGGGAGGGGGGTGTGGGCTGAATTAGTTATCCAAGATCCAGATGCACAAATAAAAATTTTAAGTGCTTAGTAGATCCATATCCATAAAACCATAACATGCATGCATCCATTAGACCACACAATACCTTAACTTAGTAGGTTACCATCCTAGGTCAAATAACATTGCAAAAATGTAATCACAAAATATCATAAGAAAATTCACACAATTTGACACAAGGATTTTACGTGGAAACCCAATTTTGGGAAAACCACCAATAATATGCTACCCAATTTCAATATTCTAAAGTGATGCTTTGTGAAAGGCCAACCCTATTAAAGATTATAATGCACACTGTTAAATGTGACCTGGTTAGAGGATTTCAATCATCCTATTAGGAGTGAGTCTTGTTAGAGGAATTTAGAAAATTCTATTAGAATGTCACCTGTTTAAAAGATTTAAAAATCACTATTAGGTCAACCTTAATCCAAAGGATTTTATCCACACTGGTATAGATGTTAGAAAGCAACAGTAGGACTTGATCTAATAAAAACTTACAAATCACTTATAGATTATAGATCTCTAGTTCAGTCCTCTATTCTTCTTGACATTCATACACTTCATCTCTCATAGCTTGTTCACCCTTCAAGAATTAATTTTCTTAAGCCTTCTTTCTTTTTATGCCAACTGTAGTCTCTTCTATTCGGCCACTATACACTATAGACTCATTGTTTTCCTTAGGTTCTTGCACATGAAAACGTTTGCTTCTAGCCAACTATATCTATAAATAAAGAATTTATATATTTTTCCACTTAACCACAATTTTCCATTCAAGGGTTAGCTAAGATCCAATGAATCTACCCACTTTTCCATTTTTTATTGTGCTAGAAATTTCCTCTACAATTTTCCTTGAATTCAACTCAAAATGGTTTACCTTGAATTAAATGCCACCAAATCATCATAATTATCTTTCACACACTTCACATAATTCAAGAAATCAAGTTCATCAACTCAAATTCATCAAATCTTTGATTTATCACTATTTTTTGTCACTTGGCATGTATAATGTTATGTGACTCGGCCAACACCAATTCACTTGGAAAACACTAAAGTTTATTGATGCTTGACATCAACTAAGCTTTACTCATTATATACTAACTTTCACTCATCTTGCATTGTTTGTCATCTTTTCTTGTTACTTCTTGATTTTTACTTGGCTTCTATTATTTTATGCTTGGCTTGCATCAATTACTCTATAAGGCTTGGCAAACACTTTTCTTACTTGATCTTCTTCCAATCTTTGCTTGAGTAATCTTTCATTACAAAATTTAAGTATATAAAAAATACACTATAGCATCAATGTCTTACTTTGTCTTAGTTCTCTTTTTATACACCAAATAAATCAAACTTTCTCTAGCTTCTCTTATTATCTCCTCTTTCCAAATCCTCTTCATCATTCAACCAAAGGATAGAATTTAGACCAAAAGGAAATTGTCTCACCAACAAGTAGTAGGTTTTACATCATTGACAAAATAATGATTGTTCCATTACAAGTTCTACACTTCAAGAAAATCTCTTTTCAACAATTGGTATGCAAAGGAAATGCTCAGGAAGAAGGGGTTGATTATGGAGAAAAACTTTCTCCTATGGCAAGACTTGAAGGATTTAGATCTCTACTTGCATATTCAACCTACAAGAATTTCAAGCAATACCAAATGGATGCCAAATCTACATTTTTGAATGGTATACTTGAGGAAGTAGTGTATATTGAGAAACCTGAAGGATTTTTCGATGCAGACAAGAAGAATATGGTATGCAAACTAAACAAAGCTCTTTATAGATTGAAACAAGCCCCAAGAGTATGGTATGAAAGATTACATAATTATTTGGTGAAGATTGGTTTTGAAAGGACAAACAATAACAATAATCTATATTTGCAGAATGGTAAGAACAATGAAGCACTACTATCTAAAATATTTGTTGATGACATTATATTTGGTGGAAGAGAAGAATTATGCAAACCATTTTCTAATGAAATGAAGAAGGAATTTGAAATGTCCATATTTGGTGAAATCAATTTTGGACTACAAGTTTGTCAAATAAAGTTTTAAATTTTCGTTACTCAATCCAAATATATCAAGGAGATACTAAATACTTTTGGTATGGAAGATTCAAGGCCACTAAGCACACATATATCTAGATGACATAAGCTATTCAAAAATGATGAATTTTCTAATGTGAACTATACACTATATGGATTCATGATTGGAAAATTACAATATGTTGTTCACAATAGACCTAATATTGTATTAGTAGTTTGGATAGTTGCTATATTTTCAAAAATTTCTAAGGAGAATCACATGATGAAAGTGAAAAGAATAATGAGATATGGAAAAGGTACAGAAGAATATGGATTATATTGCAAGAGAAGTGATAGATTTGAACTAAAGGTATTTGTTGACTCTGACTGGATAAGAAATATTGATGACAATAAAAAGCACTAGTGGGGGTGGATTCTTTCTAGGAAAGATATTGGTGTCATGGACCTATTGGCTCCTGATTTAATAGTTTTGGAAATAACCAAGAAACCAGACCAATACATCTAAGGTTAGAAAATTCCTATAATGGATGCACTTGACTGTAGTCTTGGGCCAACTATAAGGATAAATCCTTATTCTTCTTTAGGCTCTATTAGACCTAAGCGGGTGGACCTCAGACTCTTTATATGGTACCAGTGTAAAGGCGTGCAACTGAATCTAGAAAACAAATAAAATTCCATAATCTTCTATTTTTATGCAAGCTTTCATGGGTGAAATAGCTTATAACATAGCACATGAACCTGATAAACTAAGTGAGGGAAAACTCTTTTAACTCTTAAATACAAAAGGAAAGATATTTGATTAAGATTTGTATCTCAACATCACCCAGGTATGCAACAATAGAGAATATGTATCCTTCAAGCTGACCAGTCCCTTATCCATTGGGCATCAACTAAACCTTAACATGCAGATGGATACCTAAAGTATACTCATTTATTCAGGCATATGATCTATCTATTTGACTTGAAAACATACATCAATCTTCATAATAACTCTTGTACTTATAATGGAATCCTTCTGGTGTAACCTGTAACCCTATCAGTATAAACAAGCATTTACTTGGCTTCTTTATTCCAAAAGAAAATTCATCCTGATATACAACCTTAAGGGGTTGCAACTAAGTCCAAGCTCTTTGTTCTCAAACAAAAAACATTACAGATAATAGAAGAAGGAGATGAGAATCATAATGAAACTAAGAAAGGTGAAGTTCTTGTATTAATTTTATTGAAAACAATACATCATCTACATATCAAAACTTCGAAAATACACAAAGAATGACTGTGTAATATAACAAATGCCTCAAAAAGGAGTACAATATGTTGTTCACAACAGGATAACATTGAGAAAATGGTATCACAATTATGAGAAAATCACAAGAAATTAGAACCAGACTTGTCTCACAATCCTCCTAAAATCTTCAAAGAATTGGAACCCTTATAAATTAGCAGAAAAGGAAGATATATAGGAGAGAAGATCTTTTAGTAAATGTAATCTAGAATTGACATATATCCTACTGAAAGAGCCTTCAATTTGGAGTTGCTAAAACTAAACTTCCTCATCTACCTGCAATTGAAAACTATAAATGAAGCCCAAAATATCTGATATATCCCCTTTAACAATTAGCAAAATATCCCATGGAGAAATATCAAGAAATCATCACAATCTGTACTAGGGTTCCAAAAATCTAATCTCAATATGCCACACTTTCTTTGCTATGAAAATCAACATGTGTTGTGCCAAAAAAATAACTACTCCCAACTGCATCAAAAAAACAATCAATTCATCCTTACAATTGCTGGAGAAGTCAAATCAGATGCAAATATGTCTATATCTTATTGCAATTTCATCTACAACATTAAATTTGCAATTTTCACTAAGAAGCCCCCAAAATTTTGCTTTGCTTTGTGAAATTCTCTATATTCTGATAGCCTTTTGAAATTTGGTGGTTTAATAAATGGTGAGATCATGAATTATATTTGATCATTGAAAACACATGAATGAGCTCTAAACCAAATTAACTTCCATTAGCCGCCTTTTCTCAAGTTACATCAGAATTTCAAATCTCATCCATCAATTTCACCGGATTGGATGGCTTTAATTCAAAAAAGTAATAAGCTTTATGTCCTTAGGAGTGGGGCCATGTGTCACATTACCACTTACCTGCATTGCTTAAATTTCTTGCATCTTAAAATAGCAAGTAAGTGCCAATCGTTGATCTAGACAAGATCAACGACTATACAAATTTATAGTTGACTAAGGCCCAATCAGCCATTCTAACCAATAGGAAGTCTCCATGTGAGTCTATGCCTTTTGAAAACTACCACGTAGGTGGGTCCCATATCACCTCCTGAGCAAATGACTACTTGACGTCATTCTTTCCACGTGTCAAGTTGGCGCATTCCTGCATTCATTATTGAACAAGCATCTCCATATTGCACGATTGCACCAACCATTGATCTAGATAGATCAATGGTGACACTGATTATACCTTTAATCCTTCTAAGTTGGGAATAGTGACATCATCATGGACATGTGTCTGCATGAAACATACCCACATTACTTAAATTTCTTTCAAGTTCTCAATGTAGGCAAGTGCCCTCCGTTGATCAAAAAAAGATCAACTATGTAGGAAAAATCTACACTTTATGGTCAATTCATCTACTTTTCCCAATAAAATGACTCTTCTCAACCCTCGTGCTCTGACCCACCTGATTATTACATTTATTTATGAGGTTTATGTGCCCGTAGCACAAATATTTCCAGCTAAGCACATGTGGCATACAGTATGGCACCACTTAGTTTTCTTCTTAGCACGCTGGCAGTCAAACCAATAAACTGCTCCCATCTATACCTTTCCTTTAATGCTAGCATTTCAACTTGGGCCCACTGATGACTAGGGACACATATCATCAAGTTGCTACCATGCTATGCGTAACTTTCAAGCATTTTTCTATAGCAAGTTAGCGAGTACCATTGATCAATGCTTGATCTGATGACTAAAAATCTTGCATGACTATAATATATAGTCAGCTTAGTCAAACCAATGAGACGCTTTCTCTATACTCCAGCTCATCTGACAAGTACCACATAAGACAAGTTGTTATTGTAGACACCTAAAAACCTTTAGAAAATAAAGTATTTTTATTTTCTGAAAAATTCCTGATGACATCATCATTTATTAATTATTTAATTAATTTATTTATTTTTATGCCATTAAATCCCTTTATCTTAATTAAAAATATTTAATTAAGGAATCCCTCCCAAAAATGTTTAAATCTTATTTAAACATTATTTCCTTATTTATTAATTATTTAATTAATAAATTGACCAAAAAACCCAAAATAAATAAAAAATTTATTTTTTGCCCAAAACTTGGCCAATTTCCTTAAAACCACTAACCTCTTCCAAAATCTTCTAATCCTTCTTTAATTTTAATTAAAGGCTAATCCCATCATTTCCTACCCCTAATCCCAACTCAAAATATTTAATTAAGATTAAATATTAATCCTCATGTTTATTTAAAAAGTTTTAATAAATATCTCCTCAACCCAAACCCTTGAAATAAATAAAACTTTATTTATTTCCTAAAAATCTAATTTATCCTCATCCTAAGAAGTTCTAGACTCTTCTAGAAAGTCTTCATCCTCATCCTAGGAAGTTCTAGACTATTCTAGAAAGTCTTTATCCTAGTCCAAAGTCTAGACTCTTCTAGAAGATGTCTTTAAAACTAATCCTAATCCCCTCCTAACCTTGTCACATTCCCTAAACATGAGTTAAAACTTCCTAACCCAAACCGAAGTTAACAAATATCTCCTCCTTCACCCACCCTCATTAAATGCCATCCACTTGCCTATCCCTAAGCTAATCCTAAACCATCCTAATCCATCCTCTAATCATTTGCACAATCCTAAGCAAGCTTAAAACCTTCCTAATCAAGCCCAAGTCGAAATTCCTCTCATCTCCTTCAAAATATCCCAACCATAAAACTTTATGAAGCCCACTAGGCCATAAATGACTCTTCAAGGCCCTTTTATTGCTCTTACAAGCCATTATGAGAGTCTTTATGAAGATTTTATCCCTTGAGCCTCCTTTGTTGACTCATCCTTCCCCTTTCCTCCATCCTCTCACCCTGTGACATGTGTCACTCCCTGATTGGCTGTAAGGAAGCACAATCCATGTGCTCTCTTCTCATGCAATCTAAGCCCTCCATGAGCTTTTTCCCATCCTTGCATCTTTGCCCTCAATCCCTCAAGCCTCTTGCCTATAAATTGGATCCTTCCCCTTTGCAAAATAACACAATCCATGAAGTAAAGTCATAATGCCATTTTACATCAAAACCATACACTCACACCCAAATTCCAACTCCATTTGAAGCCAGTTTTGAAGCATAAGCTTGAGCATACATCCTATCTATTTGACAAAGCTACTCAACAAGAGAGCTTCTCATTGAGAGAGCTCATTAATGGCTCATATTCTCAATTGAGAGCTCATCTTAGTCTATCTTGAAGTTTATGAATTTTTTTTAGTTTGTAGAAGCTTTATTTAAATTTGGTTTCTATTTAGCATACTAACATTGCTCATATACATTTTGGCATTCTAAACTAATTTTGAGAAGCCATTTTAAGGTTATCCAATGAACGAGTCTCTCCAAATGGTATACTGTGAATGGGGCAATCAGAGTGTAAGGTCTTGATCATGTCTTTTTCTTGTTTTCTTTTCTGCTTGTTGGTTACCCAGTGTCATTTCCACGCTACTTCCTCTGGGATTCATGTGTGATACTGAGGCAATCCTTGTGTGTTTTTTTTGAGTCAGTTCGTCAGTCCTCTAGATAGTTGGTGAAAAGGCCTTGATGTTCTTGGTAACCTTGGCAATTAACCAATAGTCCTATAGCAAATCTAGTGCTCAACTACATGGTGGTACTTCTCTTTGAAGTATCCCCTCGCTCAAAAAGCTTCAATGGTTTTCCTTCATCTCCATTATCCCCCATCCATATCCAGCATCCGTCTCTCCTACCCTAGCTTATGCATCAGTATCTCTTTGAATCAATCATCACTCTTAGCTTTAGGGATCCGCAATCCTAGTCTTAGGGATCCACCAATCCAATCAATCCACCAAGCCTCATCTTTCGAGATCCACAATCCTAGTCCTAGGGCTCTCCGAAACCCATCTTTCGCTAAAGCTAAGAGTGATGATTGATTCAAAGAGATACTGATGCATAAGGTGGGGTAGGAGAGACGGATGCTGGATATGGATGGGGGATAATGGAGATGAAGGAAAACCATTGAAGCTTTTTGAGCGAGGGGATACTTCAAAGAGAAGTACCACCATGTAGTTGAGCACTAGATTTTCTATAGGACTGTTGGTTAATTGCCAAGGTTACCAAGAACATCAAGGCCTTTTCACCAACTATCCAGAGGACTGACGAACTGACTCAAAACAAACACGCAAGGATTGCCCTAGTATCACACATGATTCCCAAAGGAAGTAGTGTGGAAACGACACTAGGTAACCCACAAGTAGAAAAGAAAATAAGCAAAAGACATGATCAAGACCTTACGCTCTGATTGCCCCATTCGTAGTATACCATTTGGAGGGAACTAACATTGCTCATATTTATTTTGGGTTTTTTGGTCAATTTATTAATTAAATAATTAATAAATAAGGAAATAATGTTTAAATAAGATTTAAACATTTTTGGGAGGGATTCCTGAATTAAATATTTTTAATTAAGATAAAGGAATTTAATGGCATAAAAATAAATAAATTAATAAATTAATTAATTAATTAATAAATGATGATGTCATCAGGAATTTTTTAGAAAATAAAAATACTTTATTTTCTAAAGGTTTTTAGGTGTCTACATTTTTCCCCTCTTTGATGTGATGCCGCAAGTGGCATGACATCAAAGATAAGAAAATAAGATGTCCAAGGCTAGAGCAAAAGATGAGAGAATGGACTGCAAGATGCCCCCTCAAGAAGGCGGTGGGGAGAGAAAGTGAGGCTCGACGACTTCTTGAAAAGTACAAGAATCCGAGATGAGCAAGAAGACTCAGATTGGCTTAAGAGAAGATTTTTAGTTAGCTCAAACTCTCACTATGGGAGAATGATAAAGGGAGAATCAGAGGCACAAGAGGAAGCAAGCTTAAGATCTCAGGGATTGTAGATGATGAAGGAGCGGAGTGCTATAAAAGGAATCCAGGATGGGGAGATGGATGAGGGGATTAAAAAGCTGATGCAATAGGATTTCAAAGAGTCAGATTGGCAGAAGATGGGTTTCGAAGATCCCTAGGACTAGGATTGTGGATCTCGAAAGATGAGGCTTGGTGGATTGAATTGGATTGGTGGATCCCTAAGACTAGGATTGTGGATCCCTAAAGCTAAAGGTGAGGAATGATTCAAAGAGATACTAATGCATAAGCTAGGGTAGGAGAGACGGATGTTGGATGTGGATGGGGGATAATGGAGATGAAGGAAAACCATTGAAGCTTTTTGAGTGGGGGGATACTTCAAAGAGAAGTACCACCATGTAGTTGAGCACTAGATTTGCTATAGGACTGTTGGTTAATTGCCAAGGTTATCAAGAACATCAAGGCCGTGTCACCAACCATCCAGAGGACTGACTGACTGACTCAAAAAAAAAACACAAGGATTGCCACTGCATCACACATGAAATCCAGAGGAAATAGTGTGGAACCAACACTGGGTAATCCACAAGCAGAAAAGAAAACAAGAAAAAGACATGATCAAGACCTTACGCTCTGATTGCCCCATTCATAGTATACCATGATATGGAAGATCGTGGCAACCTTGAGGAGGGAACAAGGAGATTTCTTGGAAAAGATATTTCAAGACCCAATAGGGAAGAGTCCAAATCAAAAGAAAGAGAAAATCCAAAAGAGAACCGTTTGCCAACGAAATGGGTAGGACGAGGTACTAATGGACTAAGATCAAACATAAGGAAAGCTATATCCTACAAGGACCTATTGGAGAGCACCTAAGCTGATGGATTTGGGTGCTTGATGCGTCTGGCAAGCCAAACTAAGAAGGATAACACTTTGGTGATAGGAAATCTAGCTAAAGGATGCATTGGAATAGCTAACCAAGATGTGCGATGGGTGCAAGATGTTGATCAAGGATGAACTGACATGAACGCTAGATAGATACAATGGTACTAAGCTAAAGAGGATGTACAAGTTGACAAACCAAGATATTTACAAGCTGAAGCTGACCAAGATAGTTACAAGCAGGCAAAAGCTCAGGATGATAGGATAGCAGGATGGCTCAAGTTGGTGCAAGATGCAGAAGCTAAGGATGAGTTGATAGCGTAAGATATGGATGTGCAAGGATGCATCCAATGATGATGATAGATTTGTGACCAAGGATGGGGACAATGCTAGGGTTGGTGGTAGCTAAGCTGATAGATGGCGCTAGAGTGAATGGCTAACGAGAGGATGACATTGGATTTGCATGAGGATAGCCTAGAGCGAGATACCAATGACAATGGAGGATGGACAAGACAAGATCTCAAAGGAATATAGTGCCCCTAGTCAAAAGATGACATGTGAAAGGAGGTCTTATGATGGATGTGATAGGATTAAAGCTAGGATGGAAAAGCTAAAGGCGCTAGGGAGATGGATGATAACTGGGATGATGGGGTGAGGTTGCAGAAGATAAGTAGATAGTGATAGATAAAAGCTGGAGGATGAAAGATAGGTGGATAAATTGGAAGATGGAGCTAGATGGCAAGATGTGACCAAAAGAATGAGGATGATAGGCTAAGCTGGGGATGGCTAGATTACACATGACGCTTGTTTGCCAAGTTTTCATCATGGTACTTGTCCAAGGCGCTTGAATTGCCAAGTTTTCACCAGTGGACGCTTTATTTTTCTTTACTTTTTTTTTGACTTTTTGACTTTGGACTTAGCTGGAATGATTTTGGCTTTCTTCAGCTATTTTTGGCTCATAGATGTTGGTAGGATGGATGAAAAAGGATTGGATTGAACAAGTGGAATGGTGGGTGGGAGTTTGACAGATAATGGATGCAAAGACATAAGGCTTGTGGGTAAATGGATGAGGAAAATGGAAAGATCATCATTGGCACATACCTTGAGAGGTGATAAAGTAGTGGGAAAGATGGTTTTGAGTGAGGCTAAGGAGAAAATGGAGGAAGAGAAAGATAAGGACTAAAAGTAGAGTTGGAAGATGGAGGATGGGAAATTTAGGATAAGAAGCATATGGACTAAAAGTGGATTGGGGGGATGAAAGATGCTTATATGGGGATTTGGATGAAGGATGGATGGGTGAGGCTTTTTGAGTAGCATGAATGGATGCCAGTTGAGATTTTTCTTTGAGATGCATTTCTTTTATGAGCATCTTGGGTATCCACATGATTTTTGACTTTTTTAGCTTGGGCTTTTGTGGCCTCTTGACTTTTTCTTTGATTGGGATTAAATGTTTCTTGTTTTGAACATCTATTTTAGAAGGGACATGTTGAGACTTGGATTTTTGTGGATTTTTGAATTTATGCTTTTGTATTTTGGCATCCAATATGCTTCTATTAGCCATGGGATGGGAACAAGAGCATGGAGGAGATGGAGGGATAATTGATGGAGTGATAGGGTTTAAAGGTTGGAAGGGATTCAAGGGTGAGTGCCTTTGATGATCTAGCTGATGGATTTGAGGGGATGGAAGGATAGATTGGAACATAGGATATGGATGGATATAATTGCCCAAAATGGATGGAGGAAAGGAAGGATATGGGCCCAAAATAGATGGAAATGATGAAGGTGTAGGTCCCAAAATAGATGGAGGGGATAAAGGATTCATATTAGGTATGTAAGGACCCAAAATGGATGGAAAGGGTGTGGGATTTAGATAAGGGATATATGGACCCAAAATGGAGGGTTGGAGATAAGGAGTAGGATGAGGGCCCAAAATAGATGCAAAATAAGATGGATGGGAACTTTGGGGTAGAGATGGAAGGACTTGGGACCATGCAGGAATAGCAGGGATACCAACATCTAGAAATACATTTTCATTGCTTTTTTCAATATGATGTTCATTATTTGGAACACAAGATGTGAGTCCATTACTAGCTAAAGGAGTCGGAGCTTCAGATATGATAATTAGTTCTTTTTTGATGGATCTATCATCAAGGATTATGGGAGATGTATGATCATGAAGCAGAGGAGATGGAAGGATAGGATCTTGAGTTGGGTGGGATGAGGGAAAGGGATCTTGGGATGGAGTAAGTAAGATGGTAGGATTTAGACATGGAGGGGATGCTAAAAGTGGATTATGTAGGGGAATAAGTGGGATGGCAGGATTTGCTATTCTGTCGGAGGATATTTCAACATGCTTTTGGACAAGATCTTGATAGGAATGGATGGGAGTGGATGCATGAGGTTCATTATATGGGATTTGGATAATGCTTGGAGGAGGAGATGTGGATGGGATTTGGAGTGATTCGATGGTTGGTGGGAATTTGATGCTTGCAGAAAGTGGAAGGATTTTAAGCAATTTTATGGATGGTATGGGGATGATAGCTATGTGAGATGGGGGTGATATTATAGATGGGGAAGCTTCATCACTAACTACTTCACATGGTTGGATTAGATGACATGGCTTATTGACTGTTGGAGGCAGCTTTTCTTGTATTTCCTCTAGGAGATTCCTTGGAGACTCGTGTGTCAGAGGTGGAGGTGGTGGTTTGATAGGAATAGCTAGTGTGATGAGGGTGGAAGATTGGAAGCTTGGTTGATTGGGTGATGGAGGAGAAGCTGGGATATCAGATGGCATGACTAGATAGTTTGGAATAACTCTTGGATTTCGGGGGATGGTTGGTGTAGAGTCTCTAAGGCTCTCAAGATACCCATCATAGTCAACAAGATTTTCATCATCATTGGAATAGGATGTAGCGGGAGAAAGGACAATACGACCAAACACATCATGATAGGTTTGGGATTGCATGTTTTGATGATGAGTTGGAAGGGGATGGGGTCTTGCATATGGATGAACATGAAAGCTCATGGTTGGATTTGGATTAAGCAAAGATTTTGGATTGGCTGATGAAAGATTTCCTAGGGAGAGTCAAAGTTGTATGACAGACCTAAGGAGGATTGGCTGGAGATTTTTGACTTTCCTGTGGATGGACGACTTCAAGGGCATGCTGTCAAATGGTGAGAGTTTTGCTTTCCTATGTGTAGGATTTGGTGGTGGCTGTGTCAACTTGAGGATAGACTAATGATCCTATGGGCATGACACGAGATTGACCACTTGTGGATCTCAACCTTTAGCTCAAGGTGATGAGGGATACAAGTGACAAAGCTGGATTACCCTAGACAATGCTCTGTCAGATGGATAACCTTGGTGAGATTAGTTGATTGGTAGGATTGATTGGATAGCAAATTCTAGTAGAATGACAACAACTCTCTAAAGGCTTGGGTGTGATTTTGGATTGGGTTGCTAGCTGGCTGGGGGAGATGATTTGGAGAGACTTTGGATTTGGGATTGTTCTAAAGCAAGGAACTAGATAGATTCGGTTGCAGTGGGGGAGCTTGGATGATTTTCTAATGAGGCAGTGACTACGCTAAGTATGCCTTGAGCTGGGAGATTTCTGCTTTTTTGGGATTTTGACAAAAGTTGGCAAACATTCATTCAAAAGCTATGAACAAACAAGTAGACAAAATTTTGGAGCAAGCACGTCAAACACACCAACATCTTAGGAAGCTTTCTACAAGGATGAAATTTGTTATAGCTAGGGAGTCCTCAATATACGTAAGGTACATGAGGCCCAAATCCATAGATGAAACCAAAAAGATGTCACACAGCCGAGAGGAGCGGTAACCCACTTCTCCTCTTTCACTTCTCAAGGGTATAAAGTTCCTTGAGGCTTACCCAAGTGACAAAATCTTGATTCCAAGAGAGGTGTCTTTGGATTCACCTCCTGATTTTTATACTCTGCCAGAACGCTGGAGTTGAGGTCATCCCAAGGGGTGATGAAATCCCCAAGAAGGCCTCCTAAAAAGTGTAAAACAAGACCACATACATGATCTTGGGCTTTAAAAGACACACGTTTATTCTAATTGATGATTTAGATTTTGTAAGCTATGATTGAAGACACTTGTGATTATGGCATACAATGTTCATTCCAATTTGACAACATCGTCAGCATAATGAAAGTCAAGAGATCGTCAACATAAGAAATGCAAGTGCCATTGAAAATATGTCCAGACCATGCAATGTTCATTGATTGTTAGTCATTCAAGATTGAGTGTGAGTTTTTTTTAAGCCCAAAACAAAGATGTGTGAAACTCAATTGCCAAGCGCACGCCCGGAGGCCCTCTACGTCAAGATTTGTCCAATTTTTTATGCCCAAATGAAGTGTGAGCGAGATTAATGCGAATTCAAGGAATTTTCTAACTTAGAAAAACCCCTATAGAGCCAAGTGAGTGGAGTTTGATCTTTGTGGAGTACTTAACACCCTCTTAGGTAGACCTATCCCCATAGATGGCGCTGAGATTGCAACCAATGGTTAAATTGATGGGTGATTAAAGAGGGTGAGTCCAACTACAAACTTACTCAAAGCGTCTTTATTAGTTTTTATAACTTAGAAGATTTCAAAAATGTGAATTCTTTTTATGCCCCAAAAGATGATTATTTGATCTATGGCATTCAAGATTGGATTTTTTGTTTTAATCATGCATTCATAAAAAAAAAAAACTGATTTTAATCCATGGCACTCAAGAGTGATTTTAGCAACATGCATTCAAAGACAAGTGATTAAACACTCAAGTTTTTTCCTTTGAGCATTCAAGATTGAGATTTTATGTGTTGTTTTAAGAGCTTTGAAGTGCTTTGTTTTAACCTTAGATCATTCAAGATTGTTTTGGACTCAAAAGTGAAAATGACTCTTTGGACTTTGGTTTTCATTCAAGATTTTGTGTTCTAGTTTGCATATTTTAAGCCCAAAAATGATATTCCTAGATTGTTTTGATGCATGAAAAACCTAAGAAACATTCAAGATTTTGCAACAAGACATTTGTTTGAAACAAATAACAAAGCTTTTAGGACAACTTTTGGCAACCATTTAGGACTCTTAGTTTTCATGAGATTTTTAAAAGAACTTTAAAATATTTGCAAATGAGGTTCATTTTATCCTTGATTGATGCTTTGAGTTTGATTTAGATTTTAGTGTGCACTTAGTGTTGATTTTGAACCTTTTGAAATGGAAACTTGAAGTTCTTTTTAAATTCCCAAAAATGAAGTGTTCCTAACTTTGCATGAATGCATCTAAAACCTTGATGTTGAAAGGATGCAAATGATTGGATTGGTTTAGTTTCACTTGTTAAAAGATTTTTTCTTTTTTGCAAATTTCTAATTTTTTAATGGATTTAAGTATGATTTGGGGGTTCATTTTAAGCACTAAAAAGAAGTTTGTATGATTTTTGTTCCTTAAAAAAAAATGGCCAAGATCTCCCACAAGAAGAAGAAGAAGAAGTAGATGGAATAAGAAGAATATAGACAAGAAGAGGAAAAAGAATTCCAAGTGCTTTGTCCACCTATAAGCTTGAAAAATCTGCAAATACTATGAGATAGACTATGAGCTCTTTTATCTTCTTCATGCTCATGTGGACCTACAAAACCAATTTATACAATCCTACCAATCACAAAAACAAGAAAAATTAGCCAAAATTGGCAAATGACATACAAAACTTGACTAAAAAAGTTAATGAAGATGACCCATGTGGGGTCCCACCGGGCGTGCCAAAATGTATATGAGCAATGTTATTATGCTAATAGAAACCAAATTTAAATAAAGCTTCTAAAAACTAAAAAAAATTCATAAACTTCAAGATAGACTAAGATGAGCTCTCAATTAAGAATCTGAGCCCTCCATGAGCTTTTTCCCATCCTTGCATCTTAGCCCTCAATCCCTCAAGCCTCTTGCCTATAAATTGGATCCTTCCCCTTTGCAAAATAACACAATCCATGAAGTAAAGTCATAATGCCATTTTAAGAAGCCATTTTACATCAAAACCATACACTCACACCCAAATTCCAACTCCATTTGAAGCCTTTTTTGAAGCATAAGCTTGAGCATACATCCTATCTATTTAGAAAAAGCCACTCAACAAGAGAGCTTCTTATTGAGAGAGCCCATTAATGGCTCACATTCTTAATTGAGAGCTCATCTTAGTCTATCTTGAAGTTTATGAATTTTGTTTAGTTTGTAGAAGCTTTATTTAAATTTGGTTTCTATTAGCATACTAACATTGCTCATTAATAGTTATTACCTTCTAAGAAAGGTGGGCCCATGATGTCACACTATACCATGCGTCAAATTGGCACTTACCCACAATGTATAACATTTGTGCACTTTGTTATTGTGGGAATGCGATTGCTTTTGATTCTTGCAAGATCGACGATCAAAAAATCTTTTGTGGCACACTAAGGCTAGAATGGCAGGAAGGGCTACATGTCATCATAAAGAATGCTCGCATTGTTTAAAAGCCCTGCATCTTGTTATTGTGGGAATGTGATGCCCGTTAGGTCAACGGTTACACAAAATCTGTGTTACATAGGACCTTTTCTCAATAAAATAATCAAGCCCAATGCAAACAAAACATGAATAATAAAGGTTTAAACAATATTTAATGAAATTATGCTTGCACAAGCCCAACCTTATGTAAAATGATATACCATTAGAAACATTTTTATGAAAATATTTTGAGGGTTTTTCAAAACTAGGGTAAAATAAGATAGGGCACTAGCTTTTCTGAGAAATTCTTTGAAGACAAACCTTGAGAATTTAATAGGATTTTAATGACACAGAGACCAGGCTATGAACTAGGGCAATCTAAGGGTTTGAAAAATACAAGGAACAAAAACCTAATTTGCAAGACACAAAGACTCACATGATTTTTTACTAAATTTTTAAAAATTTCTGCATTGTGAAAAATCATACCAATAGTGGCTCTATCTAGGGATGATAGACTACTTGAGTCTATGTAAGAATTTAGAATCTTTGGGAGAGAAGACCACATACTTGGTATAGGAAAGACAACTTTTTTAGAAAGCATAGAGCAACACACAGAAACAAGAAACAAGAAACCAAACTATACAGAGAGACTATTTATAGGGATTTACAAAATTTACAAAATGTACAGGAAAACCAAGAACCCTAAAACTACTGTTCATGGAAGATAGATACTTTTAAGAAAAGTACCTCTTCAAGAATTTTCCATGAACTAGAAATTCAAGAATATCTCCAGTTGAATCCTTCAAAAAATATGAATCTTCTCCATTTTTATCACAAATATTATATGGGCCAAGCTAGATTGGGTCAAATTTACCATGCTTTCATTTATCTTCCAATCTAGCATTCCACATTAGTACCATGTCACCTATTTCAAAGTTTCTCTCAATGGCTCTTTTTTCATATAAGTGCTTCATTTGTGATTGTAACTTGACATTTCGAACAAAAGACTCTCTCCTTGCTTCTTCTAGTTGTAAAATATTATCCATTCTGAGTTGCATCTCATCAATGATGTCATCTTCATATAGTTGAACAAATTTATACATCTCCTTTAGGTTATTTTTTGGAATTTTAGCCTATATGCCATAAACTGGATCAAATGGGTCACATCCAATGGCCTTTTTCACAGTAACCCTATAAGCCCACAGAGTTAATGGAAACTTTGAATCCCATGCCTTCTTGTTTTCCCCTAGAATTCTTTTGATAACCTTTAGTATACTCTTATTGCTTGATTTTTCCTGACCATTCCCTTGAGGATGATAGGGTGATAATGTGTACTTTGTAATGCCATATTTCTTGCAAACAAATTTATATTCCTATAATCTAAAACACATAGCATTATCTATTACAATATTTTGTGGGCATCCAAATCTGGTCACAATATTATGTAAAATGAAATTAATCACCACCTTACTTGTTGCATTCTTAGTAGGAACTGCCTCAACCCACTTGGTGAAATAATCAGTGGCTACTAAGATCCATGAATGACCACCACTAGACTTATTTTTGATCTCATCTATAAAATCAATTTCCCATTGTTGAAAAGGTGCCTGCACTTCGACTGGCCTTAATGGAAAATTCCCAAAGAATTTTAACTTTCCACTAAACCTTTGACAAGCATCACAAACTTTTATAAACTTATGAGTATCTCTGAAAAGTGTTGGCCACCAAAACCTAGCCCAAAGAATTTTATGAGCAGTGGTTTTAGCCATATAGTGACCTCCACATACACCTTCATGCACATCTTTCAAAATTCTTTTAGATTCATTTTAATCTACACACTTCAAAAGTACCCCTTTCATATTTCTCCCCCATAATTGACCCTACACTATAACATACCTTATAGTCTACAACTTGAGGGATCCTTTCTGGTTATCTATTAGCTCTGATGGAGATTTCATGTTTTGTAAATAATAATTTATGTCTTTGTACTAATCAAAGATATCCATTTCACAAAGATTCTCCCTGCAACTATCATCAAGTTGATTAATTTGATTTGCCTCTAGATTATCCTCTATCATCAATTTAGCCAAACCTTGACCCCTAACCAGTTTGGTAATCTAAATATCAATATTAAATTCTTGTATCCTATTAATCCACCTACATCTCCTGCCAGATACCTCTTGTTGTGAAAAGATGTCCTTCACAGCAGCAGTAGGAAGAAAAGAAATGATAGTAGCTCCCATTAAGTAACATCTAAAAGCCCTAACTCCTTTCACCGGTGCATATGCCTATTTTTCATTGATGTCATACCTAAGCTCTACTACTTGCAAAGACCTACTAAAGAATGCAATAGGTTGCTCATAACCTTCTTCATTTTTTTGTAACAGTACTGCAGCAACAATGTGAAATGAGGCAAAAGAAAATATATGCATTGGTTTTTCATAATTAGGAGCTCTGAGAATAGGGGCATCTTTAATAGCTTGCTTACTTTTTTGAAATGCAATACTAGGTTCACCATCCCACTTTATCTCAGATCCCCTCTTTAGCATTCTTGATATAGGCCTACTAATCTTTGCAAAATTTGCCACAAATCTCCTAAGAAGATTGATCTGTTCAAAGAATGATTGGATGCCTTTAACACTCTTGGGTTTCTTAATCTTATCTATTGCCTCTACCCTTTTAGGGTCAATCCTCACTCCATGCTTGCCAACTAGATGTCCTAAAAAATTTCCTTCAGTGACACCAAAGTTACATTTCCTTGAATTTAAAGATATTCCATATTTAATGGCTCTAATGAATACGTTTTCTAAGTGCATACAATGATCATTTTCATCCTTGGAATCAGCAGTAAGGTCATGCTGATACACAATCAAAAATTTGTCAATAATATCAGTAAAAGTTACATCCATGGCCCTTTGAAAAGTAGCCCTAGCATTGGTAAGCCCAAATGGCATCCTGACATAAACATAAGCACCCCATGGAGTAGTGAAAGCAGTCTTAAATTGTTATGATTCTTGGATAACTACTTGATTATATCCTGAAAACCCATCCATCATGGACATCAATTCTGAACCAGTGATGCTTTGCAACATGGCTTCCATATTGGGTAAACCATAATTATCTTTTAATGAAGACATGTTGAGATTCCTAAAATCAACACATAACCTTATATCTCCATTTTTCTTTCTTACTAGTACTAGATTGGATACCCAATAAGACTATCTAATAGGCTTTATAATCCTAGCATCTCTTAACTTGATCAATTCTTCTTACATTTTGGAAGCTAAGGTTGGATTTATTGGCCTTTGTTTTTGTCTGAAAGGCTTAGCATCTGGTTTCAAAGGGATTTCATGTTGAAAGAGATCTTCCCTATAGGCCTTTAAATCATCATATGACCATGCAAACACATGTCTATACTTCCTTAATAGGTTTATTAAATCTTTCCTAATTTTAGGAGGCAATTTCTTACCAATATATACCTTTTTAAGTGTTTTCTAAGTTCCCAAGTTCACCTCCTCTAAATCCTTGGCATTATACCCATTAGTATCCATTTGTGACCTATCTTGGTTGTCAAAAATAGTTTCTAAAACAAATAGACCCTTTGGAATTTTGTTTGTCTTCAATTGTACAACTTCCTACCCAAAAATTGTATCTTTTCCATGTACATTTTCTACATAAGCTACACAATCAATTTCTTGTCCTGACAACATATGCTCACAATTCAAAAATCTTAGAATATCCTTATCATCTTGAAACACTTGCCAGTTTTGAACATTATCAGGGACAAAAGGTCTAGTTTGAATCTCAATTTTAGACACACCAACAAATGTGATATCATCCAATTTTATTGCTATGTTTGCCAATAAATATGCCATTTTATTATTTGTTCTATCTTTCCAAATAACCCCAAATGCATCAGAACATTCAATCATGTCCCACATTGCATTTCTATACTATTTCAATATTTTATTCTTTGACACATAAGCATTTCTTACTTGGGATACCACCAATTTAGAATCTCCTACAACATGTAAACACTTTATCCCATGCTTATGAGATAATCTAAGACCTAAAAACTAAGCCTCATATTCTGCTATATTGTTAGTAGAAGGGAAACTTAAAGTAAATGAGAATTTGTATGTTACCCTTGCTGGAGATATCAACAAAATGCCTGCACCAGACCCCTCTTTGCAACATGCAACATCAAAAAAAATAGTCCATAAATTACCCTTGTCTATTTTTGTGTTAACTTCCATTTCCATCTAAGACTTATGCCTAGGTTTTTCAAAATTAGGACCTCAGCTCTAAATGCATTAATATCTGTATCCACAAAATTTGTCATATTGTCTTCTACATCTTCCTCTATCATGTATATACTTTTAGTATCCCTATTGACTTTGATCAAATTCCCCTCAATATTAAAAGTAGCAAATGAAAAATCACACCATAGACTCCCACTCATAGTAGCAATCCATTTTCTTGATAATAATATGCCATACTGAGGTGGAATATCAACAACCAATACACTCATAGTAAGTTCTTTGTCTGGGTAGGCTATTAATCTATATGGCAAAGAGTTTATAGTGCCTATGATCGACACTTCCCTTTTGTCCATAGCACAACATCTTCCTTGAGTTGTATCCACTTTTAAGCCTAATTCCTTCATTATTTCGAAAGGCATCACAGTGTTGGAAGCACCGGAATCAATCATGCAATTTTTTAATGTTATACCATTTACTAAAATGCTTAAGAAAAATGGTTCACCATTTCCCAAACATTGATTTACAAAATTATCGAAAAACATTTGAGGAATTTGAGAGACAACTCCTTCAGCTTCATTGTCCTTTACTTCTTCTTTAGTGCTTTCTTTGGGACTATGATTTCCATTACAATCCTGACTTACCTTTACATAAGTATTTCCCAACCATGCTATAAATTTATTTTGGTGTTCAAGGATTCTTAGCAATTCAAACAATGGAACCTTAACAGTAATTTGAGACAAAACAACAAGCATATCTATGGAAGAACCAAGAGGATCATCATTAGTCACATTCCTTTTCTCATCTTGTTTATCCAGAATGCTCAAAGCATTTTGATGATTCTTATCATGTTTTGTGATGATCTTTGATACCTTCTCATCTATTTTTCTGGGGACATTATTTGAAAACTCCATATCTTTAGGATTTCCTCCTTTCTTTTGTTCCCACCTTCTATTAGTAATTTTAACCTTCATAGTAGGAGCTTCTTTAGGTTTCATAATTTCCCCCTTCTTAGGATCAGCCCCTTTTATGAAGATACTAGCTACCTTATTACTTTCATATCTCTGAGTCATGTTTCTAGTCTGAACCTAAGCTATCATATTAATAGTAATTTGATCAATCTCTTCCCTAGAAGGTTTTCTTAGTGTTACTTTTTCCTTTGTATTTACCATATTACACACATTTTCCTCCACATCATTTTCATTAGAAGATAGTAGTTGTTGTATGACATTCTGAAACTCTCTTTGGTCATACACATCTCTATCATAATCTTCACATTCAGAATAATGTGATTCAAACATATTGCATCCTACATTAGCATTATTCTCTTCTTGCTCATGACACTTTTCTATAGCAATTTGATTTCTCGGGAATGACAATGCTACTGCACAAGATTCAGGGGAATGGGGTAACTGAAAAGAAAAACACCAAGTAGGTTCAACAAAAAATTCAAGATCATCTACCAAGTTTATAGATTTTTTTGAAAAAAGGATCAGGGGTCACCTTGTTGTTGTTGTTCTTGGGAGGAGGGATACTAGGCTGACCATCCTTCCAAGTAGTGTTATAAGGGAAATTTTGCAACCTATTTTGTCTATTGAAATTTGATTGATAGAGGGCCCTATTATCAGTGGGGTTCCTATAATTCTTCATCTGAGGAAGGTTCAAACCTTTTATAGCATTTAGAATTTGACTCATTTCACTAGGCTCTTGCTTTTTTCCTCCTATGGCTTTATTTTCTTCCTTTCTATTTCCCTTATTCCCAAATAACCTAGGATCATCTATTTTGCTTTCTAATCTCCCTAAAATCCTCAAATTATTTTCTATATTAATGGCAATCCTGAAAGCATCTCTTAAGGTCCTAGGCTCTTTACCCCTAACCTGGTATGCCATTTTACCATCAAAAACATTTAGATAAGTGATCAGACATACTTGTCATCAATTCACATGGCTTGCATTAGCTTGTACATCCTTTTCTGAAATCCAGTGTTAAATTCAGTGATAGATTCATTAGGCAACCTCTTAATATTATTAAATTCACTCAAGATATAGCTCTAACTTTTCTTGTCACCATATTGCTCTTTGAAACAATACTCAATATCTTTCCAATCAACAATAGACAATTCAAGAAGTCTCTTGAACCATTTTCTAGCATCTTCTATTAATGACTAAACAAACAACTTCATAATGAAATCTTCAGCTTCAACCTCATAATCACTCATCATATCAAGAAAACTCCTCAAATGGTCCTCACAAGAAACAACATTATTTCCATCAAATTTAGGCAATCTTTTCCTCATTTCTTGTGGGATGGTGTTTGGAAAACCAGGGATTCCATCAAAACATATTTTCCTATAGCCTTCTAATTAAATAGGTCTTCTTTGTCAATCAATTTTGGGGTGATTAGCACTACCTTTCTTAGTATCATTCATATTATTACTAGTACTAGCATCAAAAACAAATTTATTAAGATCTACTTTCTGTAAAGATGAAGACAAGAAAGAAACAAACAAATTAGTAGTATTTTGATTTGCATCATTAGATCCATCATCATCTTTAGGCATAGTTGTCGACTACTTCTTGTTAATTTCTAGGAATTTGATCTTATTGTTCATCTCAGCTATAGCAGCCTCACTTTTTGCAATCTCCAATCTCTTGGCTAAATCATCCCTTTCATTTCTTCTCTTTTCCAATTCAATATTAGAAAGTGACATGGAATCATGGATTTGAACTGTCTTTATTGGCTCATTGATATTAATACCAATCACCTTTTTTTTCTTTTGTCCTTAGCCCCTACAATAGGTTCCACATTTTTTACTCTATTGTTATCAACTTCTAGAGTAGTATAGTTCCTAATCTGCTATATTATAGGTCCCTCTAGATTTATTTTTTGAGTTTCCAGCAAATTTTACTCTTGCCTCTTAAGCTGTTCAACATGTCCCACAATCTCAAGCTGCCATGCACTAGTTGCTATCTCATTTTTCTTCTTTAGAGCAGCGATTTGCCTTAGTAATTCTTGCTTTTCTTCATAAGCCTTCGTGATCTTTTCTTCCATTTCCTTTTGGAATCTCCTATTTATAGCTTCTTTCTTAGCAAGCTGTGCTTTCAAAATTTCATTCTCATCAGGATCAAGGATAGTGAATTCAAACCCAAATGTTTTCTCATCATTAAAACTTTCAGGTTCTAAGTGTCTAGGTCTCACCTTTTCAGGAGAATAATCTAACATGAAAGGATTTGTGCTACGCTGGAAAAGATTGTTACTAGTCCTATCCTCAAGACTAAAAACATGTGGTTGCACAACCTTTTCCTGACATATCATTTCAAGGGTATCATAGAAATTGTCATCAGACAAAATCGGGTGAGATCTTGGACCCTTGGAGAAAGGTACCTTTACAACAGCAGAATGATGAATTTTATCTTTCCCTACTATTTGCTCTTGTGAATAGCTTCCTTTCTACATCTAATTTCCCTTCATAGCCTAGTTCTATCTTCCTCTAGGAGGGAGATCAATTTGTAACTTGATTCCTGAGTTTTTCCTCACATTTGCTCGTGTATTTTTCTTTTCCATATTTTGAAACAATAAATTCCTTGAATCTTGACACTAGTTAAAGCATTTTGAGTCGACACCCACTTTACCAAAATGGGAATAATTTCTAGATAGATCATGACCACTTCACTGATAATCTAGGCAAAGTGCAAATATCTTTCCAAAACCATGAGAAACTTCAGCATGAAATGCTTACTTCAAATTCTACCTAAGGTAAACATAGATCTTAAATGATATACTGGTTCATGACAACATAGAGTGTGTTCTCCAATAGAGTCGCCATTGTATTGGCTCCTAATTTAATAGCTTTGGAAATAACCAAGAAACCAAACCAATACATCTAAGGTTAGAAAAATCCTATAATGGATGCACTTGACTGTAGTCTTAGGCCAACTATAAGGACAAGTCCTTCTTCTTCTTTAGGCTCTATTAGACCTAGGTGGCTAGACCTCAGACTCTTTATATGGTACCAATGTAAAGGCATGCAACTGAATATGGAAAACAGATAAAATCCCTTAATCTTCTATGTTTATTCAAGTATTCATGGGTGAAATAGTTGATAATAGAGTGCATGAACCTAATGAACTAAGTGAGGAAAAACTCTTTTAACTCTTAAACACAAAAGGAAAGATATTCTATTAAGATTTGTATCTCAACATCATCCAGGTATGCAACAATAGAGAATATGTATCCTTCAAGCTGACTAATCCCTTATCCATTGGGCATCAACTAAACCTTAACATTTAGATGGATATCTAAAGTATACTCATATATTTAGGCATATGATCTATCTATTTGACTTGCAAACAAACATCAATCTTCATAACAACTTTCATACTTATAAAAAAATCCTTCTAGTGTAACCTGTAACCCTATCAGTATAAACAAGCATTTACTTGGCTTCTTTGTTCCAACAAAAAATTCATCCTGATATACAACCTTAAGGGGTTCCAACTGAGTCCAAGCTCTTTGTTCTCAAACACAAAACATTACAGATAATAGAAGAAGGAGATGAGAATCATAATGAAACTAAGAAAGGTGAAGTTCTTGTATTAATTTCATTGAAAACAAAACATCATCTACATATCAAAACTCAAAAAATACACAAAGAATGATTGTGTAATATAAAAAATGCCTCAAAAGGAATACAATATGTTGTTCACAATAGGATAACAATGAGAAAATGGTATCACAATTATGAGAAAATCTCAGGAAATTAGAACCAGACTGGTCTCACAATCCTCCTAAAATCTTCAAAGAATTGGAACCCTTACAAATCAGAAGAAAATGAGGATATATAGGAGACAAGATCTTTTAGGAAATGTAATCTCGAATTGACATCTATCCTACTGAAAGAGCCTTCAATCTAGAGTTGCTAAAACTAAACTTCCTCATCTACTTGCAATTGAAAACCATAAATGAAGCCCAAAATATCTGATATATCCCCTTTAACAATTAGCAAAATATCCCATGGGAAAATATCAAGAAATCATCACAATCTGTACTAAGGTTCCAAAAATCTGATCTCAATATGGCACACTTGCTTTGCCATGAAAATCAACATGTGCTATGGCAAAAAAAAACTACTCCCAATTGCATCAAAAAAATAATCAATTCATCCTTACAATTGCTGGAGAAGTCAAATTAGATGAAAATATCTCTATATCTTATTGCAATTTCATCTACAACATTAAATTTCAATTTTCACTAAGAAGCCCGCAAAATTCTATTTTTCTCTGTGAAATTCTTTGTATTTTGATAGCCTTTCGCAATTCAGTGGTTCAATAAATGGTGAGATCATGAATTATATTCGAGCATTGAAAACACACAAACAACCTCTAAACCAAATTAACTTCCATTAGCCACTTTTTCTCAAGTTGCATCAAAATTTCAAATCTCATCCATCGATTTCACCGAATCAGATGGCTTTAATTCAAAAAAGTAATAAGCTTTATTTCCTTAGGAGTGGGGCCACGTGTCACATTACCACTTACCCACATTACTTAAATTTCTTGCATCTTAAAATAGAAGGTAAGCTCCAATCGTTGATCTAGACAAGATCAATGACTACACAAATTTATAGTTGACTAAGGCTCAGTAAGTCATTCTAACCAATAGGAAGTCTCCATGTGAGTCTATGCCTTCTAAAAACCACCACACAGGTGGGTCCCATATCACCTCCTGAGAAAATGACTACTTGACATCATTCTTTCCACATGTCAAGTTGGCGCATTCCCACATTCCGTATTGAACAAGCATCTCCATATTGCAGGATTGCGCGAGCTATTTATCTAGACAAATCAATAGTGACACTGATTATACCTTTAATCCTTTTGAGTTGGGAATAGTGGCATCACCATGGATACATATTTGCATGGTGCATACCCGCATTCCTTAAATTTCTTTCAAGTTCTCAATGTGGGCAAGTGCCCTCCATTGATCAAAACAAGATCAACGGTGTAAAAAAAATCTACACTTTATGGTCGCTTCATCTACTTTGCCCAATAAAATGATTCTTCTCAACCCTCATGCTCTGAACCACCTAACTACTACATTTATTTATGAGGTTTCTACACCCGTAGTAAAAATATTTCCAGCTAAGCACATGTGGCATATAGTATGACACAACTCAATTTTCTTCTTAGCACACTAGTAGTCAAACCAATAAAATGCTCCCATACGTACCTTTCTTTTAATGCTAGTGTTTCAATCTGGGCCCACTGATGACTAGGGACACATCTCATCAATTTTCTACCTTTCTATGCATAAATTTTGAGCATCTTGCTATAGTGAGTTAGTGAGTACTATTGATCCATGCTTGATCTGATGATTAAAAATCTTGCATGACTATAATATCTAGTCAGCTTAGTCAGACCAATGAGATGCTTTCTCTATACTCTAGCTCATCTGAAAAGTACCACATAAGACAAGTTGTTATTACCTTCTAAGAAATTCAGTCCCATTATGTCACACTATGCCATGCATCACATTAGCACTTCCCCACAATGTATAACATTCATGCACTTTGTTATTGTGAGAATGCGATAGCCCTTGATTCTTGGAAGATTGATGATCAGAAATTCTTTTGTAGCACATTGGGGCTGGAACATTAGGAAGGGCTACATGTCATCATAACGCATGCCCACATTGTTTAAAAGCCTTACATCTTGTTATTGTGGGAATGCGATGCCCATTAATTTGATCAAGATCAATGGTCACACAAAATCTATGTTACATAGGACCTTTTCTCGATATAATAATCGAGCTCGATGCAAACAAAACACGGCTAATAAAGGTTTAATAAATATTTAATGAAATTATTCTTGCACAAGCCCAACTTTAGGTAAAATGATATACCATTAAAAACATTTTTCTAAAAATATTTCAAGGATTTTTCAAAACTAGAGTAAAATAAGATAGGGCACTAGGGTTTCTGAGAAATTCTTTGAAGACAAACCTTAAGAATTTAATAGGATTTTAATGACACAGAGACTAGGCTATGAACTAGGGCAATCTAAGCATTTGAAAAATATGAGGAACAAAAACCTAATTTGCAAGACACAAAGACACATGATTTTTCATTAAAAATTTTAAAATTTCTGCATTGTGAAAAATCAGACCAATAGGATCAACAAGAAACATAATTATATTTCCCAATCAACAACTGAAGCCAAGTATATGGAAGCTACAATGAATTGTTAAAAAATTATGTGGATAAATAAATTACTAAAAGGTACAAAAGAAGAAATTATAGATTTAATAGCTATATATCATGTTAACACAACTACTATTTACATTTAAAAGAATCTAGTGATGCACACTAAGAGAAAGCACATTGCTATCAAGTATCACTACTTGAGGGAACTAGTTCAAGACAAATAAGTGAAGTTAGAATATGTGCATACCAAAGAACAAATTTCTGATATATTTACTAAAGCATTACCTAAAGATGCTCATGAATATCTTAGAGGTAATTTAGGGGTGATTCCCCTAAAAAAACTACTTAAGGAGATGAGGTGCATTGCATCAAATGTGCTAATCAAAATCTCTTACACATTGATGCAAAAAAACTCTACATTAGGAAATCCCTAAGGTAGATAGTTAAGTAGAACATAACATATCAGTCATAGACAGGTGACAAAAATCAGCTAGACATGCAAAATCTACATAATTTAGATGTATGAAGAGATTGAAGCTAAGCAAGTTGAGTGTCTTTGACATTCTTGTCAAAGAGGGAAAACATAAAAAGAGTTAATATACAAGAAATATCAAATAAGGGAGAATATAAAAAGAGTTAATATACAAGAAATATCAAAAGAGGGAGAATATATAGAGAGAACTATTAGCCTATTTTTTCACATGTTAAAAATTCTACAAAATTGTTGTGGGAAAAAACTAGTTATCCATTTCCAATTAGTTATTGTGTGTCTCTTAATTGATTATGCCCTAGAAAAATCCCTAATTATTTTTACCTAATGTCATTTATTCCCTAGGTTTATAAAAATTGGTTGACATTGTTCACATTAAATTGTAATAGATTTCCACAATCCATGCTATTCTATGTATGCTTCTAGGTGTATTTTAACAACATCAATGTTTTGGATCATACTCCATGATCCATCATCAGGATGAGAGAGCTAAGAGAATTTTAACAGCATCAATGTTTCGGATCATACTCAATGATCCATCATTAGGATGAGAGAGCTAAGAGAACATGTTCTCTTAGCTCTCTCATCCTGATGATGGATCATTGAGTATGATCTAAAATGTTGATGCTATTAAAATAACACACAATCACACCTAGAAGCATACATGGAATTGTTCACATTTTCAAATATGCACTGGAAGATTTTAAAATAAAGCCCTAGAAAACTTTAAAAACCCTTTTATTATATAGTTTTTGCAAAACTTTTTAATATTTTGGTAAAAATATGCTTTACCCTAGCATGTGAATCTTTTTCAACCTATGTTTTTCTTCGATTAGCCTAACCATTATTTTGTTTTAAAGTTCTTAACCCTAAGTGAGCCATTTTCAAGATCTTTGATCAAAATTAGATCGATGATCTCACTTTCTTATATTTTGAAGTTGCATGGAGTTTAGCTAAAGAGAGAAATCAATGAGTTGACACTTGTCCCTATAGGCCCCTCTTTTTGGTCTCTAAGAAATATAAAATAATTCTCTCCCAAGTCATTAATCAAATGAAGATAGACAATCGTCACATTCTCACTTTTTAAAGTTGCATACAAATTAACCAAAGTGAGAATTCAAGCATTCAACAAGTGGAAATGTCATGGAAAGCTTAGGTTATGAGTTGCCAAATATCGTTTTCAGTATGAGCTTCTAGGTGGTGAGTTTTAATTGGCTAAGGATATAGAACATAAGGAAAGGTATTATTTTGTCACAATCATCAAATCATTAGATGATCGACAATTATCACATTCTTTTTTTCTAAAGTTGTCTAAAGATTAACCAAGTGAGAATGCAAGAGTTTGGCATGTGTCTTAGTGGACCAAAATTCACAAAGGAAATACAATGACAACTAGGATCTTCCAGAATCATTCATCAAATATAGATCGACAATCATCACTTTCTCACATTTTAAAGATCCTCAAACTTTATCTATAGTGAGAAAGAAACATAATGACACTGTCCAACTTACTAAAAAGGTAACCTAGCCTTTGAAGTTTAAAATAGAACTATTTGATCATGCCAAATTGATGACCACCTTTCAAATTTTTGCCACTACCCAAAATTTTACTATTAGAATATTAATGTTGATCAATGCAAGTTTGTGTGAAAATAATTTGCATAAAACTTGTGATTGAATTCATTATTGAGTACCTAGCAAAAGAGAATTTTATTGGAGAAGAAATAGAGCTCAAATTGCATTTCCTCAAGCTATATTTTGTTGGAGATGAATTTTTTTAGTGAAGTTGGCAAATTTATGGGTAAGTGATACTCTTGATTATCTGGAATCTACACTATAAACTATGTTAAATTAGATAAGATGCCTCCACAAAGAGATTTCTTGGGGAAAATAGATTATCAGTAGAGAAATGTATATGATCACTTTCTAGAACAATTTACCTTGTCCACTAATGAAACAACTAAGGGGAAAGAGCTAGTTCCAAAAAACCCTAGATTGTAGGTTAGTGAAGGCTTTTATGACAAAGAAAATTGGCTAAGAGATATTGAGACATCTACTATAGGTTTAGAGTTGTCTATAAAATGGCTCTCTAAGAGAAAACATGACACTCCTTTGAGAAATGTCTGGGAATTTGATATTGGAAAATTGATTTTTCCTCATGTTTTCTTTGATGATGATTTATTGACAATGATAGAAAAAACGTAAAACCCAGTACTAAGGATAGTAAAAAATCAAGATGCAAACAACCTTTTTAGGGTTACACCACAGGTTCTTAGGGAAGTTTTTAGGTTAAAATTGAATCATGTACTACATTAGGAAATTGATCTAGAGGATCTACATGCCAAGTATAATGCTTAGAGGGTATACCTAAGGAGAGGGCCATTGGAAGAGAATTTTGTGAAGATAGGGCATATAGCCTTGGTTACAATAAATACCCCAAAGCCATTGCTAAGGAATTATTTCAATCCTAGGGCACAAGCATTATATTTCTCCCTCCACAAGATTTTTTGAATGGATGAGCAAGATCAGATCCAAGGGTCCATAGTTTTCATCATTTCCCAAAAACTAAAGTATGCTATGAGTTTAATTTTTTATTTTGCTACATATTTAACAGAGGAAAGACACAATGGATTAATAGGTATATAAAAAAGCTAAAGTTGAAAAACCATTTTGCTAGTATTCAATGCTGATTTGTAAATGTTTGTACAAAGCTTAGGCATGTCTTCTCCAAGGAAATGAAATCAGAGTTAGAGAAGGATGGAGAGAAACTACCAGTCCAACTATGGAGTGTTGATATGACCTAAGAGGTCAATGATGCCAGCTTTGTCAGATTTGATAGGTATTTTTCTTCTAAGCTGAGGATTATATTGACTAGGAGTAATCCTAGAATACCTTAACCATTGTTGGAGTTGATCAAACCTAAGGATCATACCAAGGGATTGAAGGTGAGCCACGATTGGGAGACCTTATCCCCTATCCAGTCTCTACTATGTTTAGAGTATATGGTTTCCAAGGGAAGCCTCATGTCTTGCCATATCAAGTACCATTAAAAGTTGGAACTATAGAATTCCTCTGGCTAATAGGAGGACTTGAAGAGAAGGAGATCATGGGTAGATCCAGATGTACTATTTTTCATTTTTTTCACTGTAGTCCACAATTTTTTCATTACTAAGAGGGGATGGAACCATTTAGGGAAATTTTTCCATAGATATCAGATGCCCCAGTCCCACCCCTATTTTATTGATCCTAACAGCTTCTATGAAATGTTCAAAGATAGAACAAAGCCTAAATCTTATGAATATTTTGTTTACTTTCCTAAAGATATAATTATGAATGAATTTTCATTGCATGAACAAGAGGTTAGAAAAGAAAAGTGGAAAGTATATATAGTAGGGTTCTATAATACATTAATGTTGTAGAGCCAAAATATGACCCCTTAGCTGATGTAAAGTACTAGGGTAATAAAATAAGCATGCTTATGAATAATTTTGCTGGGTTTATGCAAACCTGAAATGAGAAGAAAGTAATTTTGGCTCAATCCTATCTAGACCAAGCTATTGAAATTGAAAAGAGATTGGCTAGTAGAGCCATCATAAGCCCAAGGCAATACACATTGTAGAAAAGGCTAGATATGTTTATCTCAGATTGGTTTTGACAATTGAGCATCAACACACTTAAATTATTTTCTATGTTGATGCTGAGTATAATATAGATGTTGAGTTAAAATATGTGTATATCAAGAAATTCAACAAGTGTTGAGTCATTCAGATGACAAGAAAATAGACAACACTAAGAAAGTTTCAAGTATCAAGTGACTAATAGATGTCGAGAAAGTTCAAGTGCCGAGCAAGATAGAATTTAGTATGTGTCGAGCATTAGTAATCAACAAGTGCCAAGCAATACAAAATCAACATAAGAGTATGTGGCTTCACAAACTAAGATGTAAACCATTTTTTGAGCCAACATATGGACAAATCTTGAAGCTTAGAGATAAGATCAAATCTATTTGGATTCCCTATGCAATCAACATGAAACTAATCAAAAAAATGAAAAGATTTAAGCAAGAAAGTTGGATGAATCTCAATTGTAGATTCATACCTAACCCTAAGTCACAAAATATTTTTAAAGGAGATGAAGCCCCATACTTTATAGAGTGTGTGAGAAAGAATGCATGTAAGGAGAAAATGCTAGAGAAGTTTTGAAGGAAGTGAAAAGGGGTGAATTGACTTAGAAGAAGAACATCATTGCAAAATTAGTTAGCAGAATAGAGAATCAAGGTTGTAGAATTTTCACATTAGATCAAAAAGGATCAGATTGGACAGAACAAGGATTTGAAATCAACAATAGCATATTGTAAGTGTATCAGATCAAACATTCTATTGTACTCTCTAACAATTGTTACAACATAATGAAATCCTATGGATTTAGGCTGGTTTAATGACCATTGTATAAATCCTTTAATAGGGTGACATTCCAAGTGAGTGTTCTAAACTCCTTTAGCTACGCACACTTCTAACATGATGTTAAAATCATTTAGCATGGTAGGATCTAACAATCCTTGTAAACCTTTAACAAGGCAGGCCTTTCATAGGGAAAATCATGAGAATGGTCAAAATATGTAACCTTAACAGGTGAACTTTATTGTTGTAGTAGTGAAGAAGTTGTGGGTGTCATCCCCACCCTAGTTTTAGCTTCTCATTGGAGGGTTTCTAGGTAATCATATTTGGTGTCAAGTGTTTATGTGTTGATGCATTTACTTTATATGTTATTTCCATATGTTTATGCATGCAAATTTTTAAAGTTAAAAGTTGTATTGGTTAAAATTTAGTACTTCTGATTCAACCCCCTCTCTTAGAAGTATATTTCCCACTTGTAAATCCCAACAATTGGTATCGTAGCCAAGTTCTCATCAAAAGAAGCCTTACAACTTGGAGAAAATATCTTGAGATGGAAGTCTACAAATTGAGAAAGACCATTTAAAATTAGGAGATTGAGATACATCTCTTACTGCAACAACTAAATGAAGCTAGAGATTCCTTGAGGAGTTCACTAAAGAGAAGGAAAGAGATTGCCATAGCTAAGAATGACACCCAATAAAAAGAGATTGACACCTTAGAGGTATTTGCAGATGGTAACTCTTGTAAGTTTGATGTAGTAATTGTAGATCTCATGGACAAGAATAGAGCACAAGCTAAAGAGATTAGAAATCTCAAGTTGGAGTAAGAATCAAAAGCAATACTACTATGTGAAGTGACTAAACAAAAGAAGAAACCCATAGAGTACAAGGCCATGATTGAAGAAGACAAAAAATCTTGTCAAATAGATTGGAAGAAAAATTAGCAGAGTTGTCTAGGATCTCAAAGATGCAATTGGATACCCTAAGCCAAATGATGAATGCTCATCATGAGTTGAATGTTAAAGACATTTAAAAAGAGAGAAAGAGTTTGTTGAAAGCTTCAACAAGCCAAATGAAACCATCAAGTACTTTGAGCAACTACTAAAATCCCCTAAATCCAACAAAGACACATCAGGATTGGGCTATACAAGCACTGAAGAAAGAGAGTCATCAAAGACTATTGAACAAAGGAATGGCAAAGGTAAGAACACTAAACCTACTTGTCATCATTGTGGAAAGAAAGGACATACAACTAATGTTTGCAGGAATAAGAATGGTAGTCAGAATGCCAAGTCAAAGAATATGACACATTGTTACAAATGCAACAAACAAGGTCATTAGGCACATGAATGCAAAACCAGAACCATGCATGCATCAAGATTTGAAGGACTCTACTACAATTATTAAAAGTTTGGACACAAAGCCTTTGAATGCAGATCCAAGTCCACATCATCATAAAAAAAGGGAAGAAGCCATGAAAATTCCTATAATTGGGACTACAAGTCAATACATAGTTTTCATTATTGTCAAGAGTATGGAAACATCCCTAAGAATTGCATAAGAACACATTTTAGTAGAAGCTACAACAGATGGTTAAGCCAAACTACATGCTTTAGTTGTTTGAAGACTAGTCATATTAGCAAGAACTACCAAACAAGATCAAAGGCACCTAACTCTGAATTCAACAAAGGAAAAGGGAAGGTAGATGTTGAGCACATTAGAGGAGAGATGAATAAGGCATGGAAGAAGAAAGATGGATGTAGCACATCAAATGAAGGGATCACTTCACCTAAAGGGTCAAGTGGTCATACTCATCTAACTAAGAAAGAGAAGGTATGTGGGACTAACATTTAAATGCTTTATCATACATCAGTTCCTAGAATGAGTTAGAATTGAAAAGGATAGATCAGCATGAATAAACATGCAAGGTTAAATTTTTAAAGTTTTCACATTATTGTTGAGTAAGGAAAATTGCCTTCAGATGCCGAGTAAAATCCTAGTATATGTCGAGTTTTCTACCAAAGTTAGTTAAGGCCGAGTTAGTGGATGCTAAGTGTTGGAAAATCAATGGAAGCCAAGTAAAGTATAATTGCATAAGGAGCCAAGAGGACATCTGTATATGCACTAAGCATTAAATGCTATGTAATGAAGGGTATAAGGTCAAGTTTTTGATCATTTTTCATCATTGCGAACATAAAGAAAGAGAAAGAAGAGAATAGAAGCAATTTCAAGCAAGGACAAAGAATTCAAGAAAATTCCAATAGCAATTTGGAGTGGTATCATCAATTCAAGGTATTTACTTAAGTGTCGAGCTATGCAATTACGCAATTTTTACATCTTGAAACCCTAGTTTTTGAAAATGGCATCTAGCTCTAGGAATCCCAAGGACAAGGAACTTTTTGAGGTTCAACTGGTTAGTAATGAAGTTAAACAACCAAATTTTAGACCAATTCTTGAAGTTGCATACAGGAATGACCCTACTAGTGCACTATCCATAATTTCACCTAAAGTCATAATGATGCAAGATGTCAGAAAGTGTTATAAGTGTAAAGCTGGAGCAATTAGTGATATGGAGATTCGGCAAGACTATGATAAAATTTATGAGAATGGGGTATTAAAGGAAGAATTTTAGATTATTGAAGGGAAGGGCTTAACCCGTGCCCTAGATTTCCTTGCAATTTTCAAGACAAAGTAGATAAGAATAGTTTTGAGAAAAATTCATGATGAATGCCTATGGTTGGAAGGTGGACCTATTAAGCTATCAAAGAGAATCATAAATAGGGTAACATGATACCCAACCCTAGAATGACCAAAGACCCTGAGTAGTGACTCAAAAGAAGCTATAGAGAAGAACACTAGGACAAAGTGGGATAAAAAAGGCATGAGTATTGACACAATCAAAGATCCACTTTTAGAATTTGTTGTTGAGGTTATATCTCACAAATTCTATCAGTCAAGTTGACTAAATAGTGTGCCATGCATTGCAGTGGATGTAGGCTACAAAATTGTCAAGAAAAATCATACATATGATCTAGCAGAACTGTAACTATAGCAAATCAATGAGAATTTGGAAGCAATAAGGGGATCCAAGAGTGCTCAGTGTAAGTTTGGATCAATTTTGATATGCATATTTTTCTATGTTCAAAATGAATTTCCCTCTTTCAGTAAGATAAGTTGGAGGACCAATAGGTCTATAGAAATACAAGTAAATGAGTATATAGGGAAGATGGGAGCTAATTCTGAAGCCCTCATGACAAGCTATTTTGAGGACTTTAAGAATTCCATGAAGCAAAGACTAAGGATTTTAGTCTCCCTAGTGGATCAACATATAATTGACATTTGTTTCTTAGTTGACATTGATTACACTTATATCCAAGTAGAAGTACCTAGAGTGAGATGGCTAAGGCCATTAGGATATGAGATTAACATTGATGAGGCATCAGCAACAATCATAGCATTTCTTGTAGAAGAGATTGACAAAGAAGAAAAATATTTTGGCACTTTTTATGTTGTAAAGTCTAAAGTGGAAATGGAGATGAAAACTACTTCAAATCTAAAGAAAAAGGATGGATTGGTCAAGAATCTTAAGGCCAAATTTGATGAAGGGTCAATAAAAGGAGGAGAAGAAGAAGATGAAGAAGAAGAACAGGGCCAAGAGCCACTTTCCTTGACACAAGGCATGGGAGAAGATGTTGAAGAGGAAGAAGGTGCTAAGGAGGAACAAGCCAAGGAGGCACCTAACAAACTAGAGCCTAAGAAAAGAAAAGCAAGCACAAAGCCATCAGCAAAGTCAAAGAAATAGAAGGTTTCTTATCCAAGCCCTACAAAGCCCACTACAAGAGCAAGCACAAGGGCTACCACTCAAAAGCCAAGGAGCAAGATAAAGAAAAGAAGGCAATTGAGCAAAAAGGTCTAGAAAAGAAAAGACTAAGAAGAAAATATGTTTCTCAACCTAACTTAGATGAAGAGAGAACAGAGTCAGAAAACACAAGCCAATTTAGAGTGGTAAGTCATGCATTAAAATTTAATTTAGAAAAAAATTGTTACAATGTTAAAGATAATGCTGACTTAAATGGCTGATGCAGGAGCATCTAGAGGTATAAGGGCAATCCTATGTCACCAAAAAAAATATTTATAGACTTAGTTTCTGTTTCATGTGTTTTCATTTTTGGATACCCATTTGGGTCAAATAAAGGTTCCAACTCTCACAGTTCCACTATCAGTGTTCTTGTAAATCCTGAAAAAATAGGAGTATGTAATTGAGCCATGATTTTGGTGAACTAGGAGGTGTAAATTGGCTAGATGAATGTAATTGTAATTTACAGAATTCCAAGAAAAGAATCAAGTCAAAAGGCCCCACGGTTTAAAAGTTATTGCAATTTTTCGGGTTGTGGAGACCTCCTAAGAATGCTTCAAAGTCAAGTTAGGGGAATTAAATGAGATCGAAAAGGGCCAAAAGATGGGGGATGAGTGAAGCTAGTCCATAGGGCTATAGAGCACTTTGAGAGCTTTCTAAAAATGTAAACAGTTCATCAATCGGAGCTACGGTTCAAAAGTTATGCCTCCCGGAAGTTCGGTTACCATTTCTAGATTCTTCTAGATTTGCGTCGACTTCTAATGCAGCTTCTGGAACCTTCTATTTGGTCGGTGGATGCCTACTAGAACTTTCTAGAATGTACTCCTAGTCCTTAACCCTTTGGGGTCTATTTAAGGAGATTTTTGGCATTGTAAAAGGCAGTTCGGAGTGGAGTTTGAGAGGAGGTACCGAAAGGAGAAATTATCTCCACATTTATGCTATTATAAGCCCTTAGGGAATGTTTTGAGGTTTATTCTCTTCGTACTGAATGTACTAGCTTATTTTTCAGTTAATATAATTTCCTTTTTTCTATTGCATCCATTCTATTCTTGGGTTGTGTCCCCATCAAGTGCTATCAGAGCTGGTTTTCCTGAGTGTGTAGATAGAGCGCCAACTGTGAGGCAGTTTGCACCAGGACTGTGTGGTTGTGGGTTTGATTTAAGAAGATGCCTCCATGAAGAGAGCATAGTGGAAGGGCTAGAGCTATTAATCTTGAGGAGTTTAGAGCCCTCCAAAGGTAGGTACAATAATTGCAAGAGGAGCTCCGTAGAGGAGCAAATGTTGCTGCAGGTGACGATAGTGAGGATGACAATGAAGAAGAAGAGATGGGACTAGAAGAGGAATTTGACAGGGAAGTTCTAAATGATGCAGAGGAAAGGCTTTTTAGGGTCATTACTAAGTTTGGAAAAAGACCTACAATTGAAGTGGGTGTATTTTCAAGAAATCTGAAACCAGATGAGTTGATTGATTGGATCAATGAACTGGAAGAATACTTTGAGTATGAGGATATCAGGGACCTAGATAAGGTTAAGTTTGCAAAGGCCAAACTGAAAGGCCATGCCAAAATCTAGTGGCAAGAGGTCCAATTGGAAAGAAATAGAAGAGGAAAGGAGAAGATCACAAGGTGGGATCGCATGGTGGAGAAATTGAAGAAGCAGTTCATTCCTATGGACTACGAGCTTGATTTGTTTAAGAAGATGCATGGGTTAAAGCAAACAGGAAGATTAGTCCAAGAATATACAGAGTAATTTTACCAACTCTTGATTAGAGCGGGGCATGTAGAAGCAAATAAGGAGAAGGTTTCTCATTATATCAGTGGGTTGCAACCTAGCATCCAGGAGGAATTAAGTCTGGTAAGAATGACTAGCGTTGAAGAGGCATACTAGTTTTCCCTACAAGTTGAAGAGAAGCTAAATAAAAGGTTTGAAGGAAGACAAAGAGGGTGTGGTCAAGGAGGAAGGGGAAGTGGTAGATCATCTGGAGGCCACAATGAAACCTAAAAGAAAAATGAAGATTTGGGTACTAGTAGGAACCAGAGGAGTGAGGGTTTCAACTACTCCCATGATCAAGACTTTGGAAATCAGAGAGGAAGAGGTAGAGGACATGGAAAAGGAAGAGGAGGCTTCCATGGTACCTATTTCCATTGCAATGAAGAAGGTCATCGTGCCTTTGAATGCCCTCAATGAAAAGGAAGGATAGATAGGAGAGCTGAGGGCCAAGCTAGGGTTTCTCACGTGGATGAGGATGCACAATCATCACATTCAGAGGATGCAGAAAGAGGAGAGACCTTGGTAAATGAAAGAGTCCTACTAAGTGGTGAGATTGAACCAGGACAACAAAGGAGTTTGTTCCATACTAGATGCAAGTGTGATAATAAATGTTGTGACGTGATCATTGATGGCAATAGCACTAATAACTTGGTATCAGAAGAGATGGTCTCTAAGCTGAAGCTCAAGAGGGAGAAACATCCCCAACCCTATCAGATTGCTTGGGTAAAAGATGATCATAAGGTCCTGGTAAGTGAACAATGTTTAGTGAAATTCAAAATTGGGAGTTACCATTATGAAGTTCTCTATGATGTTATTTTGATGGATGTTTTCCATCTATTGTTGGGTAGACCATGGCAGTTTGATAGACATGCAGTACATGATGGGCATGCAAACACATACTCTCTGACAAAGGATGGAGTTCACCACAAATTGAAGCCCATGAAAAAGGAAGGTGAAAAGGTATGTAGCAGTGCTAGGATTTGTCTTGTTGATAGAAGGATGTTTTTAGATGGCATGAAACATCAGCATATGTGCTATGCTTTGATTCCTAGGAAAGATAAAGAAGGTAGTAGTGAAATACCACTTGAAGTTTCAGATTTATTAGGGTAATTTGGAGATATTATCTCTGATAATGTTCCAGATGGATTGCCACCAGTAAGGCAAGTCAGTCATCATATAGATCTGATTCCAGGAGCTAATTTTCCTAACAAGGCTACTCACAAGATGACTCCTACTGAAATAGAGGAGCTAAATAGACAGGTTCAGGAGCTGTTGAGGAAGGGCTTGATTCGAGATAGAGCCTGAGTCCATGTGCAGTACCTATAGTACTCACACCAAAGAAGGATGGAGAGTGGAGGATGTGTACAGACTCTCAAGCTATAAATAGGATAACCATCAAGTACCAATTTCCTTTTCCAAGGATGGATGATCTTATGGACTACTTGAGTGGAGCTCAGTACTTCACAAAGATAGATCTGAAGAGTGGCTATCATCAGATATGGATTCGAGAAGGAGATGAGTGGAAAACAGCCTTCAAGACCAAGGTGGGTCTTTATGAGTGGTTAGTCATGCCCTTTGGATTGACGAACGCCCCAAGCACCTTCATGTGGCTCATGAATGAGGTACTTAAGAAGTTCTTGGGAAAATTTGTTATTGTTTATTTGGATGATATTTTAATTTTCAGCAAGACTTTGGAAGAACATTTATTGCATATTTGCAATGTACTTAAAAGGCTAAGGGAAGAGAAACTGTTAATTAATCTAAAGAAGTATATCTTTGCAAAAAGGGAGTTAGTCTATTTTGGGTTTTTTATATTACTTGAAGGTCTCAAAATGGATCCAGAGAAGGTAAAAGCCATCTTGGAATGGCCTACTCCAAGGTCTACTACTAAGGTAAGATCATTTCATGGTTTGGTTAGTTTTTATAGGAAGTTTATTAAGAATTTCAGTGGCATATGTGCACCCCTAACTAATACAATAAGAGGGGATAAAAAAGAGTTCAAATGGACTGCATCAGCTGTGAGAAGTTTTGAATTGCTGAAGAAGAAGGTGACAGAATAGCCTATGTTGGCACTTCCAAATTTCAGAAAGGTTTTCCAGGGGATTGTGATGCCAGTGGCAGTGCTATTGGGGCTGTATTAAGCCAAGAAGGTAAGCCTATTGCATATTTTAGTGAAAAATTGAATGATGCAAAGAAGAAGTATTCTATTTATGATCAAGAGTTCTATGCAATAGCTCAGGCCTTAAAGAAATAGAGGCATTATTTATTGCCAAAAGAATTTTTTTTGTATACTGATCATCAGGCATTATAGTACCTAAATAGCCAAGGTAAATTGAATTAGAGGCATATGAAGTGGGTAGAGTTCATGCAGAGCTATACATTTGTGTTGAAGCATAGAAGTGGAAAATCTAATAGGGTTGTAGATGCACTAAGTAGGAGACAGTTGTTGCTTACATTAATACAGGTTGAAGTAGTTGGGTTTGATAAACTCAAGAAATTATACCCCAAGGATCCTGATTTTGCTAAAGCATGGAAAGCTTGTAAAGAACCTATTGTTGTAGATAGAACCAAGTGGTTAGACTATTTCATTCAAGATGGCATGTTGTTCAAGGGTAGTCAATTGTGCATTCCAAGGAGTTCCATGAGGGAAAATCTGATTAAGGAGAAACACAATGGAGGGATGGTAGGACATTTTGGTCGAGATAAGACCATTGCCATTCTTAGAGAACATTATTTTTGGCCTCAAATTTCACAAGATGTGAAGAAGTTTGTACAGAGTTGTGAGGTTTTGTCAAGTTGCCAAGGGGTTAGTCACAATACTGGCCTATATCAACCATTGCCTATTCCATCAAGGCCATGGGAGGACATAAGTATGGATTTCATTCTTGGATTGCCAAGGACACAAAGGGGTAATGACTTAGTATTCATGGTGGTTGATAGGTTCTCCAAAATGGCACATTTCATTCCATGCCACAAAACTCATGATGCTATCAATATTGTAGACTTGTTTTTCAAAGAGGTGGTAAGACTACATGGTCTTCCAAGGAGTATAGTTTCTGACATAGATACTAAATTTGTGGGGTATTTCTAGAGGACATTGTGGAAGAAGTTGAGAACAGACCTAAAATTTAGTTCCACACATCACCCGTAGACTGATAGCCAAACAGAAGTGGTAAATAGAAGTCTGGGCAATTTGCTGAGATGTTTAGTTGGGGATAAGCCCAAGGGATGGGATTTGATTCTACCACAAATAGAGTTTCCTTACAATAACTCTATAAATATGAGTACTAGAAAATCACCATTCCAAATTGTATATGGGAATAGCCCAAGGACTGCACCAGAATTGAGGAAGATAGAACAAGGGGAGAGGACAAGTGTTAAAGCTGAGGAATTTGCTAAACATATCAAGCATCTACAAGAGGAGGTTCAAGCACACATTACCAAGATGAATCAAGAGTATAAAGCTAGGGCTGATCAAAGGAGAAGACATAAGGAATTCCAAGTAGGAGATTTAGTCATGGTGCACTTATGAAAAGAGAGATTTCCAGCCGGTACTTGCAACAAGCTGAAAATGAAGAAATTTGGCCCCAACAAAATTTTGAAGAAACATGACTCAAGAAATGCATATGAAGTGGAGCTGCCAGATGGTATTCACATTTCTCCCATTTTCAACATTGCAGATTTAACAGAGTATCATGATGATGGTGCAGATGAGGAGCTGGTGTTAGAGCCATGTCTAATTCCTGCTTCTAAGAAGGAGGAGATAGAAGACATTCTAGATCATCGTGTGGATAGGAGTACCAGAAATAGGTAGTATGAAGAGTATTTGGTCAAATGGAAAGGACGATCGATCGAGGACTCAACTTGGATTTGAGTAGCTGAGGTTTACCATTTGGGATTTCCTCTACCATTCATAAAGTGACAGGGTCACTTTTCAATCTACCCTGGGTGTCTGATGTAGGAGCATCCAAAGGTATAAGGGCAATCCTATGTCACCCAAAAAAATATACTTAGACTTAGTCTATATTTCATGTGTTTTCATTTTTGGATACCCATTTGGGTCAAATAAAGGTTCTAACTCTCATAGTTCCACTATCAATGTTCGTGTAAATCCCAAAAAAAATAGGAGCATGTAATTGAGCCATCATTTTGGTGAACTAGGAGGTGTAAATTGGCTAGATGAATGTAATTGTAATTTAGAGCATTCCATAAAAAGAATCAAGTCAAAAGGCCCCATGGTTTGAAAGTTATTGCAGTTTTTCGAGTTGTGGAGACCTCCTAAGAATGCTTCAAAGTCAGGTTAGGGGCATTAAATGACCTCAAAAAGGGCCAAAAAATGGGGCATGAGCAAAGCTAGTCCATAGGGCTATAGAGCGCTTCGAGAGCTTTTTGAAAATGTAAACGGTTTGTCAATCGAAGCTACAGTTCAAAAGTTATGCCTCCCGAAAGTTCGGTTACCATTTTTGGATTCTTCTAGATTTGCATCGACTTCTAACGCAGCTTCTGGAAACTTCTATTTGGTCGGCGGATGCCTACTAGCACTTTCTAGAATGTACTCCTAGTCCTTAACCCTCCGAGGTCTATTTAAGGAGATTTTTGGCATTTAAAGGTAGTTTGGAGTGGAGTTTGAGAGGAGGTACCGAAAGGAGAAATGATCTCCACATTTATGCTATTGTAAGCCCTTAGGGCATGTTTTGAAGTTTATTCTCTTTGTAATGAATGTACTAGCTTATTTTTTAGTTAATACAATTTCCTTTCTTCTATTGCGTCCATTCTGTTCTTGGGTTGTGTCCCCATCAATGGCTTGAAGAATATTGAATTTAGTAAGTTAAGTAAGAATGAGTAGAACATGGTTGAAGAATCAGTTTATACCATGATGGCTAAGTTCAAAACCACCCCACTTGAACTTGACAATTTAATGCCTAAAGAGTTATATTCTATTGTTGAAAATAAATGGCATTATTGCCTTAATATGGAAAAAGAAATAAGAGAGTCTACATTGGCTCGAGTAATGCTTGAGCTCACAAAAGGGAAAATAAATAAGGCTAATAAGAAGCATGGGAGAAAATTTGCACCCAAATATAGAGCTTTTAGCATTCTTCAGAATAAGATTCAAGATGTTGTCAAAAAGTCCACTCAAATGTGTAAATTGATTTAAGGCCTAACAACTATCAAAGAAGGAGAGGAAGATCCCTTTTAGGGAAGAAACAATGGAGAAGAGGATGACAATGATAAGGAAGGTGAAGGTGAGAGAGAAAAGGTAGATGATACAGTGGAGGAGGAAACTCAAAAAGATGACATGGCAACCACTGAAGAGCAGCAAACAGATTAGAGTGTGCAAGACACACAATTACCACCTCCAAGTCCTCCACATGACACCTCTACACCTGTAGACATAATAAAAGTAAAGGATGTTCTTAGCAATTTTGGTCAACACATCAATCCATTGACTACAGAAGATCTTAAAAAGATCCTTGACCAATCAACACTACAAGCTCAATTATGCAGTAATCTAGTATTGGTCAGTGTATATGAGTTGTAGAAAGTAGTAGCTAACTTGACTAGGGATAAGATGGAAATACAAGAAACATCTTCTGTCATCCTTATAGCTACAAGTGGACAACCTAAAGAGCAAGCTTTACAAGATAATCAACTAATGTTGATTACATAGTTAAATTCACTACAACTACTAAGAAGTCAGCAAAGGACCAAACAAGATAGGTGGATACTTCTATTCCTACTACACAAGTACAAGGTGCACCACCATAGATAATACTAATTGACCAAGAAAGATCAAAGGAGGAGAAGGATACCCCAAAATAAAAGGAGCAAGAAGCAATTCAAACTTTAGTTAATCTGCCAACCATTGGGACTCCTACAAGAATGCCTCAAAAGCCAAGCATTGAAGCAATACCACTTCAAATTTCAGCACTAGGCTCAATCTTTACAAAGGTTGCAAGGGTACTTCACTTTGGAGACCCTACACTAGATGAAGAAATAGTCATTCCAAAGTATGACTATGCAATCATGAACATTGATAAGATAAATGAAGTGCAAGAGGCACAAGAAAGGAAAAAGAAGTAGGAGATACTCAGAAATGAGTATAACCAAAGGCAAGCACTAATTAAAATAAAGGACATCTTTCTAGATGCATTTAGCTTGCAAGCACTTGATGAAACAAAGCCCATTATGGAGAAACTTTCGGAAATAGTGGACTAAGTGCAAAGTGAAGACCAAGAGACAAATGTAAAACTCATGGAATGGTCAGAAAAGAAGTTTCAAGAAAAGGTGAATGAAAGAATATCTAGTGAGATAACACTTTCACAGGTAGACTTGGCTAGGAAAATTTAAAAGGTGAAGGAAGTTCTTGAGAATATCTTCTCATTATACACAAAGTTGTGTGACCCATCAATTTTTACACAAGAAACTAGCTAGAGAATAATGAAAAGAACATGAAGATATCTAGCATGCAACTGCCAAAAGATCCAACTTAAAGTGAGAAGCACTTTAACACAAAGCTTCACACACAAAAGGAACTAGGTATATTAATAGTAGAAGAGGCTAACACTAAAGCCAAATTAGTTTAGATTCAATCTACCCTAACCCCTTACATGGAGATTTTACCAAAAGAACTATCCTATGTAGAAAATATGATAAAGAAAGATCCAAATCATTCAACATTAGATGGCTTAGTTCACCTTGCAATAGAGACAAATATACAAGTTAAATCCCTAGAAGTTGCAATACAAAATTGGGATATTGTTCTGATAATTGTAATGGCAGTGAACAAAATCTTCTTGGTAAAATATTCAATCAATGTATAGATCCTTTGACATAAGTGTCAAAATGGGGGAGAAAAATAAAAAAGCCAGAAAGACACTTAATCTAAAAGGGGAAACATGTGAAAGGGGGAGCTAAAATGAAAGGGGGAGTGATAAAATAAACAGAGAAAAGAAAGGAGAAGAGCAAAATAGGAAATAGGGCATAATAGGATACATCAAATAAAGAGTATCAAAATTAGAATAAAGAAAAGGAGAATTAGCAAAGACAAATCAATCTACTCAAAAATATTTTGGATACAAGGATATGGCAAATCAACTCAGGGGGAGACACAAAATTTTGAGGTATATAGTCCATCTAAAAGATTTGAACAATTTTGAAGTTTTGTATATATGCCAAACAAAATATATATTATACTCAAGGATATTAGTTTCATCATTTATAGTTAAGTGTTTTTGACACTCATATCAAAGGGGGAGATTGTTGATCTTAGATTGGTTTTGACAATTGACTGTCAACACTCTTAAACTATTTTCTAAGTTGATGCTGAGTATACTATAGATGTCAAGTTACAATATGTGTCGAGCAAGAAATTCAACAAGTGCTGAGTCATTCAGATGCCAAGCAAACAGAAAGTGTAGAGCAAGTTTCAAGTGCTGAGTAACTAATAGATGCCAAGCAAGTTCAAGTGTTGAGCAAGACAAAATTTAGTATGTGTCAAGCATCAGTAATCAACAAGTGTCAAGCAATACAAAATCAACATAAGAGTTTGTGGCTTCATAAAATAAAATCTAAACCATTTTTTGAGCCGACATATGGAGAGATCTCGAAGCTTAGAGATAAGATCGAATCTATTTGGATTCCCTATGCAATCAACATGCAACCAATCATAAAATTGGAAAGATTTGGGTGGGAAGTTGGATGAATCTCAATCATAGATTCATACCCAACCCTAAGTTATGAAATATTTTTAAAGGAGATGAAGCCCAATACTTTACAGAGTATGTGAGAAAGAATGCATGTGAGGAGAAAATTCTAGCAAACCTTTGAAGGAAGTGAAAAGGGGTGAATTGACTTAGAAGAAGGACATCATTGTAGATCAGTAAGGATTAGATTGGATAGAACAAGGATCTAAAATCAACAATATCAAATTTTAAGTGTATTAGATCAAAAATTCTATTGTAAACTCTATAAATTGTTATAGAAAAATGAAATCCTATGGATTTAGGTTGGTTTAACAACCATTGTATAAAGCCTTTAAAAGGGTGACATTACAAGTGAGTGTTCTAAAGTCCTTTAGCTAGTCACACTTCTAATAGGGTGTTAAAATCCTTTAACAGGGTAGGATCTAACAATCTTTGTAAGCCTTTAATAGGGGAGGCCTTTCACAGGGCAGATCGTGAGAATAGTCAAAATATGTAACCTTAATAGGTGAACTTTATTGCTGCAGTAGTGAAGAAGTTGTGGGTGTCATCCCCACCCCAGTTTTAGCTTCTTATTGGAGGGTTTCTAGGTAATCATATCTGGTGTCAAGTGTTTATGTGTGGATGCATTTACTTTACATGTTATTTCCATATGTTTATGCATGCAATGTTTTAAAGTTAAAAGTTTTAATTGTTAAAGTTTAGTACTTCTAATTCACCCCCCACTCTCAGAAGTATATTTCCCACTTGTAAATCCCAACAGGATATGTGGTGGAAAGAAGTGTACAGCCTATGCTCCTTTACAAGAGACAACTTTTAAAAAGTCAAACTATTGTGCTTGCTGCAAAGAAGTAGAAATTAGAACAGGGCTCCTCATCCAAGGTTGAAGAATATTCCCCTTCACAGACCCCAATACATATAGATTATGAAGACTCCTTGAGGGAGAAATTGAGGTAAATAGGAGGCCAAGAGGAGGTTGTGATCACTTCAGCAAAGGTAGAAGAAGGAGCACCTATAGAGCCTCCCATGAAACTTTTAGCCCTTACTGTGGAGGACTTCATGGGAAAAGAGATTAATCCTATGGTGGAGTAGACATCAAAAAAAATTTTGGATGATGAAAGTTTTGTTAGATCTAGAGCTTTTATTCAATTTCTATGGCAGAATAATATTGAAATTTTTTAGGGAAGATGCAAAAGGATCAAAGAAGAGAAACCTAATAGATAGGACACTGACATTGAAGAAGAGATCAAAGCTAGCCTAATGGAAGAGTTTGTGCAGATAACCCCTATAGAGGGAAGGAAATTGCTGAAAGATTCAAGAATCATGATATTTCCTAAATGGGATATTGCTAATGCAATGGTCTTTGATGTAGTTAGGAAAGAAAAGGAGACCTAGTTTAGAGCCAATGATGAGGTGTTACAAGCACATAAAGGGGTCAAATATATTGATGACCAAAAATCCTTGGTCATGAGGTCCATTTAGAAGAGAGACGAGGCCATAATTCAAGAAGGCTCAAATTCTGAGCATATAGGCAGTGTCATGGTATACAGGGTTGAGGAGGTTGACAGTGCCAAGGTGGCCTTGATGAATAAAGAAATGGAAGATTTTGGGGTGGTGGTTGTTGCCAAGGATAAAAATAAATACCTAGAATTAAATGAAAAATTTGAAAATAGTACTAGAGGCCTATGATGAAATTGTTAGAGTAAATAATTAATTATTTATTCTATTTACTTAAGCTTACTTAGGTTAATGCATTTATTTAATATTTAAGAGTTAATAGTTGTAGTGATGAGTTGTTGACAACATGAGAGCTTGTTCCCTTCTAGCATGTTTCACTTTTTTGTGGAAGAGTGCTTAGTTGTCAACCTTATCTTCTACCTTCTTCCAACTTGTTCTACAAGCTTCCTTGAGGCCTTTATAAGCAATCTCTCTCTCATTGTAAATTCATCCATTCACATAGCAATTTCATTTTTCCTATTGTGAAATATTTTCTCTTGCTTTGTTTCCTTCAAGCTCTTGCTCCTTAGGTTTCTCTCTGACAAGCTATTTGCACTGCAAGTGATCTTGGTAACTATGGAGTTGGATTTTATCAACTCCTACATGGTATCAGAGCCTCCTTGCTACTTCTTGTTTGAAGGATTTTTTTGAAGCTGTGATTCAGAGACACAAACCCTAGTTTGTTTGTGATTTTTCCTTCAATCGGGAGGAAGAGCATTTTTTTCAGTATTTGCAGAAAAAGGAGAAAGAGGGTTTGACATAATAGATCTAATATTTTTTGGGCTTTTTTCTTTATTTTTTGGTGATGGGACGGTGATGATTCATAAAAAACAACTACAGATGTGATTTTCAAACAGCGATATCTCCCTCCTACGAAATTGTTTTTTCGAACAATTTTTTTTGTTTTGGAATAGGATTTCATGATCTACACATTGGTGTAGGTGGTTTGAGATCTCTATTCTTGAATTTTTCTACAACTTGAAAATTCTAATTTTTGCCAGTTTAAATGTTTGTACGGGCTCATCTAGACACAATCAAGTTCCATTTTTTTGAAAGTGTATATTTTTTGTCTACTTTCTAGATCTGAAATTAGATTATGTGTTCTATGGACAGAAATATTACTTTCAAAAATAGGCCCTAAATTGGCTATTGTAATCGCACTAAGTAAAAGGAGCCCAATTTGTACATTGTGGGGAAGGGAGCATTTTCTTATGTATAATTTACTTTAGAATAAGACCCTTCTACTTCTGTCTTCTTCTTTCTCTCAATGGTGGATCCATCTGTGACCCATCTCACACCACACAACTATCACACCTAGAAGGCACAAATGACACAACTTCTCATGTCAAAGGGCTTATGGTCATGGTCGGATGAGAATCAACCTGTTCTTACACGAGCTTTCGAGGTTCTTCATCATAGGAACAAAATGGATGAGGCCATGGGATTGATTGCACTAAACATTTCAGATAATCTACTATTTCACTTGGATGGTTTGACTACTCCACAAGCTTATTGGTTCAAATTTCAGACTTTTTTTGGCCAAGTGAATGAGTTTCAGGCACTTCAACTAGATGCAGAGTTGACTTCTTTGACACCTAACAGCTTTCCCACCATTGAGGACTTCTTGATGAAGTTCAAATCTTTGTGTACACTTTTGTAGGGATAAACCAAGACAGATGATGAGTGTATCTTTTTGATACTCTCAAAGTTGAGGGGACAGTATCAAATCTTCTCTTCCACTTTTTACTCCACTATGGATGCCTTGGTTGATAGACACAGGATGCCTTCATTTGAGATATTTTGTGATCAATTAACCCATGAACAGTCCAAGATCACTCAAATGGATTTACTTTCAAGTTCACAATCATAGGCATTGCTTGTCAAGGATACACAGGAGTAGAAGTTGAAGCAAATATCAAATCCCTCTTCTACAAGTTCATCATCTTCTAAGAAGAAGGAGAAAAAGAAGACCAAGACTCCTACCTGTTCCTATTGTCAAAAAGGATCTCATGATGAGGCACATTGTTTTCAGAAGAGATTTGATGTCTATGAGAAACAAATTGCAAATTTGCAAGCTCTTCTTCAGAAGAACAATGTTTCTTCTCCATCCTCTTCTACCTCACAAGGGTCTACCTTTAAATCTTCTTCCACATCTTCACCATCTACATCAAATCTTGGGAAGGGTCATGCATTACAGGCTACCATTACATCTCCTTCACAGGTTCCTTGGATACTGGATTCAGGTGCTTCTCACCATATGACATCTTCTCAAAGTGTCTTCTCTACTCTTGAAGCTTCTCCTATTCCTCATATTTGCATGGGGAATAACACTACACTACTAGTTTGTGAGAAAGGTTCAGTTCACATCCAGGATGGTATATTCAATGATGTATTGTATGTTCCATCTTTGTCTACCAACCTTCTCTTGATTTCTCATATTACATGCAATGGATCAGGGAAGACAGTTGAGTTCACTACTGATTTAGTCTTTATTCGAGATTGTATAACAAGAGATCTTATTGCTACAAGGGCCATTGATCATTCCACTCATCTCTACACCTTCTTTCACTTTGGTCCACCATCTCCATTGTTGGAGCACACTTCTTCTATTTTGCAAGAGCATCATGTGTTGCAGTTAGGATACTCAAACCTTTGTATTGTTCTTAAGATCCCTATTTTGATTACCAAACCACATCTAATTGAGGGCTTTTCTCCTCTACATGATTTTTCTTTTGCTATACCTAATCCTCTAGCTCCATTCATTGAGACTCCAGGTACACTTGTTGCAGATACTATAGTAGACATTCATGATAGTGTCATCACACCTACCTTGGGGATTCCATTTCTAGATCCTCATACTTTTTCCTTTGGGCATCAACTAGGATTTCTAGTTTCCCCTCTCATTCAGGGGTTCCCTTATTATGTGCCTTTGTTCCTTCCGCATTGGAGTTTCATTGGTTCAATCATTTCTACAGGAGCTCCATCATTCTAGGGGGCCTTTGGTGCCATTTCTATCTCTCATGGGGGGGCTAGTTGTACTTATGGTTTTGAGTGGGTCTCTTGACTCTTTTCTAATGGAAGTTTTCCTTGGGGGGATTGGTTGAGGCCTTCCTTCCTTCACTTCATGTTTTTTTTCTCTTTGCATTGGACATGGGTACCTAACATGGCCTCATTGTCGGGACCCATTCTCCATTTTCATCTTAGTTTTGGGAGCTTAAGGCATTCCCCTAAGTTGCACTTAACGGGGGGTGTTAGAGTAAATAATTATTTATTTATTCTATTTACTTAAGCTTACTTAGGTTAATGCATTTATTTAATATTTAGTAGTGATGAGTTGTTGACAACATGGGAGTTTGTTCCCTTCTAGCATGTTCCACTTTTTTGTGGAAGAGTGCTTAGTTGTCAACCTTATCTTCTACCTCCTTCCAACTTGTTCTACAAGCTTCCTTGAGGCCTTTATAAGTTGTCTCTCTCTCATTTTAAATTTATCCATTCACATAGCAATTTCATTTTTCCTAATGTGAAATATTTTCTCTTCCTTTGTTTCCTTCAAGCTCTTGCTCCTTAGGTTTCTCTTCGGCAAGCTATTTGCACTACAAGTGATCTTGGTGACTATGGAGTTGGATTTTATCAACTCCTATAGAAATGGGTAGATAGATCTACCAATTGGAAAATAAAGTTGTACAATTTGAAAAATGATTTGGGAAAAGAAAAGTAGGCAGGCAATTAGCTAGATTAAAATTGTTTCTCCTCCTCCCCCTATGCCACCTTTCAACACTATGCCAATTTTGGAAATTCCAAGCATGCCTCAAAGCCATATTTCTACATAGCTAAAGAGCTTGAAGAAGAAAAAGCCAAAATATGGTCAATACATATGGAACTAGGAGTCCAACATGAAGATAGAATCAAGATTATCATTTTGTATCTAGTGGATAGGGTAGGTTGGGTCCTTTTCTACTTGGATTTTTCAAGATTAGTGGAAGTGTAGAATGAATTGAATAATAATGAAGCCACCTTAAGACCAATTGTGAGTAAGTGGATCAACATGGATAATGCCATTACAAGTTTATGTTGCTATGTTATTGATCACTCTAATGATCAAATACAGAAAACATTTGATCAAGCCAATGATCTCCTAGATTTTGATCATAAGAGGAATCAATTACAAAGTAGAATAAATAATTGTTTCCTAAAATATCTTGGAAAAGGTTTTAATCTCTTCCCTCATGCACTCAAAGGGATAGGGAAAAAAAAAAAAAAAAAAAAGAGTGGGCCAATGATTTAAAGGAATTAATGAGCATAAGGCTTAACAAAGTAGTAAAGAAAATTATATTTGGTTTGCTAGAACCACTAAGGAAATTGTACAAGTACAAATATTTTTTGATTTTTCCAAATAAGATTTTGGTGAAATAGAGAAGATTGGTAAGGATATCCTAAAGAGAGAATAAGAAATATTGAGCTTCAACTGGCCAGATGACACAATTTTTGACAAGTGGATGGTAGATTATTCCCCAAGAATGTAGATGTTGAAAATGGTAGTTGAAAGGGAGAATGTGGACAAAGAAACTACCATAGAAAAATTATAGCTAGAAAATAAAGTAGTTAAAATAGAAGAAGGAGAAAGGGAGAAACAAAATGCAATAGTGGACAAGGCCACTCAAACTAATGATCTAGAAAAAGAGAAACCAATAGTAATAACTATGTAGATAGCAGAGCCTGATACAACACTTGTAAGCCAAGTGGTCCCATAGCTCAGAGAAAAAAAGATGAAACATGATCAATCATTAGTTGTAATGGATCTACAAGAAATTGCTACAATAGAACTAGCCCCACCACAAGACAATCAACAAGAAAGCCATTATATTTCAAAAGGAAGATAATCACCATTTTTTGTCTTTTCTTGTGCATCTTTGTAATAGTGATAGTTTGTCTATTTGACTTTTTTTTTCCTAAGGAGAATTGTTCTTTCCCTCTAGACCTAAAACTTTGTGCAACTAACACTATATAAGTGAGTTCCCAAGGCCAGAGGATGGTCCGAGTTTCTTTTATTACATGAGTCATTACAAATTTTAAGTCGATCCATGCATACTGTAAATCAATTCCAAAATTGAATACAAAGTTATAGTTGTTGGTCTATTGTGTTATTTTTTATGGAGATAAACATTGAATTGTATAAACTTTAAATAAAATATTTATACAAAAGTTGAGAGTTGATTTCATTCCAGACCATGTCTCTTTCCTTGTCTTTATTTTGTTCTCTAAAATTCAAATAGCAAATTTTATTGAGTTTCAATTGTAATTCACTATGAATTAGATTTCATTTTTCTTTTGCTAATGATCTAATGGATTAAGTAAATTCTTAGTGCAAATTGAAACAATATTATGGTTCTGGGTAAATATATGATGAGTATAAGATCTAGAAGTGAATATAGATAAATCTTTACACAAACTATTGAAATAAGATCTAGAAGTAGGTGTATTGTCTCTATGACTTTAGCCCAATGGATAAGCCACTGTTCATCCTTTTAAGTTAATCTAAATGGAATGTTTTGCATAATGTCAAATACTATAATCAATAAATATTTTATATTTATGTTAACTAAAGTGTAAAAATGTTATTCTAAACTTGATTTATGGTGTTTAGGGTTTGGTAAAATAGCTGGTTATCATCTCCTAAGATCATTAGAGTAGAAGAAGTAAGGCTCAATAATTTTTTGTCATTGGAATTCATTTTATGAATCTTGATTTAAAGAGTAGATAAACTTGAATTCCTAAAGGTAAACCTACCTAAATATTGTAGAATTCAAAGTAGAGAAGACTTTGATGTCTTGTTAGTTGGCCCTTTTTGATTTGTGGATTTCCTATAATGGTTTCTAGTTAATTCCTAGGTTTTCTCACATCATAAAAGGTGGTTGAAATCACTATTAAATCAAGAGCCAACAAGAACAATATAAAAAGAGAGATTTGTTACTGAAGGATAGATGTATCCAAGAGGGGGATCCTATTACTAAAGAAGGAGATATTCAATAAAGAGAATCATAATGAAACTAAAGATATTAATCACTCATGTTAGTGAAATATTTTGGAGTGTATGTTAACAAAGTCATACATTGAGATATTAAGTTGTTGATAATATTGAGATGTTGCCCTCAATGCCAAAGAGGGAGATTTTTGGAAACTAACAATTAAAAAAATTGTTATTTTTCCATTGATGTCAAACATATTGGTAAGACATATTGCTACCTAATATAAATGTCATATCTATCTAATTGATGAAGTGGATTTGAGAAATTGTCCATACCAATAGCACCTAGAGGAAAGGATGAGTTATCACAAGGAAGCTACAATGGACATTTGATTAGTTATACTTTGATAAGACAAAGTGAATGTTTACATCAAGAAATCTAAACTAAGCCAAGAAATAGAGTAAAAGGTTAAAAAATGCTGAGTGATACTAGTGTCAACTGAGCCATAGTAAGTGTCGAGAAAATCTAGTGTTGACTGAGCATCAATGTTGATCGAGTAAGATAGTTGATGTTGACCCAAAAAAATTATAGTGACCGAGTAATTTAGTGATGAATGATCAAAACTTAGTGATTTCTGAGTAAAAATGACGAGAATGAATTTGAGGAAATTGTGAATTCTAGCTGGCTCAGTTGATTTTTTGGGAGATGTAAACATTTTTTGAAGATAAGATTGATCAATTGGATTATTAAATTCAAGGTGAGGATTAGGTAAAGTCCTAATAGATGGTTTCCAAAAAAAGTTCTAGAGAATGATCAAGAAGATGGATAGATACAATGAATCATGTTGAACCTAATTGTAAACCCTAAGATCTACGATGACCATGGAAAATGGTGAACCAAGAATTACCTATTGAAAGAGGTATAGAGCTAAACATAAAAGGATAGACTGAGGAGTGTATAGAGAAAGGTGGATCAGAGATGCACAAGGTTGAAAAAAGTGTGTGAGTGAATGTGAAGCTAAAGGAGATTGCTTGCATAGATGTTGCTGATATTGATAAGTGAATGTTAGCAGATGGCTTAAGTTTTGTTGAAAGAAGAAGATTTGACTACTTGAAGGGTTGCCAAGAGAATCAAGAATAGAGATGACAACGGAGAGATTATTAGTGAATCAACACATGAACTGAACAATGATTAGAACCTCCAAAGAAATTTCTTATCATACAGATCTAAACCTACAGTTTTCATTCTAATCATTATAAATAGTTTGTATTGAAATCCTTATAACAAAGGTTGACCTAATAGTCATTTGAAGGACTTAACAGTTTGTGTAAATCCTTTAACAAGGTGATATTCTAAATGGAATGATTAAAGTCCTCTAACAGGGTGATTAAATCCTCTAACTGGGTTACATTTGACACTGTGTATTGTAAACCTTTAATAGAGTTGGTTTCTAACATAGCTCACTTCAAAAGAGTGAAAAAGTGGTGACATGTTGCTAGTTGTTTTTCCCAAATTAGGTTTCCACATAAAATTATAGTGTCAAATTTTTTTTGAATACTTTATATGTTTTACATTTGATAAAGTTTACATTCAACAAAGTATGTTATGTTTGGGACAATAATTATATTTACCAGTGCAATAGACACCAAGAAACATAAAACAATGAAACTTTTATGTTTAATTGTTCAAATGACACTTATGGACCTTGAGTAACTGATTCAACCCCCACCCACCCCTGGCCACCCTCTAAGTTATTATAAACATTTTTAACAGAAATATTATTTTGATTCTAAATAAATATTTTTAAAAATGTATCGTTTGTTTTAGGTTCTAAATTCTACAATTATCACATATTAGTACTTGTTACTTGGTAATAAAGTGTTTCAATTTTTGAACCTATTAATCCCTGGTTATGTGTGAAACACATCCCATTTCAATCATTGGAATGGTCATTTTATCTCTGAGTTTTTGTGAGTTTTTGAATCTTCATGTCTTCGGCTTGTTTCCAGCTCCGCCCAGCACTTGAAATTTTCAAAATTTGACTTCTGAACCACAAGTTATTGCAGGTTAATGGAGAGACCCAAATTACATGTTTTCAAGTTTATCATTAACCATTAACCTCTCAAATAGGTTAATGATAACTTTTAAATTGCGCATTTTGGAGTAGGTTAATTAACCTCACCAAAAATGTGTATTTCTTAACCTCTATGAAGTAATTATTAACCTATTTAAAATTTCTCTATGAGAAATCAAACATGTCAATGGGAGTAATTGGAAATAAATGTTTTCACTTATCTTTTGTCCCCTTCTTGATGGTTTAATATCCGACAATTTTTAAGTTGAGGTTGAAAGTTTTGAGGATGGCAACAATGCCATGTGAGCTATTGTTGCTAGTAAAATGCTCTCAATCAGCAGCACAGGAGGATAAAGCTGCATTGACTCATACAGAGCAACATGCATATATTTCTTATCTTTCAACTCTTTGAAGCTAAAACTAACCTCTTCTTCATCAGAACTTGTCAGTTGTGATGATCTCTTACCCAATACATGTAAGATTTTAGTCTGAATGGCATCCTCTGCGGTCAGATGAGAAGAGAGAAGCTAGAAAAACCATGAGAGAGTAGCAGAAGTAGTATGTTCACTTGCTTAAACAAAAACTCACCACCTTTTCCTTCTTTAATATATATATATAAATCATGTCGTTGAAATTTTTAAGATATTCTAAATGAACATCTTCGTGAATTAATCCATTTGAATTATCTCAAAGAAGTGCGATGAACTTGAAAAGAAGATCATCTCTTTGACGACCTTCTACGGAGAATTGTTCCCTTCTACAACTTATCTCCTGATAAGCAAACTCATGGACTACTTCAAGGAAACCATAGAGAAGTTTTTAAATGATGCAGAAGGGATTTTGTTAGATGTTGTCATTGCAAGTTCTTTTATGGATATGTACACAAAATGTGGAAGTCCAGACATGGCATGTCAACTGTTCAACAAAATGTCTCAAAGAGATGTGATCTCATGGAATGCAATGATTACAGGATATGCACAGAGCGCTGATCTTAATCAGGCTTTAAAGATCTTCAAAGAAATGCCTTGACCGGATGTCGTATCTTGGACTACCATGATATCAAGTTATGTTTGGTATGGATTTGGTAAAGAAGCTTTAGATTTCAAATGAAGCAAAATGGGATCCAGCTCAATCAATTCAGCTATTCTAGCACAATACCCATTTGCACTAAGATGGTAGCTCTGGGACATGGTAAGGAGGTTCATCGTGACATAATTAAGGTTGGTTTTGAGTCAAATGTCTTCGTAGCATGTGCATTTTTACATATGTATACTAAATGTAGAAATTTAAAAAAAAGATTCTCAAACATTATTTGACAAAATGCATCACCGAATTATCATCTCCTAGACTTCAATGATCATTGCTTATAGTTAAGGCAAAGAAAGAATCTTCGAAAGGTTCCCCACAAATGTAAAAATAAAAATGTAGAGATAATGGAAACATTCCAGTCTAGCTCTTTGTGGACTAAAGCGGAGCTAAAGAATAAGGGAAAGATGGTGTTCACATCAAGGTTAGATCCCCCTGGTTTTGATATTGATGATTTTCCCAGGGCATTTGTAGAGCTTCTTGGAAGAGAAAACTTTGGGAGCACATACAAGGCAGTGCTTGAAACAGGTGAATCTTTGGTTGTGAAGAGGCTTAAAGATATGAATGTTTTCATATTGATGCTAATGGAATCCTGAATGTTAGTGCTGAAGACAAGACTACAGGGATTAACAATACCATCACCATTAACAGTGATAAGGGCATGCTGAGAAAAGCTGAGATTGAGAGAATGGTGGAGAAAGCAGAGAAATACAAGGAAGGAAATGAGCATGCGCAAAAGAGATCAGATGCTAGTTACATTTTGGAGAACTATGTCTACAACATGAGGAATACTATCAAGGATGAGAAGTTCAATAAGAAGATTTGTTACAGTGATAGGGACAAAATGTAGAAAAACATAAAGAGTACAATTGAATGGCTAGATCCCAATCAGCTGGTAGATGCTTGTGAGTATGAATAGAAGTTGCATGAACTGGAAAATGGAAAATGTTTGTAGTCTTGTTATCTCCCATGCTTACAAATCAATTGCATAAAAGGGATCATGAGTCAGAAGAAATTTAGGATAGATACTTCATAGCCAAACTCAAGATGGAAATGTGTTAATTCTAAACTATGAATCAATGATGGTCATCCTAAATACTTATAGGGCTTTTCGGGATAGATCAATTGTGTTTGGGTAGATAGAGTTAGTAGCTAGAAGAATTAGTGATTGTATATGTAAAAATCTTTAGGAACTCTAGCTAAAGTTTTGTTTTTACAAGTTTCCTTGTATAGGTTAATTTTATTGAGGTTAATTAACCTCTCCAAAATTACATAATTTGGAGGTGGTTATTAACCACGAAGAGGTAGTTATTAACCTCTATGTCTATATAAGGACACCTATTGGCTTTGTAAAGGGACTTTTTGGGCTTTGGAAAGAGGGAGCACTATATTTAGAATTTTGATTAGGAGTTGATATTTGGAAAGTATGTACAAATTTCATCTTTGTAATCATAAATTCCTCTTAGGTTCTTGGTGCAAGAAAATAAAGGAATGTGCAGTTTGAGTTCTCTTCTTCTAAATCTAAATTGTTAGAAATGTTGATTCTCCTTGTAGTGAGCATTTTCACGGTATGGTGTAGATGTTTATGAATCTGTGGATCAGAATTGTGCTAGTAATAATTTTCAAGCATAGATCTTGATCATTGTTATTAGCAGTTTTAGGTTAGTAGTTCAGGAAAGCTTTGAAGTCATGTGGTGCATTCGTCATCATGAGATTTCTCATCTTTAAGAGTTTGATTCCATCTTTTATTTGAAAAACTTCAAAATTATATCATACGAGGGAGCTGCCCCTCTAAACGCAGAGGAAGGCCACATACCAAGGGCCTCTCCAACTATTGTGAACAATTTGCCACACACTCCATTGGGCATATTCTACTGTGAAAAATATGTTTACCAATAGGTTTTTGGCGACTCTGCTGGGGATACTAAACAAGAAAGATTGACAGTCGCTTGTAATGAAGTACAATTGTGCTTTTGCATGAGAACATTTTTCCTATTCTCCAACTGAACCTCAGCTTTCAAGACACCTAGGAGGATATCATCTTAGACTTGAAAACTCTAGCTTGGAGGTGTAGATGAAGTGCTCAACCATACCATCTGGTGAATCAAGTTCTTGAAGAAGAAGAAGAATTAGCGAAAATATTGCAAAGAGCTCCTATTGGTCACAACGTTGTAATCGTTGAAAGAAAAGTAGTCATTCCAAGAAGAAACAAGCAAAACCTTGGTCACATACAAAACCAAGTGAATAATAATTAACAACATGGTTGATTAAAGGTACCTTCCCTGGAATGAAGGTTGGCAAATCTATTTGAAGGCAAAAATTTAGAATCATGGTTTGGTATAGGGGAAAAGTTGAAAGTAACTATGATAGCGATAATGATGATGAATACTTTCAATTTCCTAAGAAAAAAATTCTTGATGAGCCTCTACAAGTCAAATTCTTGAAGAGTTTCTATGGTGGCAGGAGGCTGGATCCTAAAATGGTTCATCCCCACTTACTTCAAATTTTTCAAAGGATTGAAGAAGAGGATGGAAAAGATTATGGTTTTGTTTTTAATGATCAAAAATCCTTTTTGGGAAAAGATTTGAGTATATAAAGATAAAGAAGGCTTTACTAAAAAATGTCTTTCATCTAAATTAGTGATGAAGAATAATAAAAGTATCTCTTATGCACCTCTGCCTGAACAAAATCAGATTTTTGTTGATCCTACGCAAGCTAGCTTCTTGAAGAGTTTCTATGGTGGACGAAAACTAGATCTAGAAGAGACTCATCCATCTTTACTCCAGACATTGCAAAAGATCGAACAAGAAGATGGTAAAGATTATCAAATTTTCTCTCACAAACCAAAATCATCTTTAGAAACAAGTTCTACATGTAATTATAAGGAAGAGTTTGACCAAAAAAGTGATTCATGTCAGTCAAAGATGGATAGTGTTGGTCAAAAAGGTGCCCCAATTTCCACACCTATTGCTCATCAAAATCATGCTCCCATTGATCCTAATCAAGTTGAATTTTTAAAAAGATTCTATGGCAATGCATGCCTCAATCCTAACAATGTACATCCTTCTTTACTTCACACACTGTGAGAACTTGAGAAAGAAGACCCATGCAAGAATTATTTTCTTGATAAAAGAACATCTTCTGATCCAAATGTTAGAAAGGATTCATCTAAATCTTCATGCATGAAAGAAGATGGGGATCTTATGAGTAATGAAGGAGATGTTCGAAAAATAGAATCTATAGAAGAAGAAGGGTTTGCTAATGTATCAAGGCATGAATGTGAAGATTTTTGAATCTAGGAGAAATTATTCAATCATCTCAATCGTAATGAGAAAGAAAGAGAAATATCAAAATCTTGAGAAACTAAACAACAAATGATTGAAGATGAGGAAAATGTGGATCAAGGTGAATTTCATACTACTTTTATTCCTTCTTGGTGCCTGGATGCTTCAGATGATGACTTCCTACGTGGAGAAAATCTTCCCAATCATCCTTCGATGATCATTCAAGATGATGAATCTATTGATGAAATCCACACTTTAGATGTTATGGGACAATTTGAAATCACTACCATTGATGGAGGTAAAAGTAGTCATGAACTTCGACAAATATATGCTTTCCCTGAGGAAATGGAGACCTTTACATTTGATGATATTGATGAACTTGTGATTAAATGATCGGTTGATGAAAATGTTAAAAATCAGTTTCTAGGAGAAGAAGATGAACCATGTAATCTTAATCCTTTATCATGCATGCCAACTTTCACACTTCATGAAAATTTTCCTGGAGAAGAAATGATGATTCAAGAGGAGATAGATATCATTGAACATATGGAAGATGAAAGCTATATGGATATGAAGACAAGTTCCCCTATTCCAAAAAAAGTGAAATTAAATTCCTATGGATCATTCAAAGTCCAAGGAAATCGTCTTTTTGAGTCTTTTCATCAAATAGGAAATTCTATGCTAAAGAACTGCTATGAGAAGAATAACCATGATGAAGAAAGTAATGAGTTAGCAGGGGATCTCATGGAGGAATCCAATGAAGAAAACTCTTATGATGTATTTACTCCAAGATTGTGCTCAAAATATTTTGATGGTAAATTTCTCTATGAAGGTAATGTTTACTTAAATCCTTTATTCATAGAGAAAGGAATTTCTATTGATGATTATCAAATAGGTGTTCAAGGACAAGGTCCAATGGCTATTACTCCATAGATTGCTTTGTGTCATAGATCATATGAAGGCAATCCAATACAAGGTTTGATATCTTCAAGTCTTAATCACCAGAAGGATCTTCAGAAGGAAAATTTTGGTATTAATGCAAAGGAAATCGAAGTTATGACCAACCATGTTGAAAATGATATCAGTGTAACTTCACAGTGCCTAAATATTCAAGATGATAGTTTTGAAGATAAGGAAGAAGAAATAGATCACGAGAAAATTCAATATAACACAAATGTGCATCTAAGTTGGAGTAATATTATATAAGATTCAAACAGGATCATGGTAATGGAAAAAGAAGAGGGTTCACTAAGCACAAGAAAAGATCAGAAATGCATTGAGAAACTTGAGAATCTTATACTTCAACTCTTTGAAAATGAAGTTATCTATGACATGCAACAAGAACCAGAGTCAATTTTGAATTCAAAGATTTTTGATGAAGCATGGTTATTTGGATATGTTCTATTGTCCAAAGATGTGGGGTGTGCTATGAACTTCAGAGTTAGTATTCAAGTAGCACACTTAAATTCTAACCCATGGAAGCTTAAGAATTGCCACATGTTGGTGCACCATGGTATTTATTTTCCCCACCCTATGAATGGATTTGCATGATTATACCCCAAGTCACTGGAGGTAGGAAAACCTACCTTGTACATAGTTTAGTTAGGAGTTTGTGGTGCTTTAGTTTTTCTTTCTGTTGTCCCATTTTTGGTGTTCGTTCCCTCTTTGTAAATTGGTCCCTCAGATGACTCTATTTTATAGCCCAATGGATAAGGCACTATTTTATTCATTCTGGATTTGAGCTTCATCCTTGTCAGTCCTTGTCCCCAAATAGAGCCAGTTGTTACTTGGTAATAAAGTGTTTCAATTTTTGAACCTATTAATCCCTAGTTATGTGTGAAATGCATCCCATTTAATTCATTGGAATGGTCATTTTATCTCTGAGTTTTTGTGAGTTTTTGAATCTTCATTTCTTTGGCTCATTTCCAACTCTGCCCAACACTTGAAATTTTCAAAATCTGACTTCTAAGCCACAAGTTATTGCAGGTTAATGGAGAGACCCAAATTAAATTTTTTCAAATTTATCATTAACCATTAACCTCTCAAATAGGTTAATGATATCTTTCAAATCACGCATTTTGGAGTAGGTTAATTAACCTCTCCAAAAATGCGTATTTCTTAACCTCTCAAACAGGTTAATGATAACTTCCAAATTGTGCATTCTGGAGTAGGTTAATTAACCCCTCCAAAAATGTGTATTTCTTAACCTCTATGAAGTAATTATTAACCTATTTGAAATTTCTTTATGAGAAATCAGACATGTCAATGGGAGCAATTGGCAATAAATGTTTTCAGTTATCTTTTGTCCCCTTCTTGATGGTTTAATATCCAACAATTTTTAAGCTGAGGTTGATAGTTTTGAGCATGGCAACAATGGCATGTGAGCTACTATTGCTAGTAAAATGCTGTCAGTCAGCAGCATAGGAGGATAAAGCCGCATTCACTCATGTAGAGTAGCATTCAGATATTTCTTATCTTTCAACTCTTTGAATCTGAAACTAACCTCTTCTTCATCAGCACTTGTCAATTGTGATGATCTCTTACCCAATACATGCAAGATTCTAGCGTGAATGGCATCCTCTGCGGTCAGATGAGAAAAGAGAAGCTAGAAAAACCATGAGAGAGCAACAAAAGTAGTATGTTCACTTGCTTAAACAAAAACTCACCACCTTTTCCTTCTTTAAAATATATATATATATATATCATGTCGCTGAACTTTTTAAGATATTCTAAATGAACATATTCATGAATTAATCCATTTGAATTATCTAAAAGAAGTGCGATGAACCTAAAAAGAAGATCATCTCTTTGAGGACCTTCTACGGAGAATTGTTCCCTTCTACAACTTATCTCCTGAGAAGCAAACTCGTGGACTACTTCAAGGAAATCGTAGAGAAGTTTTTAAATGCTACAGAAGGGATTTTTTAGATGTTGTCATTGCAAGTGCTTTTATGGATATGTACATAAAATGTAGAAGTCTAGACATGGCACGTAAACTATTCAACAACATGTCTCAAAGAGATGTGATCTCATGGAATGCAATGATTGCAGGATATGCATAGAGTGGTGATCTTAATCAAGCTTTAAAGATCTTCAAAGAAATGCCTCAACCAGATGTTGTATCTTGGACTGCCATGATATCAAGTTATGTTGGGTATGGATTTGGTAAAGAAGCCTTAGATTTCAAATGAAGCAAAATGGGATCTAGCCCAATCAATTCAGCTATTCTAGCACGATACCCATTTGCACTAAGATGGTAGCTCTAGTACATGGTAAGGAGGTTCATGGTGACATAATTAAGGTTGGTTTTGAGTCAAATGTCTTCGTAGCATGTGCATTTTTACATATGTATACTAAATGTAGAAATTTAAAAAAAAGATGTTCGAACGGTATTTGACAAAATGCATCACCGAAGTATCATCTCCTAGACTTCACTGATCATTTCTTATAGATAAGAAAAAGAAAGAAACTTCAAAAGGTTCCCCACAAATGCAAAAATAAAAATGTAGAGATAATGGAAACATTCCAATCTAGCTCTTTGGGGATTGAAGTGGAGATAAAGAATAAGGGAAAGATGGTGTTCACATCAAGGTTAGATCCCCCTAGTTTCGATATTGATGATTTTCCTAGGGCATCTGTAGAGCTTCTTGGAAGAGAAAACTTTGGGAGCACATACAAGGCAGTGCTTGAAATGGGTGAATCTTTGGTTGTGAAGAGGCTTAAAGATATGAATGTTTTCATATTGATGCTAATGGAATCTTGAATGTTAGTGCTGAAGACAAGAGTGTAGGGATTAAGAATACCATCACCATTAACAATGATAAGGGTAGGCTGAGCAAAGCTGAGATTGAGAGAATGGTGGAGAAAGTAGAGAAATACAAGGAAGGAAATGAGCATGTGCAAAAGAGATCAAATGCTAGTTACATTTTGGAGAACTATGTCTACAACATGAGGAATACTATCAAGGATGAGAAGTTCAGTAAGAAGATTTGTTATAGTGATAGGGACAAAATACAGAAAAATATAACAAGTACAATTGAATGGCTAGATGCCAATCAGTTGGTAGATGCTTGTGAGTATGAATAGAAGTTGCATGAACTGGAAAATGGAAAATGTTTGTAGTCCTGTTATCTCCCATGCTTACAAATTAGCTGCATAAAAGGGATCACGAGTCAGAAGAAATTCATGATAGATACTTCATAGCCAAACTCAAGATGGAAATGTGTTAATTCTGAACTATGAATCAATGATAATCGTCCTAAATACTTATAGGGCTTTTCGGGATAGATCAATTGTGTTTGAGTAGATAGAGTTAGTAGCTAGAAGAATTAGTGATTGTATATGTAAACATCTTTAGGAACTCTAGCTAAAGTTTTGTTTTTGCAAGTTTCCTGGTATAGGTTAATTTTATTGAGGTTAATTAACCTCTCCAAAATTACATATTTTGGAGGTGGTTATTAACCACAAAGAGGTAGTTATTAACCTCTATGTCTATATAAGGACACCTATTGGCTTTGTAAAGGGACTTTTTGGGCTTTGGAAAGAGGGAGCACTATGCTAGAATTTTGATTAGGAGTTGATATTTGGAAAGTATGTACAAATTTTGTCTTTGTAATCAGAAATTCCTCTTAGGTTCTTGGTGCAAGAAAATAAAGGAATGTGCAATTTGAGTTCTCTTCTTCTAAATCTAAATTGTTAGAAATGTTGATTCTCTTTGTAGTGAGCATTCTCACAGTATGGTGTAGATGTTTATGAGTTTTTGGATCAGCATTGTGCTAGTAATATTTTTCAAGTGTAGATCTTGATCATTGTTATTAGCTCATATGAGGTAGCTACCCCTCTAAACGCAGAGGAAGGCCGCATACCAAGGGCCTCTCCAACTGTTGTGAACGGTTTAGCACACACTCCATTGGGCATATTCTACTGTGAAAAATCTATTTACCAACAGTACTGAATTTAGTACTCTCTCAAAAGAAATGCTTGATCCCTCATTTAGATTTTTTGGCTTGCAGGGTTTGCTTGAGGTGAATTTTGGGTTGATTGATGGGTTAACTACTATTTCATGGCTATATAAAATATAATTATAGACATCCAATATTTTTTATTGTCTTTTATCTTTCATGTCTTACAGTTATTTGTATATGTTTTAAGGAATATACATTATTTTAAGAAAAATATAGTGGACTTTCAAATCCAGTGTGGTTCTATTATTCTTTTATTAATTTAAAGATATTGTTAACAATTTTATCATAGGAAGGAGCAAACTAAGCATGTAATATCTTGTATCACATAGTACCCATTCACTCTTCAAGAGTCTTTAGTGTTTGGATAATAAAGATATCAACAAAATCTTTTCCATCAAAGTTATGTATGCTTGCTCTTTTACACTCTATATGTTGTAGAAGAAAATCACAGGGACTAAGACTAAGACTAATGAGGACTATACAAAACTATTTCAATTCCTTAAAGAAGAATGGACTACCACACCACTCTCTAAGTAGCTAGGAGGAAGTTTAGATGTTGAGTTGTATGGTTTTAATTAGTTTTTTGGTTAATAGCCAAGATGGTTTTAGACTTCTTTTAATTACCCTCTATGTGTGGAGTACATACTATATTTATTTTATAATGAAAGACTAGATTTTATACATGATTTAACTATAAACATAATGCTTTTTCTACTATAGAGGCATACTTTGGGTTGTTGTTTGTGTTGAAAGTGTGCTAGTGCCATTAATACACTAGTAATTTGTCCACAGGCCAAAAACCTTTTACTATTTTTAATGTTCAAAAACATTTTCTAATTTGTTGGAATTAATTGAAATGGTACAAGAAACCCTTCTACAATATAACATTTTTGTGAATATTGTTTTTAGGGCTACAACCTATTAACTTATCCCTTACACCTTCTTTGAATGCAATTAGTCATTTATTGAAAAGAAGAATAGAAATAGTGCTTTTGGTGCTAAACTTGTTTGAAAATGTATGTTGAATCCTCTACCAGATGGTGTCACCTTTTACAAGAGAAATTTATAGATAAATTGGAACCTTCTAGAGTTCTTACTATCCTAGACCCACGAAAGAGCACTGTCATTTAGGATTTCATGATGGCTTCTCAGGAAGTTATTAAAATTCATTCATATCATGGGGAGTAAACAATGGGGGTAGTGTCAATTTTTTGGTTGATTCATAGAATGGGTTCTACCCCTTGCCACTATTGATTCTTTAACGGATTTCTCAAACATAGTAATTCAAGCTTGGGGGACATCTTTTTCTAATTATGTCTAAGCTATACATAGATTCATGGGGCTATTTATTTGGAAAGGCCCCTCAACTGTTCCTATATCGCACAACCAGGTTGCTTCTTTCAAACAAGTATTAGCTAAAAGAAATGTTTTTATGTGTAATCAATTAGATTGCCTCTTCTAGGTTTCTGCTAAAGATGGTTAATACTCTATTAAACAAGGATACTTAGCTTTCCAATAGAACCAATTTAATTAGACCACATAGCATGCTTTTAAATTCTGCTAGAATAGCTCAATTTTTCCAAAAGCAAAATGCTTTGCATGGCTTGCATTAAGGAACACAATTTTAACTAATGACAAACTTCATAGATTGAACATTTATGATCCCTTTAATTGTGTTCTCTATCTGCAAGTTATAGAAAAAATAGATCACCTCCTCTTAAACTTACCTCTTACACCTTATTTTAATGCAATTACTAGTTTATTACTAATAAGAATAGGGCTTTTCATGCTAAACTTGTTTGGAAAATGTATGTCAAATCCTCTGCCAAATGGTGTCACCTTTTACAAGAGAAATATTTAGATAACTTGGAACCTTCCAGGGTTCTTATTGTCCTAGACCTGCCAAAAAGCTCTATCATTTTGGATTTCATGATGGCTTCTCAAGAAGTTATTAGTTCATTCATATCATGGGAAGTGAAAAATGGGGATAGTGTCAATTTTTGGTTTCATTCATGGAATGGTTCCCCCCACTTGCTACTATTGATTCTTTAAAGGATTTCTTAAACATAGTGATTTAAGCTTGGGGGATATCATTTTCTAATTATGTCTCTGCTATACATAGATTCACAGGGCTAGTCATTTGGCAAGACCCCTCAATTCTTCCTATATCCCACAATCACTTTACTTCTTTCAAACAAATATTAGCTAAAAGGAATGTTTTTATGTCTAGTCAACTAGATTGCCTCTTTTGGGGTTTGGATAAAGATGGTAAATACTATGTTAAAAAATGATACTTAGCTCTCCAACACAACCAATTTAATTAGACCACATATCGTGCTTTTAAATTCTGCTGGAATAGGTTAGTTCTACCAAAAGAAGTATGCTTTGCATGGCTTGCATTAAGGAACAAAATTTTAACTAGTGATCGGCTACATATATTGAACATTTTTATCCCTTTAATTGTGTGGTCTGTCTGCAAGTTATAGAAACAACATATCACCTCCTCTTAAACTACCCTTTTGCCTAAGATTGTTGGCATTTTATTCTTAATAAGCTTAATTTTCATATGTCATTACCTAACTCTATGTGGGATTTATTCTAGGCATGGCCAATACTATATTTTGAATTAATCTTTTCATGTCTCTGAAAGTGCATCCCTACATCTATAATATGGGTAATTTGGTGGGAAAGAAATGAGAGAATTTTTCAATATACATCATCTCCAATCCCTTAATTTCTGGAAGGATTAGAGAGAACAATTGTTGAGGTTGTTAATGTTTTAGTAAGTAAATATAAGGGTAAACATGTTTCTTCTCCTTGGGATGGCTATGTTATTCATCGGTGGAAGGCTTTACTTTTTCCTTATCTTCCTGCTCCATTGTGTCCATCCAAGATTACTCTTATCCAAACACAAACCAAGTGGATTCCTCCAAATGAGGGTAATTTTAAACTCAATTTTGATGGGACCTCTAGAGGAAATCCATGAAACTCTGGCTATGACATAGTCATTAGAGACTTTAAAAGTCATGTGATTGTAGCAAAATCATCTCCTCTCCCTCCATGTACTAATATAAATGTTGAGGCCTTGGCATTATGTTTTGGTTTGGAACTTGCAAAATCACTATCTATATCTATGTTACATGTTGAAGAGGTTTCAACCATTATTATTAATGTGTTTATTAAACATAATGCATATAATTGATCCATACAATATATATTGCATCATGTATGGTCTCTTCTTGATTCAATCTCTGAATGTTACATCATCCATACTCATAGAGAAGGCAATCTTTTAGCTGATTGTTTGGCTAATTTGGGTACTGCTAGGGATTATATTAACTCTTTAAGTTTTCCCCTCTTAACCTCATTGATTCCCCCAACTTGGTTAATATTTTATGACAAAAGAATATGTTTAGAATAGCGTGGAACCCTTCTCATATATTATTTGATAGTAAATCATGGCTTCTCTGTGATTTCACATGTTTTTACTTTTATGGATCTCACTTATTCTTTTGAGATATTGTATGTAGTTCAGGATCTTGGGTTGCACTTGCATCATATGACTTTCTAATATCATAGTCTCAATTGGAGTTTTGGATGAAGATCAATGATGAAATTTTTTATGATAGTTCTTGACTTGGCTCTTGGTTTTGTCTCCAACACCAAACAATAAATTGTATTCATATGAGTTTTGGGCTCTTTGTAATCACAATATTCTTGATTTGGGAATCACAAGGATAAGTTTTATTAGTGTTGATAAATATTCTCTCTTGATGCAATCTTTCTTCTTCTACATCCTTTTGGTATTGGGTAATTCATGAAATTTTTCTTTTCTAGTTCTTTTCTCCACGAGCTATTTTTGAACCACTTATTATTATTAATATAAATATAATGTTTCACGAAATAGAAAAAAAAATAAGAAATATAAAGTTTGTGATAATAATGGCTCAATGTTATATCTAACAAAAATATGTTCTCCTTGCGGAACATACGGTCGTCATATTAACAAGGAATGTAAAACCTCAATTTGTAATAAGCATTCCAAGCTAGAAGGTTGAATTGAACAAGAGATTGCGTCGTATGTCCGCAATGGCCACGTCAAATCACAAAATATAGGACTGAGTTTTTGGAAGCACCGTGCTCATCTTTAATCACCTAAATTAAGGGGAAACTTCAGTAGACATGCAAATCATGCAATTGATGAATTTGAGTAGATTAAAATTAATAGTTCCTGCCATATTACATATAATATTTCAAGTATTTTCGTGTAAATTTCATATACAGTTGTTCATGCCATTCCTGTAGATGGGTAATTTTCATGTTGAAAGTGGCATGGCCATCTTTAATAGTCTGAATGACATGGAAATTCAAGCTGGAGTGATACAAATGAATATAGAACACAAAACGCATGAAAGAAAAAGAAGACTAATTCAATTTCCATTGAAAATTTCTCTCAAGTAACTCTCGAATTCACAGAATCCCTCAAGTTGTGGAAAACAATACGAATGGTGACTATTGAGTACTATGAGAAATATATTAAATTAAATTTAACACTCACAACTCTAAACCTAAAAATTTTCTCGGCACTTAAAAATTTCTCGGCACATGAAGGTGTCGAGTGCCAGTTTTGCTCGGCACTTGAAGGTGCTAAGTCATAGATTGCTCAGCACTTGATGGTGCCGAGTGACAGGAAACATCTTTCGAGTTGGCTTGGCACAAGAAGAGCTCAAAACACCAAAAAAATGCTTAGCACCAATGGATGCCGAGTGAGCTCAGCTCACAAAGGAAATGCTCGGCACTTACAACAAAGTGAAGAGGATGCCAAGTGTTCTGTTCCAAACCTAAAAATTATAACTTAGAGGAATTCAACGTAAATACTTTCACCATTAAAACCAGAAAGCCAAAGCTTTAACCTTTCAACCAAGTTTCTCAAATACAATGAATAGAAGAGGAAGAACAATAGATTCAAGTATGCCTACTTTCTTTTCTATGTCAACTAAGATTTAAACTATTACAAAATTTGGGAGCATTTGACTTCAACTAGAAAAATCCAAAAATAACCCTAAACTAGTAAAACTTTAGACAACTTTAAAACTTTAAAAAATTTAAGCCTACAACTCTAATGGCTGCATACAAATGTGCCTGGAGCAATCACTGCTTCAACAGGACAAAACCAAACAACAATAAACTCATAGAGTGAATAGGGGAAGTATGTGCAATTGCAGGCACAAACTTGTTTCCTTCTTCCTTCTCTGCTCTGCTCTGCAACTAATGATCTACTTGAACTCTGAATGAATGAATAAAACATTCCTTTTGTCACATTCCATTTTTCCCCTCTTTTTAGAATTTGAAAACCTCACCTACCCGTATTAATTTTTCTGTCTGTTCTAGACATCAGGAGGGTAGGTAAGCATTTGGCTTTAGGGGAAAATGTCAATTGCTGCATTAAATATTCCAACACTCCCCCTTTGTCCTGAGCCAAACAAACAAGGACTAGTGATGATCCAAATCAATTACACCAAGACACTCTCTTAGGTGTACAAAAGTTCCAATGCCTAATAGCTTGGTGAAAATATCTGCTAGCTACTACTCTGACTTGTAGAATTCCATCTTGATATCCCCATTCTCCACCAACTCTCTGATGAAGTGATATTTGATTTCTATGTGTTTGCTTCTCCCATGGAAGACTGGATTCTTGGACAATGCAATTGATGAGATGTTGTCACAATAAATTGTGCTTCCATCCTCTTACCTTTCATTCAAATCTATCAAGATCTTCTTTAGCCAAATTTCTTGACATGTTGTTGCATTTGCTACAATTTATTCAGCCTCTGTTGTAGATTGAGCAACAATAGGTTGCTTCTTGGATGCCCATGAAATTGCACCTAATCCCATATGAAACATGTATCTGAAAGTGCTCTTCCTATCATCTAAACTTCCAGCCCAATCACTATCATTGTAACCAACCAACTTGAAATCATCATTTGCAGTATATAAAATCCCAAATCCCTTGGTACCTTTCACATACCTTAGGATCCTCATTCTTGCTTGCTAATGGGAATCCTTTGGTGTTTCCATGAATCTGAAAATTAGACTTACTGCATGCACTAGGTCTGGCCAAGTTGCAATCAAATACATTAGACTTCCAACCATACTCTTGTATAATGTTGGATCCATTCTCTTGCTAGAGTCTTCCTTGCTCAACTTTAGACCTACTGCTGTTGGTGTGGGGGTTGCCTTACTATTCTGCATTTTAAATCTCTCCAAGATCTGCCCTGCATACTTTTCTTGAGAGATGAAGATGCCATCATGCATTTGTTTTACTTCTATGCCTAGAAAGTATTTCAAGAGACCTAGGTTTGTCATTTCAAATTCACTTTTCATCACCTCTTTAAACTCACCAATTAGAGCCTTGTCATTACTAGTAAAAATCAAGTCATCTACATACAAGACAACAATCAATACATTACCATCTACTGCCTTGATGTAAAGAGTGGGCTCACCATTGCTTTTGCTAAAGCCATTGCTCATCAAATATGAGTCAATCCTATTGTACCATGCCCTTGGAGCTTGCTTAAGCCCATAAAGAGCTCTCTTCAATCTATGTACTTTGTTCTCTTCACCTGCAAATTCATAACCAGGTGGCTGCTCCACATATACTTGTTCCTTCAATTCACCATTCAAGAAGGCGAACTTCACATCCATTTGAAATACCTTCCACTTGTGCTGAGTTGCAATTGCTATAACAACACACACGGTTTTCATTCTTGCAACAGGGGCATATGTCTCATCATAGTCTCTTCCGTACTATTGTTTGTAGTCCTTGACTACTAGCCTTGCCTTATGCCTATCAATCTTGCCTTTAGCATTGCATTTGATCTTGTAGACCCATTTCACTCCAATCACATGCTTCTTGGGAGGCAAATTAGTTAGCTCGCATGTCTCATTCCTTTCTATAGCATCTATCTCCTCATCCATGACTTTACACCATTTCTTCTCTTTGATTGCTTCTTCAAAATATATTGGATCACTATAAGAAAATAATGCCAAATTAGCACTCTCATCATAATATTCATACCTTTCATCTTGGCATATCTCCCTAAGACTCTTGGTCTTTTTTGGTAACAGGGAGGAGCCTATAGGATTAGAATCTTTACTGCTACTGCATTATTGACTAACTCGATCTTCACTGGTACTCGACACTGACACTCAGTCATGCCTAGAGGAGCTTGACAATGACTGAACTTGCTTGCCTTTTCTTCTATTTTCTCCTTCTTCTTCTTGTTCATCAGTGTCTTCTTCACTCATAATTGGCACTTTACTTGAAGTTCTTGCTGACTCATCAATTGGACCATACCAAGATTGATTTTCAAGAAATTCCACATCTCTTGAAAGCAACATCTTGTTGTTCAATGGGTCATACAATCTGTATGCCTTTGATTCTGAGCTATACCCTATGAAGATACACTTCACACCTTTGTCATCCAATTTTTTCCTTTTCTCTTTAGGCACATGAGCATATGCAACACATCCAAACACACTTAGGTGTTTAACTGTCCATCTTCCTCGTGACCATGCTTCCATTGGAATTCTATCACAGACTGCCTTTGTAGGACACCTATTAATTAGGTAATTTACTGTTGCCACAACCTCTCCCCAAAATTCAAATGGGAGACCTTTCTCTTTCATCATGCTCCTTGCCATTTTAACAATGGTCCTATTCTTTCTTTCAGCCACTCCATTCTGGTGTGGTTTGTAGCTAGTTGTGAGCTCTTTCTTTATGCCATGTTTCCTGCAAAAATTTACAAACGAATTGGAGGTATATTCCCCTCCTCTATCTGATCTAAGGACCTTGATGTAGTTTCCACATTCTCTTTCATCCTGGACTTTAAATTCTACAAATTTATCAAATGCTTTAGATTTATTCTTTAAGAAACACACCCATGTCCTACGACTGATATCATCAATGAATGTCATGAAATAAGTACTCCCCCCAATGGAAGTAACTTGCATAGGACTGACTAGGTCAGTATGCACTAATTCTAATGGATATCCAGCCCTCCTAGAATTTCTAGAATTAAAGGGAAGCCTATGTTGCTTACCCAAAATACAAGCCTCACACTTGTCACATGAATTTTCTATGCATGGAAAACCTTCTACCATTCTTTTATTTGACAATAAATTTAAACCAGCATAGCCAAGATGACCATACCTAAGGTTCCATAGCCGCAAGGGGTCTTCAATCACACTCCTTAGAGCTGATTGTGTGTGAGGTGCAACATAAACTTGAGATGAGAAACATGTCTCTATCTTCAAGGGAAATATTCTGTTCTTTGTCATTTGAACTGCTGCAAGTAGGTTCTTGCTCCCATCCTTTTTATAAATGACACACATGTCATTCTCCATCAACACCTTGTATCCATTTTGAATGAGATAACTAATGCTCATCAAATTGTGCTTCATACCAGGGGTGAAATACACATTTTGTATTTCTTTCTTCTCACCTTTCTTAGTGTGGACCATAATAGATCCTTTGCCCACAATTGGTAGGGTTCCATTGTTACCCATCTTAATTTATGATTTGAAACTCTTGTCAATGAATGAAAACAAGGTTTCATTACCACTCATGTGGTTGCTACATCCACTATTGAGGTACCAAACCTCAGGGCTTCCCTCTTCACCAACATTACACATGATGAAGGCAGTGTCATTATTTCCACTTCCCATATTCACATCAGCCACATTTTCTTGTCCTGACTTATCATTTTGCTTCTTCCAGCATTCATTTGTATAATACCCATATTTATGATAGTAGTAGCATTATACATTACTCTTATTTGATTTGTAGTTTTTCTTACCTCCTCTTGAGGTATTTTGAGAGCTACTTGCTCCATCTGCTCTTCCTAAGCTTTTTGCTGCAACATTCCTTTGTCCTCCATTACCTTGGCCTCTACCTCTGGAGTTTCTGCCTGAGCCATTTCTTCCTCTTTCCCCTTCCTCTTGAATTTTTTTGAGCTTTGAATGCTTTCTCTTGGGAAGATGAAGAAGTAGATCTATTGATCCTATGCTCATGGGTTTGAAGTGTACCCATCAACTCATCCATTGTCAAAATAGTGAGGTATTTTGCCTCTTCCATGGTCATGACCAAATTGTCATATTTATGAGGTAAACTTCTCAATATCTTGTTCACTATCCTCTGCTCTTAATAGTCTTCTCCATTTGAATTCAATTGGTTAATCACATTGGAGGTCCTTGAACTAAAGTCTGTAACTGATTCATTTTCCTTCATCTGAAGGTTCTCAAACTCCTTCCTTATATTATGTAGCTTTACAATGTGGACTTTATTAGTCCCCTTGAAGTTTATTTCAAGGATATCCCATGCTTCCTTTGCATAATTTGTTGCTACAATCTTTGGGAATACTCTCTCTGTCATTGCTGGTTCAATCAAACTTAATGCCTTAGCAACCTTCCTCCTTGACTCTTTCAAATGAGTCTTTTGTGCATTTGTGAGGGTAGCATACTGAGTTGGATCAGTCACATCATTAAATCCATTGACCAAAAACTCTCACAAATCATTTGCAACCATTATGGTCTTCATCTTCTTTGCCCATGTATCATAATTTTGCCCATTGAAGGATGGTGGCTGCTATCATATCTTTCCTGCATCTCTTGCCATGTCAAATATCCCAAGAAAACAAATGCCCTAACTCACTATGTATGTGGGGCCTCAAAGCTCTGATACCATGTGATAAATATATTAAATTAAATTTAACACTCACAACTCTAAACCTAAAATTGTGCTTGGCACTTAAAAACTGCTTAGCACATGAAGGTGCTGAGTCACAGATTGCTCGGCACTTGATGGTGCCAAGTGACAGGCAACAGGTGCCAAGTTGGCTCGGCACAAGAAGAGCTCAACACACACACAAAAAATGCTCTGCACCAATGGATGTCGAGTGAGCTCGGCTCACAAAAAAAATGCTTGGCACTTACAACAAAGTGAAGAGGATGCTGAGTGTTTTGTTCCAAATCTAAAAATTATAACTTAGAGGAATTCAACATGAATGCTTTCACCATTAAAACTAGAAAGCCAAAGCGTTAACCTTTCAACCGAGTTTCTCAAATACAATGAATAGAAGAGGAAGAACAATAGATTCAAGTATGCCTTCTTGCTTTTCTATTCAACTAAGATTTAAACTATTACAAAATCTGAGAGCATTCAGCTTCAACCAGAAAAGCCCTAAAATAACTCTAAACTGGTAAAACTTCAAACAACTTTAAAATTTTTAAAACTTTAAGCATGCAACTCTAATGGCTGCATACAAAGGTGCTTGGAGCAATCATTGCTTCAATAGGACAAAATTGAACAACAATAAACTCACAGAGTGAACAGGGGAAGTACGTGCAACTGTAGGCACAAACTTGTTTCCTTCTTCCTTCTCTGTTTTGCTCTACAACTACTGATCTACTTGATCTGCTTGAACTCTGAATGAATGAATAAAACATTCCTTTTGTCACATTCCATTTTTCCCCTCTTTTCAAAATTTGAAAACCTCACCTACCCGTATTAATTTTTTTTGTCTGTTCTAGACGTCAAGGGGGTAGGTGAGTGTTTGGCTCTAGGGGCAAACGTCAACTGCTACATTAAATATTCCAACAAGTACTACCTTCATGAGGAAGATATAGATATATATAGAGAGATTGTTTCAATGTTCCTATATATATATGCCAATGTCTATATGCTGTCATCAAAATGGCTTGCCAATTTACTGTTTTCAATAATTAAATTAAAAATCATTTTAAAACTGTATGTTAATTTTAAATTTAATAAAAAAAATTTGTTTTGATGTTGGCATAGACATCAACTATATACATACACAGAGAGATTTCCACTAGCAGATTTTGGCAGTAATATTTGCTATTATTCTATTTTCAAATATATGCTACTCAATGCAATATGGTAACAATGTTCATGTAGGAGCTATCATAGACTTTGATTCTTTTGTAGAGAGAGTGGCCAAAACCACCATTGATTTAGCCATGGAGGACATCAATAATGATCCACAACTTCTCAATGGCACAATATTCCACCTGCATACCCGAGACAGCTAGGGGGATTCACTTTGCGGTGCATCCGCCAGTATTTCACTTTTCTTTTTCCCTTTTTACTACAATTTGTCAGGATTTTGTAATGGTTTGTAATTATGGATGGCTGAGTTTACATTTATGTTGTTAATTCTGATCATGCAGCCGTTGACCTGCTCAAAAGTGAAGCTGAAGCAATTTCCTTATCCCCATATTTTCCCCAATTTATTAGTTTTACTAAATCCTATGTATGGATGGCTGACAAAATAAACTAATGATTCTACTCATGCAGCTGTTGACCTCCTCAAGAATGAAGCAGTCGTGATAATTGGGCCACAAAAGTCTCAAGTTGCAGGATTTGTATTAGATATAGGGGATGCAGTGAATGTACCGATTGTGTCATTTTCTGCTACGAGTCCCCTGCTTTCCAACTCCAGATTTCCATACTTTGTTCGAATGGCACGGAGCGATGCATCACAAATGAAGGCCATTGTGGCCCTCGTCAAGTACTATGGCTGGAGAAAAATTGTGGTTGTTTATCCTGACGATGACTTCAATTTTGGCATTGTGAATTCACTCAACAATGCACTAAGGGACGTGGGATCTAAAATAGAATATAGATCCTCAATTTCCCCAAGTGTGACTAGGGAGGCCATAAGGGGAGAGCTCTTCAAATTGAATAATATGCAGTCCAGAGTGTTTTTTTCTCACATGGAAGTCAATCTTGGGATGAAGCTCTTTGCAGAGGCACATGACGTAGAAATGACAGGTCTCGATTATGTCTAGATAATGATAGATGGCTTTACCAATCTTTTGGATACTCTACTGAATGCTTCCACTATGGCATCCATGGAAGGCATTGTTGGAGTGAAGACCTATGTTCCCAATTCAGAAAAACTCATGAATTTCATTAAACGATTGAAAAAAAAAATTTAGAGCTGAGAACTCGGACGAGGATTACGCCCAGATAGAGCTCAACCAATATGGGCTATTGGCTTATGACAGCTTACAAATGGTAGCCTGGGCCATTACTAAATTGGCTTCTAGTAATATAAGCTTTATCTTCTCAGAGCCTTCTAGCCCTCCTTTAACATTGGGAAATGCAATGGAATTGACAAGAATCAGGTTTTTTCAGCAGGGCAAACGGCTGTTGCAACGCATATTGGAAACTAATTTTACAGGGCTATAAGTCTTAGCAATGGAGAACTCTCAGGGTCTAGTTATGAAATTGTAAATGTGGTAGGAAAAATTTATTGTGTGCTTGGTTACTAGACGTCGATGGACGAAACTCAACATCTATCCAGTGTGTTTCCCCTGCCTCCTTACAATAGCATAGAAAGTCTTAAGACAGTGATTTGGCTAGGGGGAAACACGAAAATTCTACGAGGTTGGGTGACACCCACAATCAGCAAAAGGCTTCAAATTGCGGTGCCTATAAAGTATGGATTTGAGGAGTTCTTAACGGTTAAATATGATAAAAGTTGTAATCAAAACACTGTTAAGGGATTCTGTAAGGGTGTATTTGACATAGCTCTCAAGCGGCTAGACTATGCCATTCAATATGATCTCATTCCTTATGAGTCTCATACCTATGACGATCTTGTCTATCAAGTCTACCTCAATGTCTCTGTCTCATTCTCATGCTACAATTTTAGTTTCTAAGCATCATTTATGAGGAACTTTTAAATTTAATTTCGAATGTTATTGCTGATGAGGTTTTGTTTGGCAGAATGTTGACATGGTGGTTGGCGATACTACAATTTTAGAAAATTTAAGCAAGTTTGTGGATTGGACACTTCCATTTATAGAAAATGGCATGGCAATGGTGGTACCCCTTATTAATGGCGAGAATGGTCCATGGGCATTTCTACTCCCATTTACTCGCAGATTGTGGTGTGCAACCATTGCCTTCGTCATCTTTATAGGAGCGGTGGTGTGCATTCTCGAGCATGGAATAAATGATGTTTTTGGAGGAGATCCCATCACCCAAGTGATCACCACTCTATGGTATAAAATGATATTCTCTACTGCATTTTCTTCTCAGATAACTAGCTATATATCTATCTAAATCTTCTTCATTTGTCCCTTGTTCTAGGTTTTCATTCTCGACACTCTTTTTCTCTCACATTAAGTTATCAAATGATAGAATTGAGATGTTCTCAAAATTCAACGTACCCATAGACATATACGTTTATAAATTTTTCTTTCTACCATATGGAGTGTCTCAGTAAGAAGATTTTTTTTTTGCAATGTTTGTAGGGGAGGTGATATTGAGAAACAAGAGTCGAATCACCATTATAATTTGGCTTTTTTGTAGTTTTGATATTGACAGTGAGCTAGACAGCCAATCTTACTTCAATCCGCACAACTCTACAAATGACACCAGCGATTAAAAGTGTGGAGTCTGTGAGAAACAAGGGAGTTCAGGTAGGATATCAAAGAGGGTCTTTTGTAGGTGAATATCTACAAGAGCACTTCGAAACATCAAAAAAAAAAAAATTCCTATTCAACATCGTAAGAATATGGGGAAGCTCTGACAAGGGGTCCGTATAATGGTGGTGTTGCTACTATATTTGATGAAATCCCCTACCTTCACCTTTTTCTGTCTAAGCACTGCAGATATAAAATCATCGGGCCTACCTACAGAACTGGTGGTCTAGGATTTGTGAGTTCCCTTCAATTCTATTTGATCTAATACCTGTGTTTTTCATTTGTAAGAACCAATTCTTAGCTATGGTTCTGGTGCAGATGTTTTCGAAAGGTTCTCCTTTACTCTTAGACATTTCAAGGGCCCTTTTGTCAGTCTCTGAGAGTGAAGAAATGCAGAAAATTGAAGCCACATATTTCAATGATACCTTGTGTGGTAGTCCTAATGACACTAAAGATTTAAACAAGTTCAGGTTGAGCATGTATAGCTTTTGGGGTCTTTTTTTAATCACCAGATCTATATCACTAATAGCTCTTAACAATATTCCTCTACCATCTCCTCTATGAAAAACTTCCTTTGATATCTTATCACTTGTTGACTAAATATTCAGTGTAATGAAAGACATCAAAGTTGGAGTTACGGATCCGAACTGAAAAGACATCATTGATTAGTCAAATAACTACATAGTAGTTTGTTTTAAGACAAAAATTTGAGACAAAAATCTTATTTTGTTTTTTACTTTGTTCCTTTTTTATTTAATTTTTAATTAATTAATTTTTATATTTACTTTCGTGTCCATATGACAAGATAAAAGAGTCATAAAATAAGCGGGAAGAAAAGTCCATTGCTTGATGAAAGTACTGATAGAAGGTTGACGTTTGATTCTTTAGCCATCCCTTAGGAATAATGATAGAAGTCTTAGGGTTTTTCTTCCTTGTACTACAAACATCTTTTACTCTCAATATTAGCCATACCCGATTTCGTCCTCAAATTGCAGAGGTTGGTGATGGTTGTATGTATGCAGATGCCATTTCTTTCAATGAAAGCCTCAATTCCATTTTCTCTTTTCTTTCCATAAACATTTTTCAATTTGGTTTGCTATGGATTCATCCAGAAAATAGCTACATGGGTTTTATTGATTCGCCTAATGCATAAAGAATTTATCAATGGATTGTAGTAGCACTTTACAGTGGCAAAAGTTTGAATTCTTAGATAGTAGGCCATCGGGAGTGGGGCTGCTTGAAGGAGATGATTTCTTTCAATTAAATCATTTTGAAGAATCATGCAATTGATGAAGTGGGCTGCAAATATGATATTTGGTGAATCAATTACCTGTGATACTAATGTTTAAGTTCTGAAAAATCTTGCAAAATTCAAAAGAGTTGTATGCAAATCAAACATCATCTTATTCATTGAGATTGGAAGAATATATACAATGATGGAATATCAACAACCACCATAACCATGAACTCAAAATGTTTATGTGGCTAAAATAAAATAAACAACAAACTAAACTAATCTATTCAAAACTAGGTGTCTAATTACCCCAACTTGTTGGGGTCATAACTTTTCACCCATAGCTGGGAATTCAAAACCGCTTACACCCTTGGAAAGAAGAGCTAAAAATCTAGTTTAGTCCCTAAAACAGTGAGCCTATGGCTACCCAATTATTAAAAATAAATATGAAAAATACTATAAAAAAGATTAGATCTATATAATTTGGATCATGTAGGTGCCCATGTAAAATTGATTTGCATATTTAATAACTGAAACTAAATTGATTGTAGTACTTAGGTCTTAGAAATAATAGTTTTTCAACTAAATTGATTGTAGTAGTTTGATCTTAGAAATAAGCACTAATCAATTATAACTCTGATTCTATTTGGATCTATAGTTGTTTAATCAGTAAAAATAAATCATAACTAATAATCATGGATAGTTGACAACTCTATTAGGAGTTTGATTTGTAATTGATCTTTGATTTCGATGTGATGTATGAAAGGTATTGTAATCAGGTTTTACAATCAATCAATAAAATCCCCTTTCTCTGTAGCAACTTTTCTTATTGTGTTTATTCGTTATTTTTGTTCTTTCAAGGCATGCATGATTTTTAACAGATATTTTAAGCATTATGATCAAGAACAAAACTTTCTTCAATTAAGTTGTGGATGTTGGAAACTCTAATGTGTGCATTTCTAGCTATTACCACCTTCCTAAAAAATTTAATCAAATAATGCAGAATTTTCTCATAGACAATAAATTCATGGCCCTCAAAAATAGGGTCTTGCTAGCAATGCTAGTGCCAAGGGTTTAGTAATGACCATTTATGATCTGGTTATGTGCAAGGAGACACTAACAACTAAAAGATGCGACAAATGGCTTAAACATACTATGAAGCTTGTAGAATGGCACTTTTCACTAGAGAATGGAAAGTGTTTTGAGCCTTTTCTCGTTTTGTTACTCCATCTTCTTCTTGTAACTTAGGAAAAAAAATGTGTATTTATAAGTATTTTTGTGACATTCCAAATGATCTATTCAAAAATTCAATTGCTAGACAATTGGTTATTTCATTTTAGTACTAATTTGTAGCCCATTCTTCTTAAATTTAAGTTAATAATGCATTAACTTTCAAAAGTAGTTTGTTGTTCATATTCAAAACTACAACTGCAACTCGAGTTTAGGCAACGCAATTAATATTTTGTCAACTTAAAGCTCAAAATCACTTTTTGTTTAATATTTGTAAGGATTGGACTCTATTGTTTCTACAGCTAGCCATTCGAAGACTATGATCATCTTGGCTAGAACCCCACCAGGTGCAACTATTATTATCTTACCCAAAAAAGTTAGGATGAAGAAATTTGTGAAGTAATGTTGTTTTCACTTGAATTGATAAAATTAAAAGGAATGTTATTTTCACTTGAATTGATAAAATTAAAAGAAATGTTGTGTTGGATACAATTGTTCAATTGTGTATTGTCTTTGATGTTACACAAATTTCATATTACTTATCAAATAGAGTCTACCAAGCTCAATTGGTTAGAAAAGAAAAATACAGAGTCTACCAAGTTCAAAAGGTTAGCAAAGTGAATTACAGAGTCTATCGAGCATTTCTAGAAGTTACACTATGAAGACAGTTTCTACCAAGCTCACTTGGGCGCTAAAAGATTCTATGGTAGAAATCAATTTCTACCAAGCTCACAAGGTTAGTGAAGGAAAGTTATTGTTACAGAGTTCACTTAGTCTCCAAAGGATTTTGCAGAGTTCGTAGTGTTCACCAAGCTTCACTTGGTTAACACTGGAAATCATTTCTAGAGTAGTGTTTACTAAGCAGGGTTGGCCAATGAAGGATTTCATTGTTTTGGGAAATAATTTTTAATTGTTTCATGTAATTACTGTAGTTGAATGATGTATTATTTATTGGTAATATAACTTGTAAATGAGCCAACTTGACAATTTGTAAGGTATAAATAAAAGGTCAAGTTGTGAATTCTAAAGTATCAATGGATGTATGAATGAGCGAGCATGCAAGTGAGTTGATTATGTAAAGAGGAAATGTGAGAAAATTTTGAAGAAGGATTAGATATCCTTGAGGAGCAGAAAAGGTGTATTCAATCAGTAAGGATCTAGTGAAGCAGAACAAAGATTTGTATCAACAAAGATTAGTTGCATCTCATTTAGGTCACTCATTGTTACTTTCTCACAATTGTAGCATTGAATTTTAAATCTCTTAACAGATTTGGTTTAGCAACCATTTTTGTGAATCCTCTAACAAGGTGGATAGTTCTACTAAATTATTCTAAAGTCCTCTAAAAAGGACACTCATAGCAAGGTGATTAAATCCTCTAATAAGGTCATACCTAACAGTGTGTTTTGTAACCTTTAATAGGGTTGCCTCCTACTAGGGCTCACTTCAGAAGAGTGAAAATTAGTAGCTAGTTACTTGGTGGTTTTTCCCATATTGTGTTTCCACATTAAATTAGGTGTCTCTTGTGTTCATGTTATTTCTTTTTGCATGCGTGTTAATAATTGTGAATACTTAATTATCAATAATAAGTTAATACACAGTTCATCTACCGAGTTACAACATTTTTCTATGTGGCTACTAAGTGACAATAGTAACTAGTTATTTAAGACATCTAAGGGATCTGTGGATTTTTTTTTGTGGCAATTGATTCACCCCCCATTCTTAGTTACTCCATCTATATTTCCAACAATTGGTATAAGAGAAATTGGTGCTTGCAAGAAGAATTTCAAGGATCTAAGCTAAAGATCAGGATGTCCTACAAGAGGGAAATTCCAAGGCTTAAGAGGTATAACTTTTCAACATGGCAAGGTCTCATGAGACTCCATCTAGCTTCCATTGTAGATACAAGATTGAAATATCTAGATGAAGCATATGTAACTCCTTCTGGTACATTATCTACAAATGACATTGCTAAGAAAAAGACTCATAACACCATGATGATAAATATTGCATCTACCCTAAGCTATAAAGAATTTGATGATGTCAAGGACTACAAAATAGCCTTTGAAATGTAGAACAAGCTGAAAGAAATCTATGGAGGTGATGATAATGTGAGAAGAGCAAAAGCAAAAAATCTAAGAGGACAATTTGACCAGATGAGGATGAGAGAGGATAAAAACATTGTCAAATATGTTGAAAGAGTTAAAGTAGTTGTCAGTGCTATCAAGGCTTCTAGAGGAGATATTGAGGAGGAAATAGTTGTAAGTAAAGTTTTTAGAACATTACTTCCCATTTATGCAATTAGAGTTTCTACAATTCAAGAAAGAAGATGTGAAGCAAATCATAAGATAAATTTTGAAGCCAAAGTAGGAAGATTTATTGCATTTGAGCTAGATAACTATGATAAATATGTTCTAGCTTCCAAGAACATTGAGTTAGCATTTGAAGCCAAACTTTCACTCAAGGAAAAAGGTAAGAAGATAAATGATTCTCAGTTAGAAAGTGAAGAAGAATTAGAATAGAGTTTAGAAAATGATCTTGAGGTAGTTGAAGCTCTGCTTGCAAGAAAACGTTCTAGAGGCAGAGGGAAATACAAAGGTAAGGTTCCTCTAATTTGTTTTTCATGTGAGGAAATTGGTCATATTGTTGCTAGGTGCTCAAACAAGAAAAACAAGGATAAGAAGAAAGGTCACAAGTGCATTGGCAAGAAAGATTTCAAATCATTCAAGGACAAAGGTAAGAAAACATTTTTCATGACTAAGGATTCTAATGATTCTGATGAAGAAGAAGATGAAATTGTTTACATTGTTGTGAAAGATGAATCTGATAATGATGAGGAAATGACACTTATCTCTCATGTAAGAAAGAATGATACATGGATCATAGATAGTGGTTGCTCTCACCATATGACTGGTGATAAAACTAAGTTTGAACAATTTGAAGACTATGATAGTGGTAGTGTGAGGTTTGGTAATAATGAACCTTGTTGTATAAAATGAAGAGGAAGAATTTTACTAACCAAGGAGCTTGTATGTGATAATGCATATTGGGTAGAAGGTCTAAAACACAATCTGTTGAGTGTGGCACAACTACTCAATAATGGATTCAAAGTGGAATTCATGCATGGAAAAGCAAGACTACTAGATGACAAAGGAAAGCTAATTGTATTAGGCATACAGACAAAAGGTAACTTGTTCTAACTTGAACTTGGTGAATGTTCATGTTTTATTGCTCAAGTTGAAGAAAGTTGGTTATGGCATAGAAGGTTGTGTCATGTGAACTTTAATAACTTGGTGAAAATAAGCAAATTTAGAAAAGTGAGAGGCATTCCTAGTATAAAGAAACCTAATGTTGGTCTATGCAAGAATTGTTAGATTGGTAAGATGGGAAAAATTAGTTTTAAAGGTAAGAACTATCAGTCTAAATAAGTTTTCAAAATTGTGCATATTGATTTGTGTGGACCTATTGGAATTGAAAGCTATACTAGAGAAAAGTTCTCCATTCTTTTTGTTGATGATTACTCTAGAATGATGATTGTTATGTACTTGAGAGAGAAATCAAAAGCTTTTGAAAAGTTCAAGTGGTATTTGGCTAGAGCAGAAAAGGAAATAGGCAAAAGACTGAAATGCTTGAGGTCAGACAAAAGTGGTGAATTCATCTCCCATGAGTTCAATAAATTTTGCATTGAAAGGGGAGTCAAAAGACAGGTATTAGCTCCTAGCACTCCTAAGAAAAATGGAATAGCTGAAAGGAGGAACAAATCTATCATGGACTATGCAAGAACTTTAATGATTGAAAAGAACATTGCTATCAAATGCTAGAAGGAAGCTATCAGCATTGCAGTTCATACCTTGAACCGAGTACAGTTGAAGAAGGACTCATTCAAAACCCCCTATAAGTTATGGTATGGCTATAAACGCAATGTAAGTTACCTAAAAGTATTTGGAAGTAAATGTTACATTTTGAAAGAATCTAGAAAAGGTAAATTTGATGTGAAAGGTGATGAAGGAATATTTTTGAGATATTCTTGCAAAAGCACAGCATATAGATGTTTGAATTTGTCTACTCACAAAGTCATAGAAAGTGCACATGTGAAAGTTGATGAGTTTACAAAAAGGACTGAAGAAAAAAGAAAAAAGGAACCAAAAGATTATAGGAGATTTTATTTCATTGAACCTAATATGGTGCCAGATACATCTGTCAATCAAGAATCTTTTACTCCCGAGTCTTCGGTAACTGAGTTGTAGGAAGTTCAAACTGAGTTGAAAGAAACCAAGTTACAATCAGATGCTACCAAGCCAATACCTATCAAGTCTGAAGGACCTAAGTAGTAGACAGAATAGCCAGAACCTAAAGTTGAAGTGCAAGAGGATGACAGTGCAATTCATTCAAAAGGAAAGGAACCTATTTTAGCTAAGTATGTAAGGAGACATCATGCACTAGATCAGATCATTGGAGACAAATCTAAAGGTACTATGACAAGAAGTTAGCTAAAAGGTACTTGTTTACTTGCTGATTTTGAACCTAGAAGTGTCAAAGACGCATTAGAAAATGAAAGTTGGATTGAGGCTATGAATGGAGAGATACAACAAATTGAGAAAAACAAAACATGGACTCTTGTATCTAGGCTAAAAGATAAAAATGTGATTGGAACTAAGTGGGTACTCATAAATAAGTTGAATAAAGATGGTAAGGTGTCAAGGAACAAAGTTAGACTAGAATGCAAAGGATACTCTCAAGAAGAAGGAATAGACTATGGAGAGACTTTTTCTCCTATTGGAAGATTAGAAGGTGTTAGGACCCTACTTGCATATGTTGCATACAAAGGATTTAAGGTTTATCAAATGGATGTCAAGTCAACATTTCTAAATGGTATATTGGATGAAGAATTCTACATTGAATGGCCTAAAGGTTTTGTTGATCCAAACAAGAAGGACATGGTCTGCAAATTAAAAGAAATGTTGCTTTCACTTGAATTGATGAAATTAAAAGAACTTTACTATAGGAGTTGCTGAAGCTAATTGAAAATTTCTTGATTTTACTTCAAACTTATTTCTCCTTTAGATTCTTTTACAAATGAATGATGTTGTAGGAGATATTCTTCATCACATTTTTCATAAACTAATAAAATCAAATCATTTTACTGCACTAGTTTTTTAACCCCTGAAATATTTGCAAATCATTTGTTTTTTTAGAATCATATTTGAAATTTACTTATTTTGGATCACATTTTAAAAAATTTCATGAAGAAGATAAGTGTTTAGATTACACTTATAATATATATGTTAAGAATTAAACAAAGAACTTCTCTAACTCTTTCATCTTTATGATAAATTCAATTTAATTGTTGGAAAAGAAACTGTTGATTATTTGATTTGAAACATTGATCGTGAAAATAAATTTAGATAATGTAATCAATAAATGTTATACTTAGTTAGGCGTGTATTGTAAAATGGTTCAAATTAAACTATTGATGAAATGAACCTTTTTTTCCTAGAAATTGATGAAGTGTCAATAGTAAGATCTATAATTTTAAATACACTCCACATGTTATTTAAGTCTTCCCTAAATCTAGTTGTGGTATTGTTTTTCCTTTTAATGAATTGCAAAAGCCCTCTTCATGAGTATAGGGTTAAAGTTATTTTAATGTGCGTAAAGGTCTACTTTGGTCTAAGAAAAGGTATAGTTTTTTATAGAGGAAGGTATTCGTTTAACTACAATTTCCTTCAGTTGCAGCTAATAACTTTGATCAAAGTACAAGACTCAGTGAAGGAGGGTTTTTACAGTTTATAAGGTATGATAGTTACCAATTTGTTCAAAATAAATTACACTGACTAATAGTTAACAATCTGATTTTGTGATCTCTTGTGGCAGGGAATATTTAGTAATGGCCAAAATGTTAGTTTTGTTTAGCTTGGATAGTTATTCATCCATATGTTATTTTTTAGTGCTCAATTAATTATTTTATTAACAAATTAATTAGAGTTGGGACAAATATTTATTAATTAATTGACTCCTTTTAGAAGAAATTGGAATCCAACTTGATTAGGGTTGTTAAGTTGTTTTAATTTTGACTGTCAATTGAGAATCAATCTCGGTCATTGGTTTTCCAACAGGAGTAATATATAAGGGGATCAAGGGGGCATTTGGAGAACACAAGTTGTAGAAGAATTTGCAGTGATAGAAAATAGTCTTGTAGTGTTAGCAAAAGGCACAGTAATAGTGTTGGAGATAGCAATGGAGGAATATCAACATGAGAAATTAGGAGGTTGTCAAAGCTCTACTAGTGAGAGGAAAGGAATTTTTTATCTCTTGATTTGTTGAACTATAAATATAATTTCTCATCTATAGAACTAGTTTTCCCTTAGGTAGTTGGAATTACAATAGGAAAGGTAAACTTGTAGGTGGGGTGGGGGGGAGTGAATCAATAGTTTAAACTTTGACCCATGAAAACATTGACCACACATCCATCTCATACATTCACTAAGTAAACTGAAATATCATATAAAGCATGTACATCTAAATCCTATAAACAAGTAAATATTTACACATATATGACACTAGATATGATTACCCAAAAACCCTCCAATGAGAAGGTAAAACTATGGTAGGGATGACACCCACAAATCTTCACTACTATAGTACTAAAGTGTATCCAATGAAGGTTACAATTTTTTGATCATGAAACATGATCTACCCTATGAAAAGTTTTCCCTGTTAAAGGCTTACAAAGACTGTTAGGTCTCACCCTTATAAAAGATTTCAACACCCTATTAGAAGTGTTCCTTGTTAAAAGAATTCAACTTACAATTAAGTAAGCACATTGTTAGAAGATTTCAATATAGAATGTTAGGACTACTCTATTAAGAGATTTAACTGATTCAACTATTAGAATGTCTCAGCATTGATCCTGTGGTTAGCACTTTGTTGCTTTATTATAGATCACCTCTAAACTGATGTATTCTTGATCATATTTCTCTTTGTTGTGTACTATTTTCTTCCTTTGTTCTCCTTTAACTGATTTTGCATTGCAATTTTAATTCACAATTCCTTAGCCACCATGAATGCTCTATTTTTGCATGCAAACTTATCTCTTCACTCCCTCCACATACCATAGAAATTTTAGGGTTTGTCCTCCTTAAGAAGATTTAGGTGACTTAGGGTTAGGTATGATTCAATGGTTGTGATTCATCCATTTTTTTGCTTAAACCTTCCCTTTATCTAATTGGATGAATGTACTTCATAGGGATTCCAACTTAAAATTCATCCTTATCTCCAAAATATCATAATTTAATCTATAAGTCAGCTCAAAAATGGTTTACATGGTAGTTTGTGTCAATACAAACAACTATGACAAAACTGTATTACTCGGCTCTTGAAGTCTCTGATGCTTGACATATACTAATTTATACACTATGACTCAACATCTAAATGAATCGACATACATTGCTTAATCAAAATCTAATCACTTAGCATGCATTGTCTACTTGACACTTGAGTGACTCAGCACTCACTGTGGACTCGGCATGGTCTATCTTATACATGTGCTCGACATATACTACTTGTTCGGCATGAACTAAGTAAATGACTTAAGTGTATAGACACTCACTTGTCAAAACCAATCTAAGCAACATTTTTCTAGGGATAATTTGTCCAAAAATATTGTGTTTATTGTGATGCTAATTTATTTCTTTATTTTTATAAGTGAATTTTTTGTTATTTTATATTTTGATATTACTTGTGAGTTCATTTTTTACAGTTTAATAATTATCTAAGATAGGAGATTAATAATCAGTGACTATAATAAGAATATTCACATGGTATTAGAGAATTGTTGAGGGTAGAGAAGTTTTTCCAAAAGAAAGAAATTAAGGTTTTATAAAACTTAGGTTTATCTCTTTAGATTTATTATTGCTTTTATCCCTTGAGACGGCTTTAGCTAGTTTGAGAGATTAGGACAAATTGGATGGTTCCTCGAATTTTGGTGTTTGAAAGGCCAAACTTTCTTTATTGTTGAAAGAAAATACTATCAAGGATTGTGTTACCACTATTGTAGTTGTACATACAAATGTGACACATCTTTCAGCATACAAGAAGGATGATGGCAAGGTGAGGAGGACAATCCTTGATGGTGTCAAGGATCATATTGTTCTACATATCTTAGAGCTAGATAGAATAAAGAAGATGTGGGATGCCATTCTAAATCTATACCAAAATGAAACCACCAATAGGAGGATGATACTTAGAGAGAAGTTGAAGAACACTCAGATGAACTAGAGAGAAGATGTCACAAGTTACCTCACCAGGTTTAGACTTGTCAAGGACAAGATAGAAGCTATTAGAGATAGCACTAGAAATGAAAAGCTAGTGAGAATAGCCCTAAATGATTTTACTAAGAAATGGGGTGTCTTTATTCAAGTTTTCAGTGGATCAGATACCTTACCTAGTTGGGATTGAGTATGGACTAATTTCGTTCAGGAGGAGTTTAGACTAAGTCTTGTCAATCAGGCTAGCAAGAATCAAAATAGTGAAGTGGAACAAGAGAATGTTTCCATAGTGGGAAAAGGGAAATCAAAGAAGGGGTCTAGAAAATGATCAAATTAAAAAAGTGAGAAGAAGAAGAAGAAATTTTCTAAGGTCAAGTGCTTTGGTTGTCACGAGTATGGTAACTAGGTCAGTGTTTTCCTAGAAAGAAAGAAGGCAAAGAAGCAGGTGGCAACTTCAACAAGTACAAAAGAAGTCTCCAGTAGAATGGAAGATGAGTTTTCACTCATAATTTGTATGGTTAGCTAAACCTCTCAATGTGTTTGGTATATAGATAATGGGGTGTCATTTCATATGACAAGAGTTAGAGAGTACTTCTCTAGTTATAAGTTAGAGAACACCAATATGCAAATTTCTATTGAAAACTTGTCTAGAAACTCAACCTAATTGGGAAAGGGGACTATTTAGTTTCAAAGGAAGAATGGAAAGATAATTCCACTTCATGATGTATTTCATGTGCTAGGATTAAGAATAAATTTTATTTCTATATTTGTTCTTCAAGATAGGTGGTATAATGTACTCTTTAGAGGGACACATGTGTTGGTTAAGCTTAAGGATTGGAAATTACCCATAACTATTGGAGTTAGGAATGGTCACCTTTATAGGTTACAGTTTGATACTTCTAAAGAACTCATGAAAAGTAGTAATCCTAAAGATCTTGCAGATATATGGCATAGGAGGATTGGTCATATTCATCATGGAGCACTTAAATTGCTTCGTGAGATGGTGACATGTGTTTCAAGGGTGAGCACTAAGCATGATGATGTATACAAGGGATGTGTGTTGAGGAAGTTTATGAAAGAATATTTTCCAAGGAATGACACTAGATCTAAAGGTGTTTTTGATCTAGGACATTTAGTTGTATGTGGAGTAATGTTGACAAAGTCTCTCAGAGGATATGAGTACTATGTTACTTTTATCAATGATTTCTCTAGGAAGACTTGGATATTCTTCTTGAAGACCAATGATGAGGTTTTCACTCAATTCTAAGAGTTCAAGGCTCTTGTAAAGAAATCATTATGAAGGAAGATCAAGATTCTTTAGCCAAACAATCAAGGATAGTACAAAGGAAATAATTTCTAGGAGTTTTATAAGTTACCAAGGAAGGAATCGAGAGAGAGTGGATTGTTCCTTACAATCTAAATAGGGTAAAAATGGATCTTTAACAATGCCTCTAACATTCACCAAGTGCTATTCATATACTATTTTAGAGTTGATATGGGATACATAATTGAAATGCTTCAAATTAGATATGATATATACCTCATGATGGAACATTTCTTGAAATACCTATTTTCTAATGCCTAGGCACAATTTTTGGAAATTCTACAACCTTCTCTCTTTTGGAAATGATGAGATGGAGAAAACACAGAAAACTTTAATCCTTCTGAGCATAGGTTGACCTTGACCAAGATAGTGGGGCACAATCTTACTCTAGGGCACAATTGTGCCCCAAAAATTCAACCTTAACTTGTACTACTCTTATCAACATTCTATTCACTAATCTCAGAAGGTTTTTGAAAAGGGTATCCAAATTTGTACTCCAATTCTCAAAACAACACCTGCATATATCTAAAAATAGGGTTTTGGGGTGGCTATATAGGGTTTTTCCTTAGCCAAATCCACATTTTGGTGATTTCCACCTCAAAAAATACCCAAATATAATAGAGTATATGTGTGTATTGAATGTGTAATTCCAAGATCTAATCCACTAGATTGAAACCCTAGCAAGAATATATATTAGAAAATAATGCATAGACATGAATAAGGTAAGAAAGCATACCAAGCCCCCAGCGCTAAAGTACTCCTACCAAACTCATAATCTGTAATTGTTATGCCATGACTATATCTTTGAATGCTTGAATATTGACAATGGTGGATCAAGGAAGATTGGATCTCTCTTGCTCCGAATAGATGTTCACAATGGTATATTCATAACAATGCATGATATCCACAATAGCTTGATCTTATATATTATGGCCTTGCAATCTTGCATGTTTATAGCATCATCTTATTCTCTTGTTATCTCTTGATTCTAGTTGTAAATGGATGAAAATGAGAATCTTTATATAGCGGTTTCAAGATGAGGCTTATAGAGTAATGTGAGGACCCATAATTCAAATTTCAGCTCGAATTATGGTCCAATAATAATAACCACTTAAGGAGGGAAAATAATTAAATGAATATCAAATTAAAACCCTTCTGCATTCAGATCAGAAAGCTTGACATTGATTTCAGAGCCCTTTAGGATAAAATTTGAAAAGGTTGATCAAATCCTAAAAATTATGAATGATGCCCTCGACCCTAACCTAGGTTAGGGATGACTTTGACCTTGCCCTAGGTTAGGGTCAACCTAGTCAACCTTTCCATAGGTCAAGGTCAACCTAGGGGTCCATATCCAGCTAGTGTAGAAAATAGGAGGTCCTGAGGATTCCCAGAAACCTAGAAATGATATTAGAATAGTACTAAGTGCCAAGAGTAGGAAAAAAATCCTATGATGAACATGATGAGGTCTAGAAGGTCCTATTATTAAGTCCTACCTAGATAATAAAGCCATAAAGGAGGGAAATTAAGGATAATCTTTGAGATCCTAACCCTAATTTCACCTAGAACAAAGGAATCAAGTGCAAAATGTGTCCTAAATGCAAGTCTATCATAATAAATGTACTAAAAGAGGGTGCTAAACATACTAAGATGGAAGTGATTCCATTTTAAGATGATACATTTAGCCCACACTTTAGCTTAGATATGACACTACTTGAATATGTAAGCTAAATTAAGAAAACATCATAGTAAATAAAAAGGATATATCCAAGTCCTCGATATAGAGATCCTGCAAAAAAACTGATAGAACCTACAATACACAAGGTTAATGAAAATACATAAATCATCTAAAGCTTACTAAATGATACTTGAGAAGTGCATAAAACCCCTTATGCCTATTGTTTCATCTTTCTATTTTTGAAGGGTGAAATAGGGTGGTAAGGATAACTCTATATATTGGATATGCAATTTTTTGAAAATATCTTTCTTAAACTAATTAGAAGGATTATTTCTCTTTCTAAACTAATTCAAGGAGTTAGGTATCGAAATCATGATTCCAGTGCCATTGACAACACTAAAAATGGAGCTACCAAACTCAAGTTATAATGAAAAGAGAGGATGTCTATCTAAATCCATAAAAAGGAGAATCTAAGTTTACCATGGCTAAACCTTAAAAAAAACACTAAATTTAACTATAAATAATGAAAAGGAAGTCATACTTACTCATTCTTACCTTTTTTAGATTTGAACAAAGGAAACACGATGTCGAGGAGAAAAAAACTTTGAGTGGCACACATGGAACTTCTAAGTCAATGCTTAGCTAACAAACAGTGATTTCTCGAGGTGAGTTTGTTGTTTATTTTTGTACTTTACAAATATTAGATTTTTGTAGGCAAGGTTGACCTTGACCCTTAAAGGTTGACCCTAACCCAGTAATGTCAACCTTGACCCAAGAAGGTCAATATAAATTGGAAGATCTCCACCTATTCTGAGATGAGGTCATCATTGACCCAAAAGGGTTGACCCTGATCCAAAAAGGTCAACCTTGACCCTGGCCTAAGTGAGATCAACCTTGACCTAGTCAAGTTGAATTTTCATATTTGATGACATAGAAGACTAATATGTGTATACACTAATATGTTAGCAAGAAACACTAAACTTATTTAAAAAACAAAGCATTAACTAACATGATCAATATAACATTAATGAGAGACTAAAGAGGAACCCCTAATTAGGAATGTGAGCCAAATAAATGGACTCTCCCAATAGGAATTAGCACTTTTCTTTGTAGATGAGTCTAAGTAAAAGATTAGTATGTATGCTGAAAGGGCTTCAATTTTGCTTCAATGGTGGGGATGGGTAATGGCAATTTGGTAGCTTTGTGAGCTCTCAATTTGGCATTATAAGGGTATGGTTAAGGGCTTTAGCTTCTCAAACTAGCATTATAACTTTAACTCAAGGATTGTGATGAAATGGCTTGGGAGGGGATCCAATTTATAGGCAAGAGGCTTGAGGGATGGAGGGCTAAGATGGAAGGAAAGGAGAAAGCTTATGGAGGGCTTAGATTGAATGAGAGGAGAGCACATGGATTGTGCTTTCTTCTAGCCAATTAGGGAGTGACACATGTCATAGGGTGAGAGGATGGAGGAAAGGACAAGGATGAGTCAACAAAGGAGGCTCAAGGGATACTATCTTCATAAAGACCCTTCATAATGGTTTGGAAGAGCAATGAATGTGTTTGTAAGAGTCTTTATGGCTTTGTAAGAGCATTGAAGGCTTAGTGGTTGGGATATTTTGGAGGGAGTTGAGATTGTTTACTTTTCTTGGCTTAGGCAAGTCTTAAGCTTGCTTAGGGAATGTGACAAGGTTAGGGGGGGGGGGCGCGGGGAGAGGGATTAGAGGTGATTTAGGATTAGACTAAGCTTGTTAGAGATATGCAAGTGGATGACATTTAATGAGGGTGGGTGAGTTAGTGGTTCAGCTTGGTTAGTATTGGTGGATGGGGTGGATTGAGCTAAATGGAGGATTAGAGATAGGCTTAGGATGAGGATGAAGACCTTCTAGAAGAGTCTAGAACTTCCTAGGATGAGGATAAAAGGTTTTTTAGGAAATAAATAAAGTTTAATTTATTTCATGGGTTTGGGTTGAGGAGATATTCATTAAAACATTTTTAATAAACATGAGAATTAATATTTAACCTTAATTAAATATTTTGAGTTGGGATTAAGGGTAGAAAATGATGGGATTAGCCTTTAATTGAAATTAAAGAAGGATTAGAAGATTTTGGAAGAGGTTAGTGATCTTAAGGAAATTGGCCAAGTTTTGGGCAAAAAATAAATTAAATATTTATTTTGGGATTTTTGGTCGATTTATTAATTAAATAATTAATAAATAAGGAAATAATGTTTAAATAAGATTTCAACATTTTTGGGAGGGATTCCTTAATTACATATTTTTAATCAAGACAAGGGGATTTAATGGCATAAAAATAAATAAATTAATTAAATAAATAATTAATTAATAAATGATGATGTCATCAGGGACTTTTTCAGAAAATAAAAATACTTTATTTTCTAATGGATTTTAGGTGTCTACATTTTGCCCCTCTTTGATGTGATGCCGCAAGTGGCATGACATCAAAGATAAGAAAATAAGATGCCCAAGGCTAAAGCAGAAGAGGAGAGAATGGACTGCAAGATGCCCCCTCAAGAAGGCGGTGGGGAGAGAAAGCGAGGCGTGACAGCTTCTTGAAAAAATACAAGAATCTGAGATGAGCAAGGAGACTCATATTAGCAAAGAGAAGGGGCTGAATTAGCTCAATCTCTCACTATGGGAGAATGATAAAGGGAGGTCAGAGGCACAAGAGGAAGCAAGCTTAAGACTTCAGAGAAAGTGGAGGATGAAGGAGCAGAGCGTATAAAAAGGAATCCAGGATAGGGAGATGGATCAGGAGATTATAAAGCTTACGCAACAGGATTTCAAAGAGTCAGATTGGCGAAAGATGGGTTTCAGAGATCCCTAGGACTAGGATTGTGGATCTCGAAAGGTGAGGCTTGGTGGATTGATTGGATTGGTGGATCCCTAAGACTAGGATTGTGGATCCCTAAAGCTAAAAGTGAAGATTGATTCAAAGAGATACTGATGCATAAGTTGGGGTAGGAGAGACAGATGCTGGATATGGATGGGGGATAATGGAGATGAAGGGAATCTATTGAAGCTTTTTTGAGCACTAGAGAAGTATCCCCCTGCTCAAAAAAGAAAAACAAACAAAAGACATGATCAAGACCTTATGCTCAGATTTCTCCATTCACAGTATACCATGATATGGAAGATCATGTCAACCTTGAGGAGGGAACAAAAGGATTGCTTGGAAAAGATACTTCAAGACTCAAAAGGGAAGATTTCAAATCAAAAGAAATAATAAATCCAAAAGAGAACTGTTTTCCAACAAGATTGGTGGGACGAGGTACTAACGGACCAAGATCAAACAGGAGGAAAGCTATATCCTATAAGGATCTATCGAAGAGCACCTAAGCTGATGGATCTGGATGACTGATGCATTTGGCAAGTTGAACTGAGAAGGAGAACACTTTGGTGATAGGAGATTTAGCTAAAGGATGCATTGGAATAGCTAACCAAGGGTTGTGCAATGTGTGCAAGATGCTGATCAAGGAGGAATTGACACGAAAGTTGGAAAGATACAATGGTACTAAGCTAAAGAGGATATACAAGCTGATAGACCAAGATATGTTACAAATGTACAAGGTTGTTCATGTTTTGGTTTTTTTGAGATGGAAATGTTCATGAAGGGTGGGATGTCTATAATAGTTGATAGGCGAATAGGTAGATGGTTTGTGAAAAGCTTAAGGAAAATTTGATTCTTTGTGTGCATGTGATAGGATACAAGCTAAGATACAAGATTATTTACAAGCTGGAATATGGTACAAGCTTTGGACAAGATTTGGATATACAAGCTATGATACAAGGGATGATACAAGATTTACAAGCTGGGGTACAAGATTTACAAGCTGAGGTACAAGATTTACAAGCTGTACAAGAGGTATTTACAAGCTTCATCAAATTTTGGATATTTGGTTGGAACACCAAGGGAACAAGCAGGTGTGTTATGGGATGGTGGGTGAATGGATGAGGGATAGGATAGTGATAGATAATGGATTAGTCTTAGTACACAAGGCACCTAAATTACCAGGTTTTCACCAAGGTACCTATCCAAGGCACTTGAATTGCCAAGTTTTCACCATTGGACACTTATTTCTCTTTACTATTTTTTTGTATTTTTCAAAAGCTGGGTATACCAAAGATCTTCAAGCATAGAACTTCTTGAGATGAATGATGTTAGTAGGATCATTCAAGAGTTCTCCTTTTGGTGTAGATAGCTAATAGGCTCTGGAGCCAAAGGAGGCAGTGACAACATAAGGACCAAGCTAGGTAGGTTCAAACTTGCCTTTCTTTTCGCGATCGGCTTGGACTTTCATATTTTCTTTGAGGACCATGTCGCCTGGCTGAAAGTGTCATGGGAGCACCTTCTTGTTGAAATTCCTTTTGAGAAAAGTTTGATAGACTGTGAGATGATCATAGGCTTGTTGTCACTTCTCGTCTAAGAGATCTAGCTAGGTGAGCTGAGCTACTCTGTATTCTTCATCTGATATTTGTCCTTGCAAAGATATGTGCAAGGAGGGAAGTTCAACCTCTATGGGTAGTACTGCTTCGGCACCATAGACTAAGGAGTATCGAGTTGTGCTTGTGGATGTACAAAAGGAAGTTCGATAGGCCCATAGGGCTGGATTTATTTGTAGGTGCCAATCACGACCAGAATCATTGACAACTTTCTTTAGAATTTTGAGGAGGGTTTTGTTAGTTTCCTCTACCTAGCCATTACCTTATGGGAAATATGGGCTAGAAAAGTGGTGATGGATGCAGAGGGAAGTGCATAATTCTTCCATGTTGAGATTTTCAAAGTTACCTCCATGGTCAGTGAAGATGGTGGATGGGATACCAAAGTGGCAAACAATGTGGTACATGATGAACTTGGAGACCTGAACTCCTGTAGCTGAGACTAGGGGGACTGCTTCCACCCATTTAGTGAAATAGTCTGTAGCTATTATTATCCATTTATGTCCATCAAATGAGAGAGGTGTGATAGTTCCAACTATATCGAGGCCCCAACAAGCGAAAGGCCAAGGTGGTGCAATAGGCTATAGATCCTGAACTAGAGTGTGCACAAGATTTGTGTGCTGCTGACATGGGAGACACTCTCTGACAAAGTCATAGGGGTCTTCTTCAATGGTAGGCCAATAGTAGCCTTCTCTAAGGATTTTTTGCATGAGGACAATACCACTCATATGGGCACCACAAATTTTAGAGTGTACTTCTTTTAACTCCATCGTGGCCTCATTTTTATCTAAACATTGAGAGAGAGTATTGTGATAACCCCAACGATATAGGGTATTGGCTATGATAACATAGCAGGATGATTTTTGGATGAGGTTCTGGCATTGGGTATGTGTGAGGTGAGGGGATATGATACCATCGTTAAGGTAAGCGTAAATCTCATGGTACCAAGGGGATTGGGGACCAACCAAGATACAAACACGATTTGAGTCATCATTTGCATAGGCAGGTGTGAGGAGCTACTCGACTAAAAACACATACTATGTAGCTAGTTGGGGAATTTCCAAGAGCGAGCCGATAGTAGCCATAGCATCTACTGCTTTGTTCTGCATTCGAGGCACTTGTGTAAACTGAAGCTTTGTAAAATGTTGGGTTAGCTAATCAACTAGCTCTTCGTAGGGTAATAACTTTTCATCTTTGGTTTGATATTCATTGAGGACTTGCTTGATGATGAGCTGAGAATTGCCAAAGATTTGTAACTCAGTAATGTTCCATTCTGCAGCTATCTTTAATCTTGCTATGAGAGCCTCATATTCAGCTATATTGTAATCTCCTTGAGGTGTGACCAACAATATTCCTGCGCCTGATCCATGAGATGTGTATGATCCATCAAAGTAAAGTTTCCATGGGGGTTGTTCTTCAATTAGACAGATATGCTCATCTGGAAACTCTGTGATCAAAGGATATGCATCTATTAGAGGTGCATCAGCTAGGTGATCTGCTATAGCTTACCTTTTGATTTCCTTTCTATCCACATATTGGATGTCAAATTCGCTAAGGAGCATAACCCATTTGGCCAAATGACCTGTAAGTATTTTTCTGGAGAGCATATACTTGAGAGGGTTGATCTTGGAGACTAGTTGGATGGTATGACTTAGCATGTAGTTGCAAAGCTTTTGAGTTGAGAAAACAACTACAAAAAAAGCTTTTTCCATAGGAGTATAATTGATTTCATAACCAACTAGGGTTCTACTAATGTATTAGATGGCTCTTTCTCTGTTGTAGTCATTGAGTTATGCTAGAAGTTCCCCTAGAGCAGTAGGCGTTGCTGAGATGTACAAGATCAAGGGATGACCAGGAACTGGTGGAACCAAGATAGGGGGATTGCTGAGAAACTTCTTGAGATGATCGAAGTTGCGATGACATAAAGGATCCCACTTGAAGTTCTCATCCTTCTTTAGTAAATGTGCAAATGGTGTACACTTATCTGCAAGCTGGGAGATGAAGCACTGAATGGATTGAAGCTTTCCCTAAAGAGAGTGAAGTTATCACAGTGTCTGGGGAGGAGGCATGTCTAAGATAGCCTTGACCTTCTTGGGGTCGATCTCTATACCTCATTTAGAAACTATAAAGCCTAGAAGCTTACCAGATGTGACCCCAAAGACACACTTCTTGGGATTCAGCATGAGATGATATTTGGCTAACCTATCAAAGACTTTCTCTAGGTCAGCAAGATGATCCATGAAGGTGTGAGATTTAACCAAGATATCATCCACATAATCCTCCAAAATGCTATGGATGAGATCATGAAAAATGGCTATCATAGCTCTTTGATAGGTAGCCCCAGCATTCTTTAGGCCAAAAGGCATCATGTTGTAACACAAGGTTCCCCAAGGGGTAGTGAATGTTGTCTTATGCTGATCCTCTTCTACAATCTTAATTTTATTGTACCCAAAAAATCCATCCATGAGGGACAAAATTTCATGTCCAGCTGTAAGATCTACAATCATATCTATGTTGGGCAAGGGAAAATCATCTTTTGGACAAGCTTTCTTAAGATCTTTGAAATCAGTGCAGATTTTGAAGTCACCGAAAGGTTTAGTCATGAGGACCATGTTGGAGATCCACTCTAAGTAGTCGATAGGTCGGATAACCTTAGCAACTAACATTCTTTCTAATTCAACTTTGACCAGTAATGCCACCTTGGGGTGCATTTTTCTAAGCTTTTGTCTGACGGGCTTGATCTTTGGATCAACTACAAGATGATGAACTACAAGCTTTGGATCAAATCCTAGCATGTCTTGATATGACCATGCAAATTGGCCAATGTTCTCTCTTAAGACCTCAAAGAGGAGGTTGGCTTGGTCTTGTGATAGGGATGCAACAATGTGAACAAGTCTAGGGATCTCTAAAGAATTGATGTTGACTTCTCTAGTATCCTCAATTAGAATATAAGACACCTTTGGTCGATTATCTTGAGGAGGTAATGCTAAATCCTCATGTTCTGCTTGTAACCTTGGATTTTCTTGTTGAGGGGTTCTCTTTGCTGCCTTAGCTAGTCTCAGATTCACTTTAGTTCCAATTTTGAGTGTATCGAAACTAGGTTGGGGATTTTCTCCAAAATACCCCTTGGGATCTAGCTTATAGATATAGGCAAAATTTGGCTTTGTTTTCTTGTGAGGTGTTTTAGCTTCCATGAATCTCAGAAGTGCTTCCTTTGATGTGAACTCATCAATGTGTATGACACTTGGTTGGTCCCAATCTATGAGTTGTCGATGGGTGAGTGGTAGGTCAATGAAATGGATGGATAGTTCTTAGAGAATAGAGTCTCTAAGGAAGATTTGGTCTAGGATATCGTCATAGGCTCTCTTTTTAACTTCCTTAGGAATTTCTTCCATTTTCACAAGGTTGCGGTGAATGTTCAAAAAAGCATGACCATTCATATTGGTGCCACCAATTGTGGGTATGCCAAAGCCAAGACCTCACTTCGATTCCCACTTGTGTGCATTGATGGGGCACTACATGCCTCTTTCTTCTGGTCCTAGACCACCACCTTGATAGTTCCATTTGTTAGTGATGAGCTTATGTTCTTGGGGATACTTTTGGCTAAAGTGATCAAGGCATGCTTGATTTCTTTGAGGTGCATCCTTATGTAACCAATTGTTGATATCTGGAGTGAGCTCCTCATGAAGAGGGATTTTCAAGGATACAAAGGTTGTTGGACCAAACTGTTTGTATTGAGGAGGTGGAATCTCCTTAGCTTTGTGATATGTTAGTCATCCATAGGCATGTGGGTCAAGTGGGGTGCCCCAACAACAAGTGCATCTAATAGACTATACTCTCCACAACCTTTGTTATTGATCTTCACGATAGATAGGGTGGAGGCGAGGATGGTTTCTGGGTCATTACAAGTGTGAGATGAGCTGGTGATGGCTGTGCTGATATCAATTCTAGGGCAATGGCTTGCACATGAATCTTCAACCGCATTGCAATAAGAAAAGGGTTCTAGATCGGCATGGATGGTTACCTCAGTGCCCTGATGCAAAAATTTGATGCACTGATGGTAAGTGGATGGAACAAATTTCATGGCATGAATCCATGGGCAACCGAGGAGGATGTTGAATGGTAGGTTTAGATCAATAACATGGCAAAGTATTTCTTGGATGACTGGCCCAACCTTGATTGGCAGAAAAATAGTTCCTTCTATGGTTCTTTCCATATTGTCATAAGCTTTGATGGTGATAACCTCACTAATGATATCTGCCTCAGTATACCCAGCTTGTTTTATGAATTTTAGGGTGCAAATATTCAAGGCTGATCCATTATCTATCATTACTCTTTTTACGGCAAAATTGGATACCATGATGGCTATGCGAAGTGGAAGGGTGTGATCTGGCTCGACCATGAGTATGTCAGTGGGTTTGAAAGATAGGGCACATGAGGAGGATAGGTGTCCAATGAGATTATGAAAATTAGTATTGTTGATATTTGAAGGGACATGAGATTCTATGAGAGCACTATCAAAGATGTTTTTGTAGATAGGACTAGTACGGAGAAGGTCTAAAATGGAGATTTGGGCTGCCATGTTCCTGAGGTGTTCCAAGATATTGTACTGGCTTTTTGATAGAGCTGATGGTGCTGGTGAAATGGGTGGGCCTACGATGTTAAATTGTGTTGTTCGAGTGGTGACTACATACTCATTGTTTGGGCCTTGGATATTGATAACATTGACAGAAGGTTCTTTTTTAGATATACAATTGATGAGGCTACTATAGTCTATGTAGGATGAAGTGTGGTCATTGTTCTTCCCATGGTGTTGGTTTGGTTGGTGATTGTTGGTGTTGTTGTTGTTGGTTTGGATAGGTGCTTTTCTAGGATTTTGGTTGTTGTGAGGAGGAAAAGCATTTTGATAGATCTTTAAGCCTGCATTGGGAGAGGTTTGGGCACCAACAGTGATTTCTTTCCGATCAATGAGGTTCTGCACATAATCTTTTAGTTTCATGCATCTGAGGGTGGTGTGACCTTTTACCCTATGAAATTTGCAGTACTCATTGTCTTTGTACCATGCAGATTTGGATTGGCTTGGGTCAACTTGCTAGGTAGGAGGAAATTTGATGAGGTTTTCCTTAGTCAATTTCTCAAAAATGACATCCAAAGGTTCACCAAGGGGTGTGTAATTTCTAGGTGCAGGTTGGAATTTGGGCTTTTGCCCTATAGCTACATTGATGGCATTAGCTTGATTGCTAGACCCTTAAAAGTTGGGTCTTGGATTGTGGCTTTGATAGCTTTGGTGATTTTGTATTTGGTAGTTGATAGCTTGTTGATTGTTTGATTGATATGGTGGGTTGGAATGGTTTTGAGAAGGACCAACAATATTCACATGTCTAGTGTCAGTGACGCCATCTGTTGCAACGTGCTTATTTTTGTTCCAATACCTAGACTTGTCATTTGAATGTGTTTGATTTTGGTTGGCTTCTTTGTAAATCTTGACCACACCATCTTTAATGAGTCCTTGCTCAAGGATCATTCCTTTCTCTTTGATGTCTTTATAGGTCTGCAAATAGTTCATGGTCATGTGGTGAGCCAAGCTAGGATGGGAATTATCAATAAACATTTTCACCAAATGGCACTCTGGCAAGGTGCAAGATATGTGGGTGGTAAGGATTTTCCATCTTTGTAGATATTTGGGAAGGCTTTCCCCACCCTTTTTCTTAGTGTGGACAAGATCAACTACTAATAGCTCTATTTCAACAAGATGGGCATTTTTGGTTACAAATGCCTTAGATAATTCAACAAAATTTGTAATTGTGCCGTAGGGGATTCTATAAAACCATTCAAGAGCTGGTCTGGCCAAGCTTTTGGGAAAGAGACGCAAGAGAAAGATGTCATTATATGACACTTCTTGGAAATGCATGTAAAATTCTTTGATATGTGTGACAGGGTCTCCTTTTCCTCTAAATTTGTCAAACTTGGGTGTCTCAAAGTGTTTGGAAAATGATGTCATGGTAATGGCTCTATCAAATGGGTAAGGACACACATTCTCAAATTTGAAGGTTTTTGGATCATTTCCCTCTTGGATGTTCTTCAAAGCTATCTTCATGGCTTCCCATTCTAAATTAATGGGTGATGGTTGGGGTGCCCCCAATGTAGGAGTTCCCTAAGGTAGGTATGTGCTAGATGGGGCAATGAAATATGGATGGCTTTGAGGTATGGGCTGGTAGGGATTGTACATGGCTTGGGCAACTGAATGGTGGATGATGGGTTGCTAAGGTGGAGGGGGCACATATTGTTGCATGTGTTGTGAGGCTTGCTACTAATATTGGATTTTTGGTTGGGATTGAGGAACATAAGCTGGCTATCGAATAAATGGATTGCTTTGTGGAGGTAAGGTATAAGATGGGTGTGAAGCTTGGGGAAAGGATCAGGGAGCTTGTGGAACTTGTCTTTGGATTTGAGGAGTTTGACCAATATATCTGAGTTATGCCCTCATCTAGGAAGGTGTCTGCATGGCAAAAGAGGCCAAGTAATTGGTGGTTGGTGGTGGTGGATTTTCTCCTAGAATTGGCATATAAAAATAGTTGGTAATAGGAGGTAATGGATTAGTTGGTGGTGGAGGTGGTGGGAATTCAAAGCTTGGGAATGGAACTAATGGGGTTTGATAGCTTGGTGGCTAGATTTGAAAGCTTGGTAGAGTGGTGGCAGGTGCTTGGGTCACTTGAGAGCATGGCAGAACATTGGTAGTAGCTTGTGGGGTTTGATAGCTTTGTGGAGTGAGGGTAGTAGCTTGTGGATTTGTGGCTGATGGCACTAAGCTCCAAGGACCTAGTGGAAATGATGGAATTGTATTCTGAGCTGAGGTAAACAAGTTGGGGGTGATGAAAGGTTGATTACTTGGACCCATGGGTGGCATCTCGGTTGTATATTGTTGAGGTTGGCCAAAGATGCTAGCACTGATTTGGGAGATGGGTGGATTTGGAAGGCTGGGTTGGGGAGCAGCAGCAGCAATAGTGAAGGGAGTGAATGATGAGGTGTTTTGGGCAAGGGGGGTTTGGGATGGAGTGGTATGGACCAACGGTGGAGTGGTGGTGGCTGGATTGGCTTGTGGAAGGGAGATTTCAACTTGAGTGGAGGCTGGTATGTTTGGTTCTATTGGATCATATGGGGTGGGTTGAGGCTCTTCTTTTGGCACATATTGAGGATAATTCAAATTATAAGAGCCTATGGGTAGTGGGAGTTGTCTAAACAATGGGTGAGATGGCTCTGATAGGGGAGGAGGTCTTCCAAAGCTGAAGGCTCCTATGTTGTCCCTTCGAAAATTAGCCATGATTATTTCTTTATTTTTGTCTATAATGGCATTCACCAATACTACCTTTCCTGGTTGGTTCATGAAAGCTTCAATGTCAGTAGGTGATGGTATAGTGTTCTTTGGGCTGAAGGATGGTTGACTACTCAAGGGGAGCGATGTTGTTTGATCCAAATGATAGGGTTCCATTGTTTCCTTCTTCTTTGCTAAGCGAGTGATAGGTGGCATGAAAATGTAGAATATTTCCTAGGGATGAGATACAACAATGCTGATGGATGCAAAAGGGGAAGGCTTTTCTATGCAAATGATTTCCTAGGTTGAGGCAAAGCTATATAAAAAAACCTAAGGAGGATTGGGTTGGGGATTCTAACTTCAAAGATATGTTGCCAAAGCATGAAAGGTTTGCTTTCCTATGTGCAAGCTTGGTGGTGACTGTGTCAACTTAAGCATAGACTGATGATCCTTTAAGAAGAACACAAGATTGACCACTTGTGGATCCCAACCTTTTTCTCAAGTTGATGAGGGCTAACAAGTGACAAAGCTAGATTACCCTAGACAAAGCTCTGTCAAAGGGATAACCTTGGTGAGATTGGTGGATTTGGAAGATGTTAGGAATGGCAAACTTTTGGCAAGGTGACAACAATTTTGAAGGCTTGGATGTGAAATATTTTTTTTGATTGCTAGCTAGATGGTTTAGAACTAAATGAGATGAATGAGCTAAAATGCTTAAGGGGAGGACTAAAGATGGTTGGCTTTCCTACAAAGATGACTCTAAAGTGGAGCTTACACAAGAAGATGTGGAGAAACAAGGGGGTCTAATCATAGAAATCATGCCTAGTTGGTAAGGCATAAGAAGGGTTAACTCTTGGATGTTGGTTAAGTTAGATAGTGTGATCTAACTAGGCATTTTGAAGGGCTTCGTCGGCAGCTTTGTCCTCTACTTTATGGAGTTTGGAAATTTGAGGGCTTGGTGTTATTTCCTTTCTCTTGGCTGAAAGTTCTTGGTATGCCTGAGATGGATTGAGTTTGGCTTTGTGAAACTTCTGTTTGGGTTTGGGTTGTTCTGACATGAATTCCTGAATCTGCTTGGCTTTGAGAGATCTCAGTTGTTTTGCTTCGACTTGTTCAACTCTTGAAATAGGTAGTGACTATGCTAAGTATGCCCTAAGCTAGGATTGACCAAGTTTGGCAAACATTCATTCAACAAATAAAAAATCAAGCAATAGATAGGAACAACCAAATAGAAGTTTTTGATTCTCAGAATGTGATACTTGTACCAAGGAGTGTGTATGTTTTACAAATGTTTCGATCAATCACTTCAAACACATTACCCTAGATGGTTGTCTGTGAGGCTGACAGTTGGTTTAGCTAAGGAGTCCTTGATATACCCAAGGTATGTGAGGCCCAAATCCGTAGATGAAACCAAAAAGATGTGACACACTTGAGAGGAGTGGTAACCCACTTCTCCTCTTTCACTTCTCAAGGGTATAAAGTTCCTTAAGGCTTAGCCTGAGTGACAAAATCTTGATTCCAAGAGAGGTGTCTTTAGATTCACCTCCCGATCTTTATAATCCACCAAAACGTTGGAGTTGAGGTCATCCAAGGGGTGATGAAATCTCCAAGCAGGCCTCCTAAAACTTAAAAAATATTTTGGATCCTAAGCTTATGCACCCAAGATAGCCTCGAAAGATGACAAGGGGAGAGAAGACTTGGATGATCTTGGGCTAAAAAAACACATTTGTTCTTTTACCAACTGACTCTTATGTGTGCTGATCTAGACTTTGCAAGCACTCATGGTTAAGATGCAAATGTTCAATTCCAACTTTGAAATGTGCCAACTTAGAAAAATTGATCGAAGAATGCAAACAAGAGGAAGAGTTAGGGTCAACAAAAAATTAAACCCACACGCCTGGAGGCCCTCCACATCAAGTATCAATTAATTTCCTTTAAGGCATTCAAGAGTTGGTGTGATTTTGTTTTAAGCTAAAAAAGAAAGATGTGTGAAACTAGATTGTCAACCACATGCCCGGAGGCCCTCCACGTCAAGAGTTATTTAATTTTTATGCCCAAATGAAGTTTTAGTGAGACTAGTGTGTATTTAGAGAATTTTCTAACTTAGAAAAACTAATAAAAACCCAAGTGGAGTTTGATTTTTGTGGAGCACTTAACACCCTCTTAGATGGACCCATCCCCCTAGATAGCACTAAGATTGCAACCAATGGTTAAAATGATGGGTGATTAAAGAGGGTGAGTCTAACTACATACTTACTCCAAGCATTTTTATTAGTCTTTATAACTTAGAAGATTATAAAAATATGGATTTAGGTTCTTTTTATGCCCAAAAATTGAAGTGTGAAATATTGCAATGGTGAATTGATCCTTTGCATTCAAGATTGAGTTTTTTCGTTTTAAGCATGCATTCCAAAAAAGATTGATTTTAATCCATGGCATTTGAGATTATGTTTGAGCAACATTCATTCAAAGGAAAAATGTTTAAACATTCAAGTTCATTTTAGCAACATGCATTTAGAGACAAGTGTTTAAACATTCAAGTTCATTTTCCAAGAGCATTAAACCATGTAAGGAGAACCTACAAGAAACATGGTTAGTGGTTTCAGATATGCTCCAACCTACAATAGTTACAAAATTCAATTTGATTAGTAACCCAAAAATCTCAAAAATTTGAAGCTTAACTATGGGGAAAATAAAATCAACTTTTTTTGTTCTTTTTCCTAGGCGTAAAAATGTTTAGAAAAACCTCTACTCTATGGAACCACCAAAAGTTAAAATTTGATTTTTTTTTTTTTAAAAGTGCAGGAATAGAGATGCTAAAACAAAAATACAACAAAAATAGGTGGAGATGATAGTTCATCAAGCGAAGATGCCAAACTATAGAGACGTTGAACGGCAGAGACACTAAATTGTGGAGATGCTAATCTGCAGAGACGACAAAGAAAGAGGCAAAGATGACAGTTCAGTTTGACAGTGCAAAAAATAGGAAACAAGTGAAGACACTAAACTATGGAGATGACAGTTTAGTTTGGTAGTGGCGAAGACAATAGACTATCTGGCGGAGACGCTGAACTGTGGAGACGATAGTTTAGGTTGCAGAGATGACAGTTTACCAGGCACAGACGATAGTTCACCAAGCGCAGATGCCAATCTGCAAAGATGACGGTTGAGGTTGTGGAGATGACAATTTACCAGGCGCAGATGATAGTTCACCAGGCACAGATGCCAATCTACAGAGACGCTAAACTATGGAGATGACACTATGCTAACAGAACTAAAATGAGCAAGTTTTTTCAAAAAAAATTATTTTTTAAAATTATTTTCGAGTTTTAGAGGGTATTTCTTCTTCCTAAGTGCACCCTTCAACCTACAAAAATAAGAAAAACACCCTACAACTCACTCAAACAACAACAAACATTAGATGGTTAGTTTATAAGAATAAAACATAGGGTGAAATAAATGAATGAATGACCCATAGTGGGGTCCCACTAGGCGTGCCAAAATGTATACACTAATATGTTAACAAGAAACACTAATTTATTTTTAAAAATAAAGCATTAACTAACAAAATCAATATAACATATATGAGAGACTAAAGAGGAACCCCTAATTAGGAATGTGAGCCAAATGAATGGACTCTCCAAATAGGAATTAGCTCTTTGCTTTGTAGATAAGTCTAAGTAAAAGATTAGTATATATGCTCAAAAGGCTTCAATTTTGCTACAATGGCGGGGATGGGTAATGGAAATTTTGTAGCTTTGTGAGCTCTCAATTTGGCATTATAAGGGTATGGTTAAGGACTTTGGCTTCTCAAACTAGCATTATAACTTTAACTCAAGAATTGTGATGAAATGGCTTGGGAGGGGATCCAATTTATAGGCTAGAGGCTTGAGGGATGGAGGGCTAAGATGGAAGGAAAGGAGAAAGCTTATGGAGGGCTCAGATTGAATGAGAGGATAACACATGGATTGTACTTCTTTATAGCCAATCAAGGAGTGACACATGTCACAGGGCGAGAGGATGGAGGAAAGGGCAAGGATGAGTCAACAAATGAGGCTCAAGGGATAATATCTTCATAAAGACCCTTCATAATGATTTGTAAGAGCAATGAATGTGTTTGTAAGAGTCTTTATGGCTTTGTAAGAGCATTGAAGGCTTAGTGGTTGGGATATTTTGGAGGGAGTTGAGATTGTTGACTTTGCTTGGCTTAGGAAAGTCTTAAGCTTGCTTAGGGAATGTGACAAGGTTAGGGGGGGATTAGATGTAATTTAGGATTAGACTAAGCTTGTTAGAGATATGCAAGTGGATGACATTTAATGAGGGTGGGTGATGGAGTGGTTATGCTTGGTTAGTATGGGTGGATGGGGTGGATTGAGCTAAATGGAGGATTAGAGATAGGCTTAGGATGAGGATGAAGACCTTCTAGAAGAATCTAGAACTTCCTAGGATTAGGATGAAACGTTTTTCAAAAAATAAATAAAGTTTTATTCATTTCATGGGTTTGGGTTGAGGAGATATTCATTAAAACATTTTTAATAAACATGAGGATTAATATTTAACCTTAATTAAATATTTTGAGTTGGGATTAAGGGTAGAAAATTATGAGATTAGCCTTTAATCGAAATTAAAGAAGGATTAGAAGATTTTGGAAGAGGTTAGTGATCTTAAAGAAATTGGCCAAGTTTTGGGAAAAAAATAAATTAAATATTTATTTTGAGATTTTTGGTCAATTTATTAATTAAATAATTAATAAATAAAGAAATAATGTTTAAATAAGATTTAAACATTTTTAGGAGGGATTCTTTAATTACATATTTTTAATTAAGACAAGGGGATTTAATGACATAAAAATAAATAAATAAATAAATTAATAAATGATGATGTCATCAGGAACTTTTTCAGAAAATAAAATACTATATTTTCTAAGGGATTTTAGGTGTCTACAATATGATTTTTTTTTGTGCTTATAGGACATGGTCTATCTCCAAGAGCATCCCTTTGGAGAGTTGCTTGTGATCATTAGAGAGAGATTGTATGAGCTTGATGAGGAGGAGGTATAGCTACTAAGAGATGTATGACTATACTCGGTAGTATTCCTACCATAGATCAAGCTACACTGAGCCATGCTATCGGCTTTGATAGAGAGGTGGGATTAGGATACATGCTCCTTCCATCTTCTCTCAGGAGAGATTACAGTGACATTAGAGGATGTCTACAAGATCTTACGGCTTCCAATCTGAGGTGAGACCATTGGACCTAGAACATAGTGGGTCTATGAGGAGATCCTTGTAGAGAAGAAGTATTGATTGGGATGGGTTCCACCGATGCAAACGTAATTAGATCATGTCCTTCTATCATCTATACTATCATGTCCTACATGTTTGGTTTGAAGAGTGATGCTAGATATAGTATCCTTGGTTGTGTTACCCAATTCAAAGTATATAATCAACCCAAGATAATGTCTATTTCATGTTCTTCCTATCTTTTCAAATCTTCATACCTAGGATTTGTTTTGCTACCCCCAAATCCTTCATAACAAATGCATGTGCTAACTGGCATTTCAGCCTCTTAATGTGATCCATGTTAGACCCAACTACAAGCATATCATCAACATAGAAAGATAAAATAATGTAGTTTTCATCATCTAACCTCTTAAAATAAACAAAATGATCTAAATGAAAACTACTATATGCATGCTCATGCATAAAACTATCAAATTTGAGATACCATTATTGAGGTGCTTGCATCAAGCCATATTAACTTTTTTTTAATCTGCACACTAAGTTCTCCTTACCTTTGACCTCAAATCCCTATGGCTAAGCCATATAGATCTCTTAATCCAAATCACCATAAAGAAAGATAGTTTTAACATCAAGCTGCTCCAAATGCAAATCTTCATTAGCCATAATACTTAAAATAGTGCAAATAGAAGTCATTTTAACAACAGGAGAAAATATCTCATAAAAAACAATGCCCTTTTTCTGTGCAAATCCTCTTACAACTAACCTTGCTTTAAATCTTTTCTTAACTCCATCCTCTTCTTTCAACCTGTAAACCCATTTTTTTTGTAAAGCCTATTTACCTCCAAGCAACATGCATAAATCTCAAATCTTATTTGTCAAAAAAGAGTTCATTTCATCTTTCATTGCAGACTCTGACTAAATCTTAATATCCACCTACACAACATCATAACATTTAAGTTCACCAACATCAATATGTAAAATAGCATACAAAGAAGGAAACAATATTTCTTGAGGTCTACTTAACCTTGTTGACCATCTAATAGTCACTGGGGTGTGTGTTATTTGTTGTTGCAATTGTTGCACATCATGAGGAATTTCTTAAGCATCATCTTTTGGAGTATCATCAAACACTACATAATCATCTTCTTTCTTCTCATGTTGCTGCAATAGATCTTTGTACAACACTTTGTCATTGAATATGACATCCCTACTTTTTACAACTTTCTGATTTTCAAAATCCCAAAGCCTATAACCAAATTCATCAATATCATATCCAAAAAATACACATTTCTTTGACTTAGCTTCCAACTTGGTTCTATTATTAGAATCTATATGAGAAAATGCTTCACAACCAAAGGTTTTGAGAAAAGAACAACTCACCTTCTTACCAGTCCATGCTTCCTTTTGAATACCATAGCCCAAAGGGGTAGAGGGACCTCTATTAATCAAATATACAGTAGTATTGACAACCTCTGCCCAAATGTGTAAGTTCAACCCTGCATGCAACCTCATGCTCCTTGCACACTCCATTATTGTCCTATTCATGTGTTCAGCCACTCCATTTTCCTATGGATTCCTTGGAACAATTTTCTATCTATGGATACAATTAGTGTTGAAATAATATTCAAATTCATGATTGCAATATTCACCACCATTATTAGATTTGAGACATTTTAATTTCTTACTAGTCTCATTTTCAACCAAGCATTTTCATTTCTTAAAAATTTGAAATACATTAGATTTATGTGTAAGGAAATAAACCCATACTTTTCTAGTTGCATCATGAATAACTATAACATAATAATGAGAATGACCAAGGGAAGATACCTAAGCTGGTCCCCATACATCGGTATGCATGAGCTCTAATCTCTCACTTTTCTTTTCTTTCCTAATCTTCACAAAACTTACTCTTTTTTCTTTTCCATATGCACAAATTTCACTAAAATCGATATTAACACATTTCAAACCTAGTTAAACTTTCTTTGAATGATGTACTTTCATAACCTTTTCACTTATCTACCCAATTTTATTGTGCCATAGCATTATATTAGAATCTACAACATTTGTTTCTTCTCCCTACTCAACAACAATTGTTCCTGAACATTCATTTTTCTCTAAAATAATCAAAGTAGAAGGAATAATATGACTTGTACAAAGATATAAAGTGCCTATTTTAAAACTTTTTCCTACTACAAGGGAACCTTTTGAAACCTTCCAACTTTTATCATTAAAAATAACTACATAACCCTCATCACTGAGTTGCCCTACTAAAATCAAATTCGTTGTTCCTTCTTTCATTTTGGTAATGTTCACCAGGATGGATTCAAGAATATTCTTAAAGGCCCACACAGGCCCTAACTTCTAGCCATTTTTTTGTGGGAGATTGTTTGGATGCTCTATCCTTAGTCAATCCTTCAATGAATTATTCTTTCTAAATTATATCAAGTCTATATTTACTTTCTAAAATTATTCTTTTTCTAATTATAAAAAAAGGTTAAAATGTACTTTTTTTGTTTCTTCTTTTCCAAAAGTCACAACCTTTCATAATACAAATCATTTGAAAACTCACAACACTTAATGATTATAATCCTTTAGAAAAGTCACAACACTTTATAACTAAAATCATTTGGAAAAGTCCCAATACTTTATGATTACAATATTTTTGAAAAGTCACAACTATTCATAATTATGATCCTTTTGAAGGTTCACATCCTTTCAATATCATTGATACCTTTTTAGAAAGTCACTTGCCTATTTTCCTCACATTACTTTCCTCTTCCAATTTTCCTTTTTGAACTCCTACTTCTCTTCTTTTTCCCATCTTTAAAATAAACTCTCCTCCCTTTTATTTATTAATTTTAAGGAGTCATGCCTATTTATTAAATATCTCTTGACTTTTCATTATATTTAGTTATTTTATATTATTCTATGTTATATTATTTATTTACTTAGTTATTTTTGTTGATTATTATTTATTATTAAATTCTATTTAGAAAGTTAACATACAAGTTCTACAATATTGTCTCTTATATTTAATTTTATTTGTTTATTCATTCATCATAATATTATTATTATTTTATTTAAAATACTAAATATTATTTCATTGATAATATAGATTGAAAATTGATTTCTTATTTTATATTTTAGCATTAGTTTTAATTTAACTTTATTATCATTATTTATTTAATAACATTGTACTATCTAATTATTATTAAAATCCTATCTTAAACGAGGATATGACAATTTAGTTAGTTATTTAGTTTAGATACTTAATATGTTCTACAATGAAAGGTTTACATTTTATTTAGTAAATAATTTATTATGGATTATCAAAATAATCATTTAGTCAACTACTTATTTTGAATAGAGTTTCATCTATTTGTGATTTTAATGTTAAATCTCAATTCTAGAGGGGGATATTGCATAAATACTTATATTTCAAGTAAGAAACTATAAATGTAATAAAATAATTAGATGAATCTATTAATTGATATATATATATATATATATAACACCAATGTTATAAATAACTAATCAAATATATCTCATGTCATCTTGACATGGACTGACACAACCCTTGATTGGTCGATTCATATATTTAATCTGAGACTTCAAGGATAGGAAGGCATTATGGAGAAGAAAATAAATAAAATTCAAATAAATCAAACAAGTAGTAGGGTCCACCATGAGTTTAATAGATACCTCACCATTTAATAATTTATATAGGTCATGCCTTTCCATGGAGGATCAGCCATATATAAACCATAGGCACCTGATTAGAAACTCACCAAAGAAAGGTCTATGAATATCCTCCTCCACCTTCCAAAACATAGTCCACATGGATTTTTGATCGATCAAACAAAAAATATGTATCAAAATGGTGAAGGAATGATCACCAAGAAAAGGGAAGGAATATGAAAGAATTTTAAAACTAGCAATCACACCTTAAGATGCAATAGGTATGCTGAGGATAATATTATAGGTGAATTAGAGGAAAGCATTGGTCTAATATTTTGCATATATCTATACAAATTTAATTAAAACCTTTGCCTTTATTCTTATTAGAAACATTAAATCAAAATAATAATATGATCATAATCCTACAAGAGTTTCATAACTCAAATTGTAAACACAACCCTAACACTAATCAATACATAAACCTAAACTATTATCCGAACTCTAACAATAGTCAAGATCTCAACTCTAACTATAAGCTAGCATATACTTGTAAGCTTAATGCTTATCCTAACCATGGTAGTAACAATGATCTAACCTTGTACATTAACCATAATTTTTATGGTAAACCCCATTGAAAACCCTAACAATAATAGTAACTGCAACCCTAATGCCAACCAAAACACAAAACCCTAATTTTAAACAAGATCATAGACTGAGATTTAAACAAAATCATAACCCTACCCATAGTATAGAGTTTAATCTACCTCAATATAAATCTTAACTAGATTCTAATTATAATGTAAAGCTTAATGCTAACCATGTTTACAATTATAATTATAACAATAAATCCTAAGACATAATGGTAATCATATCCATGAACTCTCACCCTGGTGAAACTTAACTCTAATCATGATAATAATCTTATGAAACTAATAAACAAAAAAAAATTTATAATTTATATTCATTTTTATTAACTTTAATTATTATTTACATTTTAATATAAAGATATTAAAATTTACACCTAATTGAAGAAAAATACTTAAATTATGAAATAATGTTAATGGTTATATATTATCAATGTACCTCATCAATCTATTAGTTAATTAATATACTTCCTTTTCCTAGACGTGGATTTATCTGGTTTAATTTTTTTGTACTATAATTTAAATATTCAACTTTTACTTTCATGTTATTAATTGATTAAATATAATATAATATTTTAAATTTATTTATAAATAAAATAGTTGGTTTCACTTATATTAATTTAAATACAATATTTGTTTTTACCATAATTAAACAAACATATATTTAAATATTAATAAATAAATAGAATAATTACTTTAATATATTCAAAATTATAGCATGTCATAAAAAATATATTTAATTAAATATATTGTACTATCATAAAATTTTATTTAATTTTGTTTAGTTATCTATCTAAGTAATTGGTAATTGAATCGAAAATATACATCAAAAAGTCAAATAAAAGTGATAAATTTTATACATATCTAATTAGAATCCTTTCTAGATTACTCTATTTAATGATGGATTGGTTTAGCGGATGTTACAGAGTTGCTCTCTTATATAATGAGACACTTATGTGTGTTATTGGACTTAAAGTTAGAGTGCCAAATTAATAAATTATTTCATTAGCCTCCATGATTGAAATTCAATAAAGGGAAAACGATGGGCTCTTGTGTGCATGTGTGGGCAAGCACACAGGTTGCCATATTCTAGTTATAACACTATAGAGAATGCCACAATAGAGGCAAGACATACCCATTCACTGGGAGAGGCAGAGCTCTATGTACAATATTATATTTCCTCTAAAAACAAGTAATTGAAAGTTGGGATTGAATGACTAGGCTCTATCTTTTCATTTATAGAAATTACATTAAAAACAAAAGGAAAGACAATGAGGCAACAAACAACAATTTCCTATTCATGGAATTTCATCTTCAAGAATTGTCTTTTATAAATAAAAATGTATGTAAATTCTACATTCACTCTATCTTAGTTGGTGCCCTTCAAATGCGCCATAAGCACACCCACACACACCCAAATAGGAATCCCCAAGGTAAGGTACATCCTTTTGTCAAAAAAAAATTTCCTACAACAAATGTGTAAATGATTGAAGTGAGAATTCTTAAACTTGAAGTTCACTAAAATATATTTTTTACTACTACAAGACATATTTCACATAAAAAGTTTTGTTTGATGGTAATGAAGAGCTTAAAAAAAAAAAAAACTAAAATTTTGAAACTAATAACTTATGGGTGAAATCCTATAAATTAAATCAGAAAAACTAAAACATTTCTTGCTCCAAATCTAAGAAATTGATGATAGAAATTTAATCTTGAAACAAAAAACTTACTGCTCGAACCCAAGAAATTGAAGGGATTTTCAAGGAATTAAATAACCAGAAAAATGGTTGAACATGCATTAAATATTAAAGAAAATGATTGACAATGAAATTCTTAGAGTTTAGAAATCACTTTAGATTGATTCCCACAATGACCACTGTAGTTGACACTTTGAAACGGTGGGGAGATCCTGACAAATTTGAGTGGGAAACAATAAGAATGTACTAAATTTCTAAACCTGAGTTGATGGTGATGATTCATCCACCTAGTATGCACCCTAATTTGGTGTCTACTTTGAAATTGTTGATAGACGTAGATGCATTTGCGACTGGGAAGTGTGATGGCAGGATGGAATAGGATTTGAACCAGGGACTTGAAGGAGAGGAGGATGTAGTGATTGTTTTGGTGGATCTAATTTAGAACCACTAGCCTTTTAAATGCTTGTATGGCAGGTGCAATAAGACTTTCAAGAACCTGCAGACACTCAAAATGCATCACAAGAGCCATCAGGCTGAGGATCTAGTAGATTGTAGAGGGTCTATTGTGGTGGTGGAGGTCATGTGGGGCATAATTAGAAAATACCATCATGATGTCCCATCTATAGATGTAATTTTTTAGGGCTTTATGAGCTAAGGAGACATTTTGGGTGAAAGCACTCAGAAGGTGAGAAAATGCATGGGTTTAGAAAATACAAAGAGTGGTTTTATATCAAAGTTGATCTTTGAGATCATCTTAAGCTCTGTGGCGAGCCTATTCAGTATTGCGGTGGTATGAAGTTTTCTTTTAAGTGTAATCTTGTTGCTCACAGAAAGGTGCATCTGGAGTGTTTGGAACATTCTTCGTCCGCCATTAATGATCGCGAAAAGATCATTGTGCTTTGTAGTGGTTTTGTTAAGAGTATTGGCTAGCCTTTTGCTTTTGTTACTTTGTTGTGCCACTTGGTGAGGAATTCTCTCAGATGTCCTTTCATTCTGGCATGGTTAAGGTAGAAGATATTAACTATACTCACAGCTTTAATCTTGTTTGTTCCTAACTAATTGCTAAGTGTCACATATGCCATGACACAACATTAAATATAGAAAGAAAGTCTTCTCCAACTATGCCTTCACCAGTGACATAAGTAGCTAATTAAAATGTATGGAAATAAATGGTTCAAATTAATGCTATCATCTTGCATTGTCTATAATGAGATAGGAATTGTTGATTGGAAAGTAAGCCGAAACATCTCAGTATAGTACACCTTCGGAATAATAAATAAAGGAAACTCCACTCATCAAGTAGGAATGATGGATCCAACCATTAACACAAATAATGATCTATCTTGAAGCATGTCATTCTAAAAGCTTAGGAGCAATTATAAATAAAGGGAATATCAAATTCATACCTAAAGATGGTGATCCTGAGGACATATGCAATTAGAGGCCTATTACCCTTCTAAATGTGTCTTAGAAGATCATTGCAAAGGCACTCTCTCTCAAAGTCAAGCACATGTTGCCTTTAATTGTGCGGCCTGAGAAAACTAGCTTCATCAAGTCTAGATATATTCTTGACAATATCATTGTTGTCTGGGAAGGTATGGAATGGGCTTGCAAGTCCAAGCAGTAGGCTATCTTTTTAAATATAGATTTTTCTAAAGCCTATGATTGTATTGAATGGCCCTTTATCTTGGCTATGCTTTAGGCTTTTGGTTTTGCTCCTAATTTCCTTCAGTCCATGGAGATGCTCTTTGGTGATGCTAATTCTTGCATTACCATCAATAATTCACAATCTGAGGCTTTTGGACTTTTTTGTTCAATTAAGCAAGGTTGCCCTTTAGCTCCAATGCTTTATGTCCTTGCTGTTGAAGGTTTTGGCTATTTGCTAGCTAATTCTGTGTCTTCAGGGCTGGTTCATGGCATCTCCTTGCCTGGATCTTCCTCCTAGTTAGTCAATGGTCATTTTGTTGATGATTCCTTTCTTACTCTTCTTGAGGATGAAGAAAACATCCAAAATGCTTTAAATTATCTGGACACCTTTTGTCAAGCCTTTGGCTCTACCATTCAATAACATAAGATGCTCTGCTACCGGCAGTCATTCTTGCCAACACCACCTTGGCTCAACTAGTTTCAATGAAAATGGGTTTCTCACGAGGAAATCTTCCACTTTCTTAGCATTCCCTTTGCCTTCTAGGCTTCTCTTGTGGAGCTTTGGAATGTTGTGCTTGCCAAGATTAGCAAAAAGCTCAAATATTGGATCACCAAGCCACTTTCTCTTGCTGGTAAATTTTAGATTTGTTCGAAGATTTTGGCAGCCACTCATGTCTACTATTCTTCCTATTGGGCTCCCTCCAAAGCTTCCTATCTTAAGCTGGAACATTTTCTCTAAGACTTTCTTTGGGCTTCTGGTTCTGATCATCATGGTTTTCACAGAGTTGCTTGGGATTTTTGTTGTCTCCCAAGAGATTCTGGTGGTCTTGGCCTGCTCTCCATTTAAATATAGGGCCTTGCTCTCTATGCTAAATGGATTATCTAAGCTATTTCTAGTGATGAAGCCTGGAAGATTCTGGTTCGGCACTGCATTTCTTCCAGCTTCCCTATTAACAGGCCTACATGGAAGGAGATTGGTTTTCAAACCCTTCTCATCATGTGTGAACTCATGGTCATACAGGGCTCATTTGTTATTAAGAGCATCTAGAAAGCCTAGGAAGCTATTAAGCCTTGGCTTTGTTGGGCTGGAGATGAGTTTCACAATGGACTTTCCTTGAATCAAAAGAACATTTGGTGGTCTTCCCTATTTTCCATTCAGGGTACTCCTCTCACCAAGACTCAAGGTGCTAGTGCTTTGCATTTTTTCAAATGTGGCATCTGAACTCCTAAGGATCTCTTCTCAAGAGTCACCATGATTTTTAGGTCATGGGAAGATTTTCAAGTCCAATACCACCTTGTCCATATAGATCGATTGACTTTTGACCTCCTGTTGTCTTCCATCCCTGTGCACTTAGTTCTTAAAGGGGGGATTCAGATCATTCATCCTTGGTGGCATGATTGGAAGTGGTATCTTGCCACTCCATTTTCCAATTACAAGCCCAATATGGGATACAGATGGCTTTTGCCCCATCTTCCAATGGTGGACATGCTTAACCAGTGCTAGCATTTGCAATCTTCACTTTCTCAATGGAGAAAATGTTTTGACACCATTGGGAGTGCTATTATAGTACCCAAGATTGCCCATTTTTCTTAGTGCCTTGCCTTCCAAGGTCTTCCCATGGGGCCTTGGCTCAAGCACATTGGGTTTCCTGATCCTAGATGCCCTTTCTGTGGTGAACCAGAGTCCTTTTTGCATATATTCTAGTTTTGTAAGCATGCTCAAAATTATTGGTATTGGATTCATGATTTTTTCAAGCCTTTTACGCTCGAACCATTTTCATGGCACATGATCCTATTGGGTGATTCTCCCAAAATTCCTTGGAAGTTCACTTAGATTTGGCATACCTTCAAGATGGAAATTTTGTTTTCTCTGTGGAAAGATAGGAATGTTTTTCTATTCACTCACATTTTTTTAGATGTTAACATTTCTATGTACACTAAGGCATGCATTTGTAACAATGTTATTATGCAAATCCAGGTGCAAGCTAACAAGGTTTCCCTAGAAGTTTCTCACCTACAGGAGTTGTTCAATTACTGGGGCAATGCTCCCTACACTATTGCCAGAGTGCCTCCTGATGCTTCGACTGATGTCTCGATTCCTCATGGCTACCATTCTTGGCACAAGTCCTCAAGCCACCACTCACACATGCTGCACTCTTAGGCTTCTCACCACTACTCTCCCAGTGGTGGTGATGGCAGATGGAGGCACCACTTTGCTTCCCCACCCCATGGGGGTTTTGGCTGGTTCCTGGCTCCTCCTCCTTGTCCTCGATGGGTGCATTCTAGAAAGTATCCTCTCCTATCTTTGGCAATTTATCCTCTATAGCCAAAGGTTATAGATGTGGAGACTACCACTGATCCTATTGTTGCTAATGGCATCTAGTCTTTTCTCAACCCACCCCACAATCCCACTAATGCGTGGGGTTTTCCTAATAAATATGACCCTCCTCCCTCGGCTGGCACTACTTTGGCAGACTAAGGATGCTTATTATGTTTTTTTTTTATGAATAGTTGTTGTTCTGACTGAGGCCATGTTTTTAAGTTTGACTTCAGCTGTGTGAACTCTTTCGCAGGGTGATCTTGTATCCCCCAGCCCCTTTTTTGTGAATTGTATTCTTAGTATATTTTTATTAATAGAAAATGACTATTCATCAAAAAATTATTACCCACTATGTAAAATTGGTAATATCTTATCAATGTACTATCTATTATAATTTTAGAAATAAATACATATTGGTATTGGCCACCCAAAACTCAAGGGTTAATAGAATGAATACAATATATATGTAGTATTGGATAAAATATAAATAATGCTATTTGATGAAGATCAATGTTGTTCCTTAGAGGGTAAGAACCAATCCTTAGTAGTATTAGAATCTAACAATAATGTTATCTATATCTTTTGGTCCTAAATTCAGACAATAATAATACCATTATTTGGTAACTAAAATGACTATTATTAATATTACAATTCAATTAAATATAATCAATGATAGTGGACCCATAATGGGACATTACAAAACCCTAGTTTCAAAAAATGGCATCCACTACATTTGTATCTGGGAAGGAAATGTTGAAAGAAAGAAAGAAATGCACAGATTGTGAGGAATGATCAATGTCCTCCACCAAAATTTATAGTGCACCCTAACACTGTGATGACAAGAGATGCATCTGGCACCCTATCATCAATTCCACCAAGAGTGTTAATGGTTTATGATGTTCGATCATGCTATATGTGTAAAACTGTAGAAATTGGAGATTATGAATTGTGAGCATCTTATTATAAGTTATGTGACAATGGAATTCTAAAGGATGAGAACAAGATAGTTGTGGAGAAAGGGCTTACTCATGCACTAGATTTTCTAAAAGTATTCAAGGTAGAATGGAATGAGATTGTACTTAGCCAACTTCACAACATGAAAATATGGTTGGAAGGTGGACTAGTAAAGATTAATTAAGAAATCATTACTTATCCCACCTTGGATAGTCTGAAGACAATGAGATGTGTCATAAAAGATGTTGTTGAACAACAAATGAATGCCAAGTGGAACGATCGAGGAATACCAATTGATGGGATTGAAGATCCAGATATTGAGTTTGTAGTGTATGTAATTCCACACAAATGTTATCACTAAAGCTGACTGGATAGTGTTTCTTGTGTGGTAGTCAACCTAGGTTATAAGATAATGAAGAAAGATCATAGTTATGACCTGGCCAAGCTACAGCTACAACAACTATTAGAAAATATTGGAGCAATTAATAATGTGAAGAACACTTCTTGTAATTTTGGATCATTGTTAGATTTTCTAATTTTCTATGTACAAAATTCATTCCATACTATTTGCATAGATGCATGGGATAGTAATAGATGGGATACTAAACAAATAAATGATCTTATTGAAAAATTGGGATAAAATTTTGAAGCTATTATGGATAAATATTTTGATGAGTTCAGGAAAAAAATGAAGAACATGATGAGAATACCAAAATCAATGGTAAATCATTATTTTGATGATATATACTTTATGGTAGACACAAATTATACATATGCCCAGCGAATGTTACCAAGGGTTGCATGGCTAAGGCCAATGTCATATAAAGTCAATGAAGATGAAACCATAATAATACTTGACATCATTGTTATCTGAGGAGATAGACAAGAGTGTTGAGCCCTTTGATAATTATGAGTCTACCAAGATAAAGATGCTCGTGTAAACAAAAGTTCCCAAGATGGAGAAAAAACAAAAGACAATGATAGGATATTTTGAGGGAAAGTCTGGCATAGGAAAACTTTTGATAACCAAAGGAAAAGGTGAGGATGAAGAATATTGTGAAGAAGTAGAAGACAAAGAATCAAAAGGAAAAGAACTAGGTGTTGACAAGCCCAAGGCAACTAAACAAAAGAAAGTAATCATTGTTGATCCTAAGGTAAATGAGGATCTAAAGAGAAATGTGAAGAAGGTTGTCACACCTCCTGAACCTAAGAAAAAGAGGAGGATAATTACCAAAACCAAGGCAACTCAATCCATAGCTACTAAGATAGAGAATCCCAACAAAGAGGAAATAGGACAAAGAAGCCAAGAAATACCTACCTAAGAGGCGGAGAAGAAAATTGGTTGTGATACCTAATAAGGAGGAAGAAGATGAAGAAGAAATCAAGTTTGATGATCTAAAAAAACTTCATATTGTAACCAGACTACCTCCAATGACCATTGATCAGGTATGTGAGAAAATTAGAGACTTGGCTAGCATAGAAGGCTTTAAGAAGATTAATTATGATTCTTTAAATTAAGATGATCTAGAAAATATTAAGAAGGAAATATTGGATATGATGATAAAATTCAGATGCACACCTTTAGAGTTAGGTGAAGGTATTCCTAAATATTTGTATAATAAATTAGATGCTAAATGAAAGTGGGCATTACCCACTCAGAGACAAATAAGAGAGACAACATTAACACAAAAAATCTCTGATTTAGGGAAGATGCATATGTCTATAGCCCTAAAAAAAATTGTAAATAAATTTGTACCTAAAGAGAGGGCTTAAAAAATTTTGAAAAATAAAGTTCATGAAGTTGAGAAGGAGAGCATTGTGATATGGAAGAAAGCATTTGGATTGCTAGTTCCATCAGAAGAAGAAGAAGAAGAAGAGAGAAGAGATGATGTAGAATTGGAAGGTCAAGATGATGAATATGAACTTGAAATAATTGAAGCAGAAGTGAAGAAGTTAGAAGAGAGTGAACAACATGATATTATCACTATAGAGGATATTCTTGATTCATCACCACCAAATCATAATATATTAACTGAGGAAGATTTTAAAAATGCTAAATCAAACACCTCAAACACCTCTCTTCCATGCCCCAATCTAGTTTTATTATAGTTACAAGACTATCCACATATTGACAATGCACAAATTGATGGTTTTCAAGTTACCAGTTACAATTATTCTTGACATGAGTATCGAGCAGTAGGGGAAGGTAATTATTGTGCTTCCACAATTTACTCATGTCACAAATTGTAATGCCCTACCAAGCGATCCAAAATAATTAACCTAAAGTTTTATTAAGTTTGACAAAAAACAAATTAAAGAAAGAATAACATACACATTAATCATAAAGTAGTGAAAGCAATAATATACAATCATACATGTAACATAAGAAAACATAATAGATTACATTCCTTAAGGATCCCAAGACATCGAGTCACATTTAAATTTAATTAATACTAAGTCTAAAAAATACCACATCCACATTAAAGAATAATTAAAAGTCAAAAGTCCATTTAAATAATATACATTTGTTTCGAATGTCATTTGGAAATAAAATTTGGAATGCTCAATCATCCACTATACATGTCACAGGGTATGAAAGGCTAAAAGAATATAAATTTATAAAAGTAGGTTACATCATCCCTTTTGGATCCATGAAACAAAGTACAATATAATAAGTGAAACCATCCATCATAAAGACACAACCATCCATTATGATGCACAAAAATAGAATGAAAGGAAATGTGGACAAGGAATTTCAGCCACAACATCAATGGATGGATCTCAATGGTAAGAGTAAAAAAGAACTACCACTTGACCACGTGGAACCTAAATGGCCCACTCCCACCATGATGAGGAGATAATCTCAAGTCCCAAATAGGATATCAAACCAAATATCAAAAGTAATCTCTAAGTCTAGGAAACCCTAAAAGCAATCTAACTCAAAGGTTCCAAGATAAATTGACATATAGACCCAGAGGTACACAAAGACACGTACAAAATCTATATTTTTAGTGGGCAAGTGTCATTACAAAAATCAATGCTAGGGTTACTTGGCTAGTCTTTTAATCATCCGGCCCCCTAGTAACCCTATGTGGCACTAGTATCCTTTCCTACTGACAAGGCATACTAACAAGTCAACTCTAAGGTTACCTGGCTAGTCTTCTAATCCTTCAGCCCCTTAATGACTTTTTCTGGTACCAATATCTTATTAATTCATTTTAAACTCATTTAATGAAATGTTATCACTTATTAAACTGCTTACAATGGGTTATCTTGGCAGCCACTTTGGGCCTCGGCCTCCATTACAAGCCACTTCCCAACTTAACATAAAAATTACCTACCCTAGGCTCATAAAAGTATAAATCAAAGAATCGCTAATTTCACTTTAGCCCTATACAAGTGACTAGAAAGCATCAAAAGATAATCACAATAACACATCAGTTCTGTACGAGCAACTGAAAAGCATCCTGAACAATACTGATTGAAGACTCAAAATGGTTAAGTCAAATATGTGATAACATTCACCTTAGTTTCACACAAGAATACTAGAAAGCAATAACAATCAATAGATCAACACACATTATACATCATACCAGACACATTACCATGGTTGAGTATAAAAGATCGAAATCAATTGAACATAACATCACAATCACAAAACTCCCAAGCCTCTGGTAACATCCTACAACTGGTCAACACTCTAGCCAACCCAAACCCAAAACATAAACAACATACAGATAACAAAGTGTAGGTCTCATAGTTTGGTTTGATTTTGAAGACACGTGGTTGAGTTAAAAGTAGGGTTTCAATTTTTGTTCAATGTAAGTTTTAATTATATAAAATTCATAGTTACCCTTACAAATAAACCTGTTCTTATATTTAAATAATTTTACAATTACCCAAATTCAATTTTTAAATCCATTGATCCAAATAACCTAAGGTTAATTATTTATTTAGAATATTAAAAATAATCCCCATTGATTTTAAATAAAAATAATTAATCAATTTCATTAAAATCAAATTTATTGATAATAATTAAATAAATCTAAGACCCCCTTGAACATCTTATTAATTATAAAATATTAATAATTAATAACACTATACTAAATTCATTTAATAATTAAAACTTATTAATAAAAATGATTAAATAATAATAAAATTAATATTAAAACTTATTTAAAAAATTATTAAATAATATTTAAAAATTATTAATAAATATTATTAAATAATAATAAAACAATAATAAAAGTTATAATTAAAAAAAATTTATTTAAAACAAAACACCCTACAAATTTATAATGTCGTTGGCTTTTACTACTGTGTGGCCGCAGACCTGGTTGCTACCATCGGCAGTAGTAATAACCGTTGCCTAACGACAAGGTAAAAAAGGGGGGTGTGTGGGGATTTCACACCCCCTTCCCAATTATTGTTTATTATATATATATTTTTTAAAATTGTTATATAATTATTTTTATAAAATCGTTTACCAAAAACAAGACCCCCCCACAGGTATAATTTTTAAATGTATTTTTTTATAAACATTTATAATTTTAGTCAGATAGAAAAAATATGATTAACCATTCAAATTTCAAATTTTCTTTTCTTTCAAAACCCCTTCCAAATTAATTTCCAAAATTTTAATTCCACGGAAGCAAGATTATTTTGAGATTTTAATCTTCTCATATACAGTCAAAAATAATATGCATACCAAAAATTCCAAATTACAATATTGAAAGATTTGTCATAGTTTAACACAGATAATCAATTCAGTCACAGAGAAGATAGGGAAAGAAATAGCACAATCAACTACACGAATAAATCACAAGAATCTACCAGGATTCTGATGCTAATAACGCAACACCCAAGAAGATTTGTGAGAGAAATTTCTCCTCTCAAAACCTTCTCTCTTCTGAAATTTCCTTCTTCCAAAATTCACGATCTTTCCTTAAAACTTTCATCCCTTGAAAATGAACCCTCAATTGGTGATAAGGAGTTCTCTCCTCAAATTGGGGCACTAATTGTGTGATCACCCGAGAGGACTTCTTGCTTGCCAAACTTTAACTCTTTACTATCTTTTCTTTATCTTTTTCATGTACGTTTATGAATTATAAAATAACTTTTTTTAATTCACTTGACTCCTCTTTTTAATTAATTTATTAAACTTTAATTTCATGGACACTTTATGCAATCTTTAAACTTTTAATAAATTAATATTTTTTCCACTTTTTAATTTATTTGTTATATTTTAATCTCATGCATACTTTATGCAATTTTAAAACTCTTACTAAATTAATATATTTTCATGCTTTAATTTATTTGCAAAACATTAATTGATAAAATATTTATTAATTTAAATAATAATAGTATTTAGTATTTATTTAAAAATAAACTCTAAATATTATTATTATTAAATTAAATAAATATTATCATGTTCTTAAATTTAAACTTATTACTTTTATCTTTATATTTAATTCTTTATATTTAATTAATTTTTTAATTAATTAAATATAATTAAATATTAAAAATATCATAATAATTTTCCATTAAATTAAATGATTAATTTAATCATTTAATTTCACTTAATTAATGGAAAAATCACCAAGGACTAACAGGACAAAATACAAAAACCCATCATAGAAAAACACATACAAGGTCAAACTAAAGGGTTATAATCATGAATTTATGTCATACAACACATTCAGAAGGTAGTCAACTCAGATACTTATCCTAATTTTCTAAGACAAATGGGTTTAGTGGTTAGAATTTGGACTTAGGAATTTATCTCCCCTCTCTTACCATGGAGATAATGTGATAGAGTACACTCATCCTAGCAATTTAGGGAATGTCATGTCCCTTTTCAAATAATTAAAAATAATAAACTTTGCTAAAGCAGGCAGGCTCCAAAAAGGTGAAGTTTCGAAAAAAGGGGCTAATCTTTGGAAACCAATGGACTAATAAATAAAAATTATTATTAAATTATATTTTATTAACCCCTCTTGGACGTGAGTTAGGGTTATGCCCTCTTTTAAGGGGGTTTGGAGGCATTTTGGGCTCATTCCAGAACTTGATTTTTGCTCATTTCTTTGTTGTTCTTCAGAGGCTGCCAAACCTATGGAGAAGGAGACCCAAGAACGAGAGTTTGTAGGTTTTCAGGAAGGCTAAGGATGGGAGTTTGAAGCCATTCCATGTGCATGCTCATACAGAGTTTTCCTTTGTGCTGAACAGTGCAGATTTGTGGGTTTTCAGGTGTGTTTTTGTAAGATTTTGGTGTTTTCAATTGAGTATTTCATATCAGTTTGGGTTTCTGATGTATATCAGACATTTAGATGTTAAAATAGAGTTGAATATATTTATTTGTTCATGATTATACTTCTATGATAGATTATCAGTGCTTTGGTGGTGTTTTCGGCTATTTTGTGTTATTTTTGGGAGCTCGATGAGCATTATTTTTGTCCTCCGTTTGGGAGCTGTTGTGTAAATGTTATATAGATCTGGAAATGTCATTTTGTAGGCTGTTATGCTGCTGAAATTTCTATAAAAAATGTCCACTTTTAGATTTATTAATAATATGTGAAGCTGTGAAGTTTTTGGCACTATTTTCGGCATACCCGATTTGGGATTTATTGAGAAATTGGTGGATCTTGAAATATTGGTTGTTTGATCTTAAAGATCTGATTAGAGGCTTGAAATATTATATAAAATCAGCAAAGGGACATTTTAGTGGTATCAGAGCTATGATCTTGCCAGCCTGAGGGTTTGTAGAAGTTTGCATGTCAGTTTTGACAACTACCCAAATCTTGCATGTCATAATTTATGGTTGCATGTTGCTTCTAATCAGCTACATGTCAAAATTTATTGTTGCATGCTACTTCTAATCATTTGCATGTTATTTCTTGTTGAATTTGGTGGTTGCATGTTGCTTCTAATTAGCTGCATGTCAAAATTTATGGTTGCATGAAACTAAGTGAAAGAGAAAAAAGATATTTGCAAGGAGAAAAGAATAAAGAAATTTTGATCAAACCTCCAGTTGAAAGTAAAAGTACAAAATCTAAGGAAGGGAAAAGTATGGCTAATCTAGATGAAATGGCAAAGAAATTCTTCCAAGACATCCAAAATACTTAGAAGTAAATAGTGGATAGTTTGGCAGAAACTAGAGAGGCTTTGTGAATATTGACAGAAAAACTGCAAGGAGTTGCATCTATTAATGAGAAAGGGAGCACTTCAGAGGAGCCAAGAAATCTGAAATCCACACCATCTAAATCAACCAAAACTATTTTCTTGCCTAAAGATGAGAAACCAGTACTGAATCCAACCCTTAATCCCATGGAAGAGGTTACAGGTAACTTGATTGCATCAAGAGCTACTTACAATGGCTTAGATGATGATTTTTGCAGTTCGGTTCCTTATAGAGAATATGTGGATATGATAAACACTTTGATGCCCAAGAAAGAGAACAGGAGGGAGCATGACATAAGTGGAAGGGAGCTCAAAAATAAAATAAGCAAGTTTATAGCACCTACTTTTGATGGAAAAAATAAAATTTCAGCTAGAGCATGGCTACAAAAATTACAGACTTTCTTCACACTTAACCCCATGAAGGAGAGTGATGTTGTTCAATTTGCAAGTCTACACTTGGAAGATGCAGCCTATGATTGGTGGTATCATGGAATGACTACTCAAGGTCATGATCAGGTAACTACATTTGATGATTTCAGTCAAAGAGTGATAGATAGATTTGACCTCAAGGATGATGAAGAGTACTTTAAAAATTTGTCAAAGTTGAAGCAAACCAAATCAGTTAATGAGTATATAGAAGAGGTTCAAAAAGTGGTTGTTATGGTACCTGATATGAGTGAAAAGAGGATTGTTTATCTTTTTCTTGATGGTTTAGAAGATTTTGTTAAGGGTTTGGTTAAGGCTTTCTCACCCTCAACCTTACAGGAAGCTATCAAAAGAAGCTTACAACTTGAAACTTGCGTGCCTATGAAACTAGACACTAATCAAAAACCCCCAAATCTTTGGCAACATAAGGGAAATTTTCAGAGAAAGACTTTCCCAACACTACCACCAAAAGATGTGATAAATGTGGCAAAAAAGAAGGTAGATGAAGAGACTAGGAGTGAATTACGAAGGAAAAAGCTTTGTTTTACTTGTAGAGAACCATGGGTTCTAGGACACAGGTGTTTGAGGAAGGTCAAGTGCACTATATTGAAGTTGCTTCAGAATCTGATTCAGATGAGCATGAGGAATTTCATGACACTAAGGAGGAGGTAGAAGAAGAAAAAGAAAAAGAAATCAGCAAGGATGGCACTTTAGCAGCATTATCAGGAGTCTCAAGATACCATCCCTTATGAATTCGAGGGGTACTAGCAAGGCAAAGGTTGATAGTTCTTCTTAATAGTGGGGAAACTCACAATTTTATTGATGAGGGATTTGTCATGAAAAGAGGGCTTAAAGCAGAAGATTTTGAGGGATTCAATGTTACTGTAGCTGATGGATTCACTATGCCTTGCACACGGGTGGTGAAACAACTCAAGATGACCTTAGGAGATTATGAGTTATGTGATGAATTCTATGTGGTTGGTATTGGGGAGACATATCTTGTATTGGGTGTTCAATGGTTGCACTCTATTGGAGGCTATTACATGAACCATCAAACCGTGGAGTTTAAATTTCATTCCAATGGGAAAGAAGTCATATTGAGAGGCTTATCGAATGGAGCACCTAAGGTAGTCTCTACAAAGAGGATGGAGAGGACTTTTCAAAGAGGTCAAGTAGCATGGGCAACAGGAGTCATAATCCATCCCACAAGCTCTCCAAAGAATCAAATTAATTTTCATTTTGAAATTCAAAATATTCTTGATAAGTATAGTATAGTTTTCAATGACTTGCCTCTAGGATTACCACTAGATAGAGGTTTTGAGCATGTTATAGAGTTAGAACAGGGTGCCAAACCAGTTATAACAACCCCATATTGCCATCCAAGAGGTTATAAGGAAGAAATTGAAAAAACTATTAAAGAACTCCTGGACATGGGTTTCATAAGGCCTTGCTCTAGTCCATTTGCATCATCTGTGGTACTTGTCAAAAAAAAGGATGATACAATGAGAATGTGTATAGACTACAGGGCTCTAAACAAGAAGACCATAAAAAATAGGTATCCCATACCACGCATAGATGAGCTCATTGATGAGTTACATAGTGTTGTATACTTCTCAAAAATTGACTTAAGATCAGGGTACCATCAAATCCGAATGAAGAATGAAGATGTGGAAAAGACTGCTTTCAGATGTCACTATGGGCACTTTGAATTTCTTTTTATGCCATTTGGCCTCACTAATGCACCTGCAACATTTCAATCTTGTATGAATAAGGTATTCAGCCAGCATCTTCAAAAATTTGTTTTGGTATTTTTTGATGATATCTTGATTTACAGTAAAATATGGGAAGAGCATCTAAAGCACATAGACACTATTTTTGGAATCTTGGAGCAGCAATCCTTGTATGCTAAGCTATCTAAATGTGAGTTTGGTTTGACAGAGATCCTATATTTGGGACATATTATAAGTTCTAAAGGAGTACAGGTTGATCAACAAAAAATTCAAGCAATTTTGGATTGGCCTCCACCCACTAATCTTACACAGTTGAGAGGTTTCTTTGGGTTGTGTAGCTACTATAGGAGATTTTCCAAGGGATTTTCTCAGCTTGCTGCCCCCTTGACTGATTTGACAAAGAAAGGAGCTTTTTTTTGGATAGAAGAGGCACAAAAAACTTTTGATAAGCTTAAGGAGGTAATGAGTTCATGCCCTGTGCTTGCAATTTTAGATTTCTCTTTACCTTTTGTTGTTGAATGTGATGCTTTTGGAGAAGGTATAGGGGCTGTCCTAACTCAAAGGGGACATCCAATAGCATTTGAGAGTAGAAAATTAAATCAATCAGAGAAAGGTTACTCCATCTATGATAAAGAAATGTTGGCAATCATGCATGCACTTCATAAGTTTAGAAAATATTTGGTATGTGGGAGATTCATTGTAAAGATAGACCATAATAGCCTCAGGTTCTTCTTGAACCAAAGGGATTTGAATGATAATCAACAAAAATGGGTAAGTAAATTGCAAGCTTATGATTTTGATATTGAATACATGAAAGGAAAGAATAATGTGGTTGTTGATGCTCTCTCAAGAAAGCCCACTTTGTGTTCCTTAACATCTATCTCTGCTAATTGGAAAGTCTCCATAATTTCAAAGTATGCTAAAGATTCATTTGCCACCAAGATTTTGGATAAGTTAGTGGATGATAATAGGTACAGGATTGTTGATGAATTGATTTATTACAAGAACAGGATCTTCTTAGTGCCAGGATCAAAAACTAAGGAGACGATATTAAGGGCCTTTCATGACACACCTTTGACTGGTCATCAGGGATACTTCAAGACATACAGGAAAATTTGAGAGGTGTTTTCATGGAAGGGTATGAAGGAGGATGTCCTTAAACACATTAAGGAATGTATGGTATGTCAACACAGCAAGAGTGAGAAAATTTTTCCTGCAGGGTTGTTGCAGCCACTTCCTATTCCTAAACAAAATGGGAAAGTATTTCCATGGACTTCATCACTGGGTTGCCCAAGGTTCAAGGTAAGGATTGCATATATGTGGTGGTAGATAGACTAACTAAGTATGCACATTTCTTTCCTATCACATCAGATTTTAAGGCATCACAAGTGGCCGAATTGTTCTTCAAAGAAATTTTTAGATTACATGGCTTGCCTAGAAACATTGTTAGTCACCAAGATAGTAGACTCCTCAGCTCTTTTTGAAAGGAGCTCTTTCATTTGGCAGGAACTAAACTCACTCCCAGTACTAGCTATCACCCTCAAATAGATGGACAAATAGAGATAGTTAATAAATGGATAGAGGGATATTTGAGGAACTATGTTTCAAATCAACAACATGCTTGGGTGAAATGGTTACACCTAGGGGAGTATTGTTACAATAAATCTCATCACATGTCTATTGGTATGCCTCCTTTTTGTGCTGTTTATGGTTATGATGCCCTTTCCTTTGTTGCTCTAATACTTTTCGATAGCAGAGTACCTACAGCAAGTGATTTCGTCAAGCAAAGCCAAGACATAATAAGGTCCCTCAAGGATAATCTACAACATGCACAGAACCAACAAAAGTTATATGCTGATAGGAAAAGGATTGAAAGATCTTTTGAGGTGGGATATTTGGTATTTTCTATTTTTCAGCCATATAAGCAAAGCACCTTGAAGAGGAGTGGGGCAGAGAAACTCAAGCCAAGGATCTATGGGCCTTATAAAATCATCAAGAAGGTAGGAGAGGTAGCTTATGAATTGGAGCTCCCACCAAACAGAAAAATACATAATATTTTTCATGTATCTTTCCTAAAGAAGGTTTTAGACCAGCAATACATAGTATATATATAATTACCACCTCTTGATGATGAAGGGGAATTAGTTTTGATACCAGAAGAGATTTTGGATACAAGAGAGAAAAGATTGAGAAATAGGAGCGTCATAGAGCATTTGGTCAAATGAAAAGGATTACCACTAGAGGATGCAACTTGGGAAGGAGCACATATTCTTGAGAATTCCAACCTTCATTTCTTGAGGACAAGAAATATTTGGGAGGGGAGGACTTGTCATGTTCCTTTTCAAATAATTAAAAATAATAAACTTTGCTAAGGCAGGCAGGCTCCAAAAAGGTGAAGTTTCGGTAAAAGGGGCTAATATTTGGAAACCAATGGACTAATAAATAAAAATTATTATTAAATTATATTTTATTAACCCCTCTTGGATGTGAGTTAGGGTTATGCCCTCTTTTAAGGGGGTTTGGAGGCATTTTGGGCTCATTCCAGAACTTGATTTTTGCTCATTTCTTTGTTGTTCTTCAGAGGCTACCAAACCTATGGAGAAGGAAACCCAAGAATGAGATTTTTTAGGTTTCTAGGAAGGCTAAGGATATTATTTGAAGCCATTTCATGTGCATGCTCATACAGAGTTTGCCTTTGTGCTAAACAGTGCAGATTTGTGGGTTTTCAGGTGTGTTTTTGTAAGATTTTGGTGTTTTCAGTTGAGTATTTCATATCAGTTTGGGTTGCTACTGTATATCAGAAATTTAGATGTTAAAATAGAGCTGAATATATTTATTTGGTCATTATTATACTTCTATGATAGATTATCAGTGCTTTGGTGGTGTTTTCGGCTATTTTGTGTTGTTTTTGGGAGCTCGATGAGCATTATTTTTGTCCTCCGTTTGGGAGCTATTGTGTAAATGTTATACAGATTTGGAAATGTCATTTTGTAGGCTATTATGATACTGAAATTTTTATAAAAAATTTCCACTTTTAGATTTATTAATAATATGTGAAGTTGTGAAATTTTTGGCACTATTTTCGGCATACCCAATTTGGGGTTTATTGAGAAATTGGTGGATCTTGAAATATTGGTTGTTTGATCTTAAATATCTGATTAGAGGCTTGAAATATCATATAAAATCAGTAAAGGGATATTTCAGGGAAGTTGATACCTGGTACCTCCAATCTCCATAAAATCCATGCATATACAAATGCAATATTCTAAACTAAATAGGCAATGGCATGAAGTGGTGCATCATGTAGATCTCAACTAGCAAGTGACTATGACTCCCTTCCTTAACCACATCAAAAATTCCATACATAAAGAAAAACATACATGCACACCATACACATGCAGTATGAGGTAAGTATCCATAAGAAAACACATGGCAATCCATCTAACTAATCATCATCATGCATATATGAAGTATAGAGCACCAAGTAATCTCATCACATAATCAACTAAATGTGAAACAATGTCTAATAATCTCAACACAATACTACTAATAATCAAGCATAACATTGGCCTAAAAGAGTTCAGCAATTAAAAAAAAAATGCAAACTAGGGGTAGGCACTACATCCACCCCCCCTAGACTTAGGCTTACTCCTAGAAGCCTACGAGAATGGGAAAACTAAAGAACTCACTATGTGGGTCCCATTGGACCCTTTACCCCTGTAGGATGATTTGACTCTATTGAGATCACTACAACAATAATATCTGAGATAACAAGGTGCTATAATAACCATAAAACATATTACTGTAAAGCATATACAAAAGACACAAGTTTTGAAAATAGTATAAGTTCAATTTTCAGTTTTGCCTATTTTTAGGTTTACATATAATTTAGTTTTGAAGTTTAAATGTTCAGGTTTGAATATATACAACTAAAAGTTTACATTTTGTTTTAGTTCAATTAGTTTAAGTTTTAGTTTGAAATAGATATCCATAACAGTTTAAATTTTATTTTAGTTTCAACTAGTTAACAACTAGTGGTGTTCCAATATACCCAGAGCTCCCAACGTAGAATCTTGGGCTCTAATACTAGATGTAACACCCCACCAAGAGATCCAAAATAATTAACCTAAAGTTTTATTAAGTTTGCCAAATATTTAAAAAAAAAAAAAAAAAAAAAAACATACACATCAATCATAAAGTAGCAGAAGCAATAACATACAATCATACATAAGAAAACATAACAGATTACATTCTTTAAAGATCCCAAGATGTTAAGTCACATTTAAATTTAATTAATACTAAGTCTAACAAATATCACATCCACATGGGTAAGTGCACTAAGTTGTGGTGCCAAAAGGGGGGTATAAGTGGACACCTTTTTCTTGAAATCTACAATTTTTGAACTTCAACAAGAATTTGAAGATAGCTACGCTCAAAATTTCAAGATATGACAAAAATAAAAGTCATAGTCCTTTAAATCTAGTTTCTAAACTACTAATTTTTTTTTCAAAATGGTTTTGTTTTAGGTCCTCAAAAAAGGGGGCCACAAAAAGTGGTACTATTTATTCCAAAAAAGCATAACATAGTACAAAGTGTGGGCCCCCTAAAATTTTAACTTTTTTTTTGAAATTCTTTAATTGTTCTGGTCAAAAGTTACTTAACACTATGTAGTTTATTCCAAATTTTTCGGGTAATTTTATAATGTGTATTTTTTTAATAAATTTTTTAATTAGACACATCCCAAAAATGTGAAATATCCGTGTGCTCCCCCTAGAAATAATTGAAAACTAATCTAAAATCAAAACTTTTTTTTTTCAAAGTGTGTAGAATGGAGTCTAGTTTCTAAAAAACTAAATTGCTGCAAAATTTGATGAATGGGCTAAAATCTATAGCCCAATTAGTACATGGTGGTTTTTGACAAAAAAATGAACATACATTCAAAAGAAATTATAGATGAAAGTCTTGAAATAGTTCAAATTAAAAATAAATTATATGGTTAGATAGCTAACACAGAGACCTATAATGCTATGTAACCTGATCTTATCGATACCCAACCACAAGGAATCTTGAAGGGGAGCACACAAGAAAAATCAATCATTTTTGTTATGTTTTCTAGAAAACACATCTCAGACCTGTTTATAAACTCCAAACCTTTGGGTTGGATCTCCAAGGCAAAACCAAGCCTTAGGCTTGGTTTCGATACAATGCTTTCAATAGTGTGTGTGCCCTATAGCACACACATTCTATTACAAGAATTTAAATTCTCAATAGCCCATGCGCACTATAGTGCACACGCACTATTGAGGCCTTAATTGCAAACCAAACACAAGAGAGAGTTGGGGGGGTGGGGGGGGCGAGGGAATGGCTATGTGTGTGTGTGTGAGAGATAAAGAGATAGAGAGAAAGTAGGGGATGGGAGAGGGGAGAGAGTACAAGATGGGAGAGAGGAAGTGAGAAAGAGTAGGGGTGGTAGAGAGAGTATAGGATGGGAGAGTAGGGGTGGCAGAGAGAGTACAAGATGCTAGAGAGAGGAAGTGTGAGAGAGAGTAGGGGTGGAAAAAAGAGAGTACGGGATGGGGGAGAGAGATTGAAAGTAGGGGATGGGGGAGAGAGGAAGTGTGAGAGAGAGAGTATAGGTTGGGAGAGAGAGATTGGGAGTAGGGGATGGGGGAGAGAGAGAGAGTAGGTGGTGGGAGATAGAGTGAGAGAGGAAGAGAGAGAGAGGAGGAGGATGGGAGTACATGTGTGTGAAAGAGAGAGTAGGGAATGGGAAAGGGGGAAGACAAAGTAGGTCAAGAGAGAGTAGGGGATGGAAGAGAGAGTAGGCGATGGGAGAGGGAGAGAGGGGGGATGGAAATGTGTGTAAGAGAGAGAGAGAGAGAGAGTAGGGGATAGGAGAGAGTGTGAAAATGTGAGAGAGAGTAGGGGGTAGTGAGAGAGAGAGAAAGTGTGAGAGTGAGAGTGAGAGTGAGAGAGAGTGTGAGAGTGAGAGTGAGAGTGAGAGTGAGAGTGAGAGTGAGAGAGAGTGAGAGTGGGTGAGAGAGAGAGAAAGTAGGTAGTGGGAGAGGGAGAGAGAGTGAGAGACAAAGTAGGGGATGGGAGAGGAGAGAGGGGGGATGGGTGTGCGTGTGAAAGAGAGAGAGTAGGGAATGAGAGAGGGGAGAGAGAGAAAGAGAGAGTAGGGAATGGGAGACAAAGAGAGTAGGCAATGGCAAAGGGAGTGGAAGAGGGAGAGAGAGGGGGGATGGGAGTGTGTGTAAGATAGAAAGTAGGGGATAGGAGAGAGTGTGAGAGTGTAAGAGAGAGTAGGGGTGGTAGAGAGAGAGAGTGAGAGTAGGGGATGGGAGAGAGAGGGAGAGAGTGAGTGATATATATATATATATATATATATATATATATATATATATAGTGGGCAGTGGGAGAGGGAGTGGGAGGGAGAGAGAGGGGGAATGGAAGTGTGTAAGAGAGATAGAGTAGGGGGTGGCAAAGAGAGCTTGTACATAGAGAGAGAGAGAGAGAGAGAGAGAGAGAGAGAGAGAGAGAAGGGGATGAGAGAGAGAGTGAGAGAGAGTAGGGGATGGAAGAGAGAGAGTGAGATTATGGGATGGGAGAGAGAAAGTAGAGAGGGAGAGAGAATACTTGAGAGAGAGAGATAGTAGGTGGCACAAGAGGGAGTGGGAGGGAGAGAGAGGGGGATGGGAGTGTGTGACAAATCTAGAGAGTAGGGGATGGAAGATGAGAGAGAGAGGGGGGATGGGAGTGTGTGTTTCTATGAAAGAGAGAGAGAGAGAGTAGGGGATGGGGGAGAGAGTAGGCAATGGGAGAGGGAGTGGGAGAGGGAGAGAGAGGGGGCGAATGGAAATTTGTGTAAGAGAGATAGAGTAGGGGATGGGAAAGAGTGTCAGAGTGTGAGAGAGAGTATGTGGTGGCAAAGAGAGCTTGTATGAGATGGGAGAGAGAGAGAGAGTGAGATTAGGGGATGGGAGAGTGTGAGAGAGAGTAGGGGATGTGAGAGAGAGAGAGATTGAGAGTAAGGGATGGGAGAGAGAGAGAGAGAGAGAAAGAGTAGAGAGGGAGAGAGAGAGAGAGAGAGAGAGAGAGAGAGAGAGAGAGAGAGAGAGAGAGAGAGAGAGAGAGAGTAGGTAGTAGGAGATGGAGTGGGAGAGGGAGAAGGAGAGAGATGGGGGGATGGGAGTGTGTGTGATAGATCTATAGAATAGGGAATGGGAGAGAAGAGAGTGGGGGGATAAGAGTGTGTGTGTCTATGAAAGAGAGAGAGTAGGGGATGGGAGAGGGGGAGAGAGAGTAGGCGGTGGGAGAGGGAGAGAGTGAGAGTAAAGGATAAGAGAGTGTGTGAGAGAGAGTAGGGGATGGGAGAAAGTGTGAGAGAGTAGGGAGAGGGAGATAGAGAGAGGGGTATGGGAGTGTGTGTGAAAAATCTAGAGAGTAGGGGAGGGGAGAGAAGAGAGAGAGGGTGATAGGAGTGTGTGTGTGTTTGTGAAAGAGAGAGAGTGTGACAGTGTGAGAGAGAGTAGGGGGTGGCAGAGAGAGAGTATGAGATGGGAGAGACAGAGTGAAAGGATGGGAGAGAGTGAGAGAGAGAGAGTAGGGGTGGTAGAGAGATAGTATAGGATGGGAGAGACAGAGTGAAAGGATGGGAGAGAGAGTGTGAGAGAGAGTAGAGGATGGAAGAGAGAGAGTGTGAGAGAGAGTAGAGGATGGGAGAGAGTATGAAAGAGAGTTGGAAATGGAAGAGAGAGAGAGAGAGAGAGTAAGAGTAGGGGATGGGGGAGAGAGAGAGAGTAGAGAGGGAGAGAGAGAACTTGAGAGAGAGAGAGAGATAGTAGGCGGTGGGAGAGGGAGTGGGAGAGGAGAAGAGAGAGGGATGGGAGTGCGTGTGAGAGATCTAGAGAGTAAGGGATCGGAGAGGGGAGAGAGAGAGGGGGATGGGAGTGTGTATCTACAAAAGAGAGAGTTTAGGGGATGGGAGATGGGGGAGAGAGAGAGAGAGAGAGAGTAACAAATGGAAGAGAGAGACTAGGTGGTGGGAGAGGGAGAGAAGAGCATATGGGAGTGTGTGTAAGAGAGAGTAGGGGATGGGAGAGAGTGTGAGAGTGTGAGAGAGAGTAGGGGGTGGCAAAGAGATAGAGAGTATGGGATAGGAGAGATAGAGTAAATAGATGGGAAAGAGTGTGAGAGAGAGTAGGGGATGGGAGAGAGTGTGAGAGAGAGTTGGGGATTGGAGAGAGAGAGTAAGAGTAGGGGATGGGGGGGGAGAGAGAGTAGAGAGGGAGATAGTAGGCAATGGGAGAGGGAGTGGGCGAGGGGGAGAGAGAGGGGGGATGGGAGTGTGTATCTATAAAAGAGATAGTTTAGGGGATGGGAGAGGGGGGAGAGAGAGAGTAGCAGATGTGAGAGAGAGTAGGGGATGGGAGAGAGTAGGGGGATGGGGGAGAGAGAGATAGTCGAAAGTGGGAGAGGGAGGATGGGAGAGTGTGTGAGAGATCTAAAGATTAGGGGATGGGAGAGGAGAGAGGGTGAGAGAGGTAGAGAGAGTAGGCAGTGGGAGAGGAAGAGAGACAGAGAGAGAGAGAGAGAGAGAGAGAGAGAGAGGAGGGGATGGGAGAGGGAGGAGAGAGAGTGTATGGGATGGGAGAGAGAGTAGGGAGAATAAAGAGTAGGGAGGATGGAGAGTGATGTGTTTTCACATAGTGCGTACATGCTTTATAGTGCGTACCCACTATATGAAATCACCTAAAAATGATCAAAAAGCAAATTTGGGACCCATTTCATCCATTCTCTATTTTTGGTATGTTGTGCACTCTGTTATTCTGACAAAAATCATGGGTTTCAACATCACAAACACTAGTTCAACACTTTTTGAAGCTAGCAAACATCAAATTCAATCATTGGATATGCAATTTGAAGACTTTTTGAATATTCCTTTTATAGAAAAGGTTAGTGCAATCCATTTTAAATATTTTTTGTTGATATATAGATACAAATTTGATTATAATTTGACATGTTGGTTAATATATAGTGAATTCATTGAAAATTGTATGTTTGAATGAAATGTTATTTTGAAATGGTTAGAAATTTGACAAGTCATTTGATATATATTGTTTATTCATTCAAATAATAATAATTTGTATATTTATTTGAATAATTTTTAATTTACACATTTTAAGTAATTTAGATGTTTGAATCATTTGACATATAAAAATCATCATCATGCCAAGGAAGAAACCAAAAACTCAAACAAATGCAGATAGGGAGAGAGATTTGGTAATTAAAAGTGATAAAATGAAATTACTACATGAACAAAGAAAATTGAAAAGCAATAATGAAGAATTGACTTTCGAAGAGGATCAACAACCACCAGTACAAAGAAACAAAGAGGAAGAATTAGAAAGACAAAGAGAATGAATGAGACTGTTACACTCAAGAAGACAATTGAATTGTGAAGCTACACCATCTTCCAATATTGGAGTCATATCGTCCACTACACCATCTTCCAATATTGAAGTCATATCGTCCTCTCATATTCAAGAGAAACTAATTTGTAGATCCGACGATATACACACTCCATCATGTCATGTTGAAAGCACAACATCAACACATCAAGTAGGTGATACTTCATCTTTTACATCTTATTGCCAAGGCACGTCATCTTTAGTTCAAGGTACACAATACACTTAACATTATATTGATGTTCAAAATGTTGAGAGAATTGAAGAGATTAGATCATCTTCTAAAATTTATTTTAGAAGACCAAAATATTTGATTGATAGTGATACGAACATTTTGAAATCAATGCCTGACAAGATTAGCAAGCGTACTTGTCAAAGAAAAGTTAATTGTATGTGGAGATTATTTTTTGAAGAATTAAATATTATAGGTCAATGTCAATTATTTGTTGAAATGATGAGAAATTTGAAATTTAGGCCTATCATGAAGATTCTTGGGCTAAGAATGATGGACGATTCAAATGAAAAAAGCATTGTAAAAAATCTAATTTTTGCTTATGACAAAGTGGGTTCTAAATCACACACCAAACATAGTAATATCACAAGATGAGTACTTACATCAACAATAGTAAGTAGCCAAATGAAGAAAGCTAGACTTATGAGAAAGACAAGCAAAATATTAAAAATTGGTAGAGGTACTTTAAGGAGAGCCATGCTAAGGCATGAGAGATTGGAAGATCCAACAAAAAATGAGTTATGAACATTTAGCGGTAGACTACCATGAAAGGATAAAGAAATTAGTGAAGCCTTGAAATCATTGATCAAAGATTTTTGGAAAAATAATACACATGTTTTCCATAATCAAAGAGATGTTGTAAGAAGAAGGATTGGTGGCCAAAATTGCCACCTACATGCGAAACATTTTTTGGACTCAACTCAGACACAATTTTTTGCAAAATTTATTGGTATGTATCCTCAAATTCAAATAACTCAAAGATATTTTGAGATGGGTAAACCTTTTTATGTGAAGATAAATCACATATGCACAACTTCTTGTTATAGGATACATATTGAATTTTCCAACCATTTTGATGTTTTTAGGCATATATGTGTATTTTTGCATTCTCAGTTTATTTTGCAGGATTGCGACATGAATGAGCCACCAAGATCTTCAAGGGAATTCATATTCAAAATTTTATGTGAAATAGGGGATGGCCAACAATTTTACAAGACATCATGCTTGGATGGTACATGCTTATTTTGTGGTTCTTTGTAACTTTTATCAACTTGTCAACATATGGATAGTACACATGCAATCAAAAATGAAATAGTAGATTACAAAAAATGTAAGACAATGACATATGCTCTAAAAGATGGGAAACATGGTAAAAGTTGTGATTTAGTTATTGAAAAGATTCCAGTGTATGATTTCATGAAGATTTTTCATGAAAAGATTATTTACAAGTATGCAAGGCATACCCATAGAGCTCGATGGCTAGATTTGCAATTCAAGTTGTGCAAAGATACGTTTCCCCTAGATACCATTGTTTTGGTTGTAGATTTTGTAGAGAACTACACACTACAACCACAAAATGAGGTGCAAGAAAAGTATAATACTTCTCAATAAGTTTCCATATTTTGTCAGATAACATTAATGCATTCACTTACAAGTACAGAGGATGACAGGAAGATTTTGATGGAGTACCATTTTTACATCAGTGATGATCAATCACATTCTACGGAGTTTGTACATGGTTATTTTCAACTATTTTATGGAGATTTGGCTAATAAGGGCATAACATATCGTCAGCACATTATTTGGTCAGATAATTGCACATCTCAATTCAAGAATGTGAGGATGTTCTATTGGTTGAGCAGGATGCACAGGTTGTGTAGAATTCAATATATGTGGAATTTCATAGAGGCTAGTCATGGTAAGGGAGAGCACGATGGTGCAGACACATGCATTAAAAGAGCCTTGGCTTGTGAAGAACTAAAGTACAAAGATGGATCGATATTGATAGATGAAAAATCCATCATCCAATGGTGTAATGATACAATGGGTATAGGTAAGGAAGGTGAGTCTATGGTTTGTATATTTTTTTGGTTGATAGATAATACTAACATTGCATCATAACAAGATTGTTGCACACTAACAGGATCTAGTGAGTTACACTCTTTTAGAAGCTCTAATGTAGGTTCATAGAGTATCCACACACGAAAAATGACATGCTATTGTCCATCATGTGCAGAGAAAAATTGGGATGACTATGAGTCAATTGAATGGGTGGACAAATGGGATATACAGGTTTTGGACCCAATTAACACCTATCATCCTCCACAAGCACTGGAAATGGTAGAGATGGATTCGTCTATTGACTTTGACCGCTTGTCAGATCTAATGCAACCTGGTAATATATATATTTATATATCTTTGTAATTTCAATATGTAACTCTATAACTTTTACCTAAGTAATTTTTGAATTAATGACTGCATTTTGTACATTTGTCACTGCAAGCCATGTTTTTGTTGTTATTGCACCTGAAGACAATGAAGAAGGGATAGATTATTATTTATTATTTGTGTCATTGTGTTGAAGCCAAACAAGAATTGGATCACTCAGTTATAGATGGTGAAGGTTTAGAGTACTATGTTAGTGCGGTGGTTGTAACCAACACATGGCTTAGACGATATTCTATGAAGTGTAGACACCTAAAAATCCTTTAAAAAATAAAGTATTTTTATTTTTTGAAAAAAGTCCTGATGACATCATCATTTATTAATTAATTAATTAATTAATTTTTATGCCATTAAATCCCTTTATCTTAATTAAAAATATTTAATTAAGGAATCCCTCCCAAAAATGTTTAAATCTTATTTAAACATTATTTCCTTATTTATTAATTATTTAATTAATAAATTGACCAAAACCCCCAAAATAAATAAAAAAATTATTTTTTGCTCAAAAGTTGGCCAATTTCCTTAAAACCACTAACCTCTTCCAAAATCTTCTAATCCTTCTTTAATTTTGATTAAAGGCTAATCCCATCATTTCCTACCCCTAATCCCAACTCAAAATATTTAATCAAGATTAAATATTAATCCTCATGTTTATTAAAAAAGTTTTAATAAATATCTCCTCAACCCAAACCCTTGAAATAAATAAAACTTTATTTATTTCCTAAAAATCTAATTTATCCTCATCCTAAGAAGTTCTAGACTCTTCTAGAAAGTCTTCATCCTCATCCTAGGAAATTCTAGACTATTCTAGAAAGTCTTTATCCTCATCCAAAGTCTAGACTCTTCTAGAAGATGTCTTTAAACCTAATCCTAATCCCCTCCTAACCTTGTCACATTCCCTAAACCTGGGTTAAGAATTACTAACCCAAGCCAAAGTTAACAAATATCTTCTCCTTCACCCACCCTCATTAAATGCCATCCACTTGCCTATCCCTAAGCTAATCCTAAACCATCCTAATCCATCCTCTAATCATTTGCACAAGCCTAAACAAGCTTAAAACCTTCCTAATCAAGTCCAAGTCAAAATTTCTCTCATCACCCTCAAAATATCTCAACCATAAAACTTTATGAAGTCCACTACGTCATAAATGACTCTTACAAGCCCTTTTATTGCTCTTACAAGTCATTATGAGGGTATTTATGAAGATTTTATCCCGTGAGCCTCCTTTGTTGACTCATCCTTCCCCTTTCCTCCATCCTCTCACCATGTGACATTTGTCACTCCTTGATTGGCTATAAGGAAGCACAATCCATGTGCTCTCTTCTCATGCAATCTGAGCCCTCCATGAGCTTTTTCCCATCCTTGCATCTTAGCCCTCAATCCCTCAAGCCTCTTGCCTATAAATTGGATCCTTCCCCTTTGCAAAATAACACAATCCATGAAGTAAAGTCATAATTCCATTTTGAGAAGCCATTTTACATCAAAACCATACACTCAAACCCAAATTCCAACTCCATTTGAAGCCATTTTTGAAGCATAAGCTTGAGCATACATCCTATCTATTTAGACAAAGCTACTCAACAAGAGAGCTTCTCATTGAGAGAGCCCATTAATGGCTCATATTCTCAATTGAGAGTTCATCTTAGTCTATCTTGAAGTTTATGAATTTTGTTTAGTTTGTAGAAGCTTTATTTAAATTTGGTTTCTATTAGCATACTAACATTGCTCATATACATTTTGGCACGCCCGGTGGGACCCCGCATGGGTCATCTTCATTAGCTTTTTTAGTCAAGTTTTGTATGTCATTTGCTGATTTTGGCTAATTTTACTTGTTTTTGTGATTGGTAGGATTGTATAAATTGGTTTTGTAGGTCCACATGAGCATGAAGAAGACAAAGGAACTCATAATCTATCCCATAGTGTTTGCAGATTTTTCAAGCTTATAGGTGGACAAAGAACTTGAAATTCTTCTTCCTCTTCTTGTCTATATTCTTCTTATTCCATCTACTTCTTCTTCTTCTTGTGGGAGATCTTGGCCATTTTTTTTTAAGGAGGCAAAATTATACACACTTCTTTTTAGTGCTTAAAATGAACCCCCAAATCATACTTAAATCCATTGAAAAATTAAAAAAATTGCAAAAAAGAAAAAATATTTTAAGTGAAACTAAACCAATCTAATCATTTGCATCCTTGCAACATCAAGGTTTTAGATGCATTCATGCAAAATTTGGAACACTTCATTTTTGGGAATTTAAAAAGAACTTCAAGTTTCCATTTCAAAAGGTTCAAAATCAACACTAAGTGCACACTAAAATCTAAATCAAACTCAAAGCATCAATCAAGGATAAAATGAACCTCATTTGCAAATATGTTAAAGTTCTTTTAAAAATCTCATGAAAACTAAGAGTCCTAAATGGTTGCCAAAATTGTCCTAAAAAGCTTTGTTATTTGTACCAAACAAATGTCTTGTTGCAAAATCTTGAATGTTTCTTAAGTTTTTCGTGCATCAAAACAATCTAGGAATATCATTTTTGGGCTTAAAACATGCAAACTAGAATGCAAAATCTTGAATGAAAAGAAAAGTCCAAAGAGTCATTTTCACTTTTGAGTCCAAAAACAATCTTGAATGATCTAAGGTTAAAAGGAAGCACTTCAAAGTTCTTAAAACAACACACAAAATCTCAATCTTGAATGCTCAAAGAAAAAACTTGAATGTTTAATCACTTGTATTTGAATGCATGTTGCTAAAATCACTCTTGAGTGCCATGGATTAAAATAAAAGTTTGTTTTTTTTATGAATGCATGATTAAAACAAAAAATCCAATCTTGAATGCCATAGATCAAATAATCATCTTTTGGAGCATAAAAAGAATCTACATTTTTGTAATCTTTTAAGTTATAAAAACAAATAAAAAGGCTTTGAGTGAGTTTGTCGTTGGACTCACCCTCTTTAATCACCCATCAATTTAACCATTGGTTGCAATCTTAGTGCCATCTATGGGGATGGGTCCACCTAAGAGGGTGTTAAGTGCTCCACGCAAATCAAACTCCACTCACTTGGGTTTTTAGTGGTTTTTCTAAGTTAAAAAATTCCTTGAATGTGCATTAATCTTGCTCACACTTCATTTGGGCATAAAAATTGGACAAATCTTGACGTGGAGGGCCTCCGGGCACGCGCTTGAAATCGAATCTAACACACCTTTGTTTTGGGCTTAAAATAAACTCACACTCAATATTGAATGCCTTAAAGAAAAATCAATCGATACTTGACGTGGAGGGCCTCCGAGCGCGCAGGTTTACTTTCTTGTTGACCCTAACTCTTCTTCTTGTTCACATTCTTCGATCAATTTTATTTTTGTTGATGCTTCAAAGTTGGAATAAACATTGTATCTTAAACATGAGTGCTTGCAAAGTCTAGATCAGAAAACTTAAGCGTCAGTTGGAAAAGAATTCTGTCTTTTAGCCCAAGATCATCCAAGTCTTCTCTCCCCTTGTCGTCTTTCGAGGCCATCTTGGGTGCATAAGATTAGGATCCAAAATCTTGTCTTAGCTTTTTAGGAGGCCTGCTTGGGGATTTCATCACCCCTTGGGACAACCTCAACTCTAGCGTTCCGAAAGAGTATAAAGATCAGGAGGTGAATCAAAAGACACCTCTCTTGGGATCAAAATTTTTTCACTCAGGCTAAGCCTCAAGGAACTTTATACCCTTGAGAAGTGAAAGAGGAGAAGTGGGTTACTGCTCCTCTCAGCTATGTGACATCTTTTTGGTTTCATCTATGGATTTGAGCCTCATGTACCTTGCGTATATCGAGGACTCCCTAGCTAAACCAAATTTCATCCTTGTAGAAAGCTTCCTAGGATGTTGGTGTGTTTGACGTGCTTGCTCCAAAATTTTGTCTACTTGTTTGTTCATATCTTTTGAATGAATATTTGCCAACTTTGGTCAAAATCCCAAAAAAGCAGAAATCTCCCAGCCCAAGGCATACTTAGCGTAGTCACTGCCTCATATGAAAATCATCCAAGCTCCCCTGCTGCAACTGAATCTATCTAGTTCCTTGCTTTAGAACAATTCCAAATCCAAAGTCCATCCAAATCATCCCCCCAGCCAGCTAGCAACCCAATCCAAAATCACCCAAGCCTTTAAAGAGTTGTTGTCACTTTGCTAGATTTTGCTATCCAATCAATCCTACCAATCAACCAATCTCACCAAGGTTATCCCTTTGACAGAGCATTGTCTAGGGTAATCCAGCTTTGTCACTTGTATCCCTCATCACCTTGAGCTAAAGGTTGGGATCCACAAGTGGTCAATCTCATGTCATGCCATAGGATCACTAGTCTATCCTTAAGTTGACACAATCACCATGAATCCTGCACATAGGAAAGCAAAACTCCCACTTTTTGATAGCATACCCTTGAAGTCTTCCACCCACAAGAAAGCCAAAAATCTCTAGCCAATCCTCCTTAGGTACGTCATGTAGCTTTGACTCTCCCTAGGAAATCTTTCATCAGCCAATCCAAAATCTAGGCTTAATCCAAATCCAACCATGAGCTTTTGTGTTCATCCATATGCAAGACCCCATCCCCATCAAACTCATCATCAAAGCATGAAGTACCAATCCTATCATGATGTGTTTGGTCGCATTGTCCTTGCTCCCACCACCTCCTATTCCAATGATGATGAAAATCTTATTGACTATGACGAGTATATTGAAAGCCTTAGAAACATTCCCCCAAGAATCCCCCAAAATGCAAGAGTTATTCCAAACTATCTAGTCATGCCATCTGATATTCCAGCTTCCCCTCCATCACCCCATCAACCAAACTTCCAATCTTCCACCCCCATCACACTAGCTATTCCTGTCAATCCACCTCCACCTTCAACACACAAGTCTCCAAGGAATCTCCTAGAGGAAATACAAGAAAGGTCACCTCCAACAGTCAATAAGCCATGTCATCTAATCCAACCATGTGAAGTAGTCAGTGATGAAGCTTCCCCATCTATAATATCACCTCCATCTCCCATAGCTATCATCCCCATACCGTCCATCAAATTGCTTAAAATCCTTCCACTTCCTGCAAGCATCAAAATCCCACCTCTTATCAAATCCCTCCAAATCCTATCCACATCACCTCCAAGCATTTCCCAAACTCTTGTAATGACCCTTATGCATCCATCTTCTACTCACCCATCTCCACTACTGAATCTCCCATCTATCCATCCGCTGCCTTTGAAGAATCCATCCCTTCACCTCCTATCGCACCATCCACTCCAAACCAATCCTATCAAGATCCTGCCCAAAAGCATGTTGACATCCCCCAAAGCATAAATGAAGATATCATCGTACCATGTCTTCCATCCATAGTGCAGTCACCATCTCCTCCATCTCCAAAACCTCAAGCCATATCTCCTCCACTACAAGATATCTTGTCATCCCACCAGCTACATCAAGATCCTATCCTTCCATCTCCCCTGCTCCATGCTTCCATCTTATCACCTATCCAAGCTATTCCACCATCTATAATCTACCCTCTTAGTTCACTTACATTCATCCATGGTGGCCCTCTCTCAGTAGAAGAATTAAGAATAGTATCTCCCCATTGCAATACACCTATTAAATCACTTCTACCATTTTTTGCAAGCAAAAATTTTCCTCAGCTTGTTCAAATGCTCAATCGATGGCATTATCAAGGTCAAGGTTTAGGACCACAAGAGCAAGGAATCAGAGAGCCTATTATTGCGCAAAAAAATCTAGGATTTCATGGTCTTGGATATGTATCCAAAGGCTCACCATCTAAAGGTGTTGGTACACCACACCCCCAAACCAAGCCTATCTCCAAGCCCACCATGCCAGCCTCCCATCACTCCTTCAAGAAATCTTATGTCATACCCCCTCCACCATCTTTGCAACCCAAAACAACCTACCATATCCCCCCTTCATCCGCTAAATCCATTTTGGGTCCCTATGTCCCAAAATCTACCATCCTTCATCCTCCTATTAGCCATCATAAAAATCCTATTCCATCCATTCCTATGCAAGATCAACAAAGGCACATATCAGGGCACATCATCCATCATCATCCCCCTACACGCTCTTTCATATCCTCTCCATCTCACAAAGCTTCTCCTAACCATCTTCCCAAAGCTTACCACAACAATGTAAATGCCAACTTCAAAATGCATAAAGCTAAAAATCCACATCCTAGGCAATCATATGTCTATTCTAAAAGACATACTCCAAAAAGGCAAAATCCAATCAAAGAATGCAAAACAATGCAAAAGCCTATGAAAAGAAAATCCAAAACCATGTGGATCCCCAAGAAAAAAGTTGAAACCCAATGCATAATGGCATCAACCATTGCTAATCCCCCATCTAGTGACTCATGTCCCCCATCTCCTAACTCCATCTTGGGTGCCTATATCCCCAAGCACGCTTCCACAAATCCTCCATCACGCTCGCATCTACCATCTATCCCCCATATGCTCTTTTCATAGCCGTTCCAACATGTGCCAATGTTGCTCTTGTAAGCATCCCCATCTCATGCTCCTTTCCAGCATTTTCATCCCTCCATCTCCTACCATCAATCCCATCTAATCTGATCTATTGCATAAATCACACATCCGGTGTACCAATAGCTAGCAACAAAATTGAACATTCCAACAGCCAATGAAAAATCTCAAAAAAGCCAAAATAGCTGAAGAAAGCCAAAATCATTCCAGCTAAGTCCAAAGTCAAAAAGTCAAAAAAGAAAAGAAAAATAAAGCGTCCACTGGTGAAAACTTGGCAATTCAAGCACCTTGGACAAGTACCATGATGAAAACTTGGCAAACAAGCGTCATGCGTAATCCTGCCATCCCCAGCTTAGCCTATCACCCTCATGCTTTTGGTCATCTCTTGACATCCAACTCCATCTTCCAATCTATCCACCTATCCTCCATCCTCCAGCTTCCATCTCACACCATCCACTAATCTTATGCAACTTCAGCCAATCATCTAAGCTGTCATCCATCTCCCTAGCCCCTTCAGCTTTTTCCATCCTAGCTTCAATCCTATCACATCCATCATAAGACCTCCTTCTGCATGTTATCTTCTGATTGGGAGGACTATATTCCTTGGAGATCTTGTCTTGTCCATCCTCCCTTGTCATTGGTATCTAGCTCTAGGCTATCCTCATGCAAACCCAATGTCATCTCTTTATATCCATCATAATCCTAGCTATCTACCATCCTATCCAGCCATCTCATCCTACTCCTCTAGCTATCCTTGGTCACAAAATCTCTCATCATCATTGGATGCATCCTGCCAAATCCATATCTTTCACTATCACCCCACCCTTAGCTTTCGCATCTTGCACAACATCGAACCATCCCGCTATCCTATCATCCTAAGCTTTTGCCTACTTGTAAATATCTTGGTCAGCTTCAACTTGTAAATATCTTGGTCAGTCAGCTTGTACATCCTCTTTAGCTTAGTACCATTGTATCTATCCAACTTCTATGTTAGTTCCTCCTTGATCAGCATCTTGCACACATCGCACATCTTGGTTAGCTATTCCAATGCATCCTTTAGCTAGATTTCCTGTCACCAATATGTTATCTTTCTTAGTTCAGCTTGCCAGATGCATCACTCATCCAAATCCACCAGCTTAGGTGCTCTTCGATAGGTCCTTGCAGGATATAGCTTTCCTCATGTCTGATCTTGGTCCGTTAGTACCTCGTCCTACCCATCTCGTTGGCAAACGGTTCTCTTTTGGATTTTTGCTTTCTTTTGATTTGGACTCTTCCCTGTTGGGTCTTGAAATATCTTTTCCAAGCAATCTCCTTGGTCCCTCCTCAAGGTTGCCATGATCTTCCATATCATGGTATACTGTGAATGGGGCAATCAGAGCGTAAGGTCTTGATCAATTCTTTCGTTTGTTTTTCTTTTCTGCTTGTGGGTTCTCTAGTGTCGTTTCCACGCTGCTTCCTTTAGGATTCATGTGTGATGCTGGGGCAATCCTTGTGTGTTTGTTTTGAGTTAGTTTGTTAGTCCTTTGGATGGTTGGTGAAAAGGCCTTGATGTTCTTGGTAACCTTGGCAATTAACCAATAGTCCTATAGAAAATCTAGTGCTCAACTACATGGTGGTACTTCTCTTTGAAGTATCCCCCCGCTCAAAAAGATTCAATGGTTTTCCTTCATCTCCATTATCCCCCATACATATCCAGCATCTGTCTCTCCTACCCCAGCTTATACATCAATATCTCTTTGAATCACTCACCACTCTTAGCTTTAGGGATCCACAATCCTAGTCTTAGGGATCCACCAATCCAAATCAATCCACCAAGCCTCATCTTTCGAGATCCACAATCCTAGTCCTAGGGATCTTTGAAACCCATCTTCCGCCAATCTAACTCTTTGAAATCCTGTTGCATCAGATTTATAATCCCCTCATCCATCTCCCTATCCTGGATTCTTTTTTATAGCGCTTCGCTCCTTCATCCTCTGCAATCCCTGAGGTCTTAAGCTTGCTTCCTCTTGTGCATCTAATTCTCCTTTATCATTCTCCCGTAGTGAGAGTTTGTGCTAACTAAACCTCTTCTCTTAAGCCAATCTGAGTCTCCTTGCTCATCCCAGATTCTTGTATTTTTCAAGAAGCCACCGAGCCTCGCTTTCTCTCCCTGCTGCCATCTTGAGGGGGCATCTCACAGTCCATTCTCTTCTCTTCTGCTCTAGCCTTGGGCATCTTATTTTCTTATCTTTGATGCCATGCCACTTGCGGCATCACATCAAAGAGGGGCAAAATGTAGACACCTAAAAATCCTTTAAAAAATAAAGTATTTTTATTTTTTGAAAAAAGTCCTGATGACATCATCATTTATTAATTAATTATTTAATTAATTAATTAATTAATTTTTATGCCATTAAATCCCTTTATCTTAATTAAAAATATTTAATTAAAGAATCCCTCCCAAAAATGTTTAAATCTTATTTAAACATTATTTCCTTATTTATTAATTATTTAATTAATAAATTGACCAAAACCCCCAAAATAAATAAAAAATTTATTTTTTGCTCAAAAGTTGGCCAATTTCCTTAAAACCACTAACCTCTTCCAAAGTCTTCTAATCCTTCTTTAATTTTGATTAAAGGCTAATCCCATCATTTCCTACCCCTAATCCCAACTCAAAATATTTAATCAAGATTAAATATTAATCCTCATGTTTATTAAAAAAGTTTTAATAAATATCTCCTCAACCCAAACCCTTGAAATAAATAAAATGTTATTTATTTCTTAAAAATCTAATTTATCCTCATCCTAAGAAGTTCTAGACTCTTCTAGAAAGTCTTCATCCTCATCCTAGGAAATTCTAGACTATTCTAGAAAGTCTTTATCCTCATCCAAAGTCTAGACTCTTCTAGAAGATGTCTTTAAACCTAATCCTAATCCCCTCCTAACCTTGTCACATTCCCTAAACTTGGGTTAAGAATTACTAACCCAAGCCAAAGTTAACAAATATCTTCTCCTTCACCCACCCTCATTAAATGTCATCCACTTGTCTATCCCTAAGCTAATCCTAAACCATCCTAATCCATCCTCTAATCATTTGCACAAGCCTAAACAAGCTTAAAACCTTCCTAATCAAGTCCAAGTCGAAATTTCTCTCATCACCCTCAAAATATCTCAACCATAAAACTTTATGAAGTCCACTAAGTCATAAATGACTCTTACAAGCCCTTTTATTGCTCTTACAAGTCATTATGAGGGTCTTTATGAAGATTTTATCCCTTGAGCCTCCTTTGTTTACTCATCCTTCCCCTTTCCTCCATCCTCTCACCATGTGACATTTGTCACTCTTTGATTGGCTATAAGGAAGCACAATCCATGTGCTCTCTTCTCATGCAATCTGAGCCCTCCATGAGCTTTTTCCCATCCTTGCATCTTAGCCCTCAATCCCTCAAGCCTCTTGCCTATAAATTGGATCCTTCCCCTTTGCAAAATAACACAATCCATGAAGTAAAGTCATAATGCCATTTTGAGAAGCCATTTTACATCAAAACCATACACTCAAACCCAAATTCCAACTCCATTTGAAGCCTTTTTTGAAGCATAAGCTTGAGCATACATCCTATCTATTTAGACAAAGCTACTCAACAAGAGAGCTTCTCATTGAGAGAGCCCATTAATGGCTCATATTCTCAATTGAGAGTTCATCTTAGTCTATCTTGAAGTTTATGAATTTTGTTTAGTTTGTAGAAGCTTTATTTAAATTTGGTTTCTATTAGCATACTAACATTGCTCATATACATGAAGAACCCTAACTTTTGGTTATTTGAGGAATGGCAAACAAAGAGGAAGATTCTTCATTATTCAAACCTTGTTGTTGCATCAAATGTCCACTTGATAAAATATGGTGGAAAACCACATAATAAGATTCTTTGAAAATTTCATGAGTCAAACCATCAGGCAATACTTGAGACATTAAAATGTCGAGTAGATCCATTTGGCTCATTAGATTGAATAGGGATAGAGGGAGAGAGAGAAAGAGTGATCAATTGGATTCAAATACAACGTTGCAACCTCTTCCCTAAGACTGTCCACGGGACTAAGGTAGACCATATTGCTATGATGTGTAAGTGACGAGATTTAGTTTAAGGGTGAGACACCAAAATCATTTGCAAAATGGTATTATCAATTCACATCCTCCATATTTATTAGTGATTTTTGTTAAGTAGCATTTTGTGTTAATCATCTTATGCCTAGAATTACAGAGTATCATAATCATCAAAAAGTAACAAGGAAAATGGGTCTTGATCTTATAATAGGTTTATAATATTTGAAGATTTAATTTTGTGGATTTTTCCCTCATATTGTACATGATAGGTTTTCTCAAGTGACATATGATGAGGTTTTCTACAATGTAATGATTGAGTTGAAGTGATTTATGAAGGAAAGGGCTATTTAATCTATCTATGATCAATCTATGATCAAAACAAGATCACATGGCCATGATTAAAATCATTACAAGTTTTAATAACCTTAGAAGGTCATTTGTCTTCCAATCCACCCAAGGATCCATCAATGTCCCAATTTCTCATCTTTCTCTTTCTTGTGACCTTGGTGCTCCTACACCAGTGTTGGCCAACAATTGGAAAATTTGTGTTATTGATTGAGCTACTAGATCTTGTCATTTTCATTTTTTGCTTTCAACAAATTCTTACACTTAGCATAGATAATATCTTTCAAAAGTTCTTCCTTATCCTTATAAATATTGGATTTGAGTGTAGTTTCAATATTTGGTAGCTTATTACCAAGAGTAGTCATCTCATAGAAAAAAAAGTCTTCCAGCCTAATCTTCTCTTGAAACTTGTTTTATAGTTCTTAATTTTAAAATAGATATGACTTTTTCATTGTAACATGTAGGCACAGATCTCATAATTTTACTCATGTTCATAATCATTGCTTAATGGTGTACGGGAACCAAGGTCATTCTATGAAGGTACATTCATTGAAGACACCAAGGACTAAGGATCCAATGGACTTCTAATACAGAGAGACTCTACCTTGCAACTGGACTCCAGTTTACAAGTCCAACCCTCAAACTTAAGGTATACAAAGGCAAATACTTATTAAATGGTTTCAACACTCAACTTTTCAGATGGAAATGGTTATTATAGACTCAAACCAACAAGAAAAATCCCAAACTTGAGGCTTCTCAACACTCAACAATTAAATTTCAAAACTGTTACCAGCACTTCCTACTAGGACAATTTCTAGTTTTAATAGTAAAACTCCCAAACCATACAAAGAATCCCCAGTTGCTTTTGCATTTTTAAACACTCTTCAACATCCCCTAAGAGATTCCAAAAGATTAACCACCAACTCGGCTCCAACATCAAGTTATGCCCACTTTGTGTCATAGTCCTAAATGGCCTGTTTAGGCTGGGTTACAAGAAAAACATAAAAAAATGGGTTCAGAAACTTGGTTTAACCCCTTTTATCTCTGATATACATCAAAATTTTCCTTTTACACCCTTCACATAGGTAAGATTAATCAGTTTGAGAGTGTGATCCTTCTTTTTCCTTCAAATCTAGACTAGACATAAGATTATGTTCAGTTTAGGGCTTGCTGGTAAAAATAGATGCCATGCTCCTACAGCCCTAAATATTTTCCATCTCAAAAAACCCTCTCCTAACTTGCATTCCACAAAGAGGCATTGAAATCCCATGACGGGCTTGCAAGTTAGGATTCCATCTTGCTAAAACTCTTAAATTTGGTGTAAATCTGACCTACCTGCACTAAAACTAATATAACTTTTTTTGTATACAAGATAAAGACCTCAAACCAACTGCAATAGAATCTTGACTCAACCCTCTATCCAACCATATAAGACTTGTACCACCACCAATCTGTAGAATCTGTATAGAATTGAAAAAATAGTAAAAAAGACATAAAATTTGAGTTTTTTAGTCACGAATGTTGTCCACGGTCTGTACAATGACCTTTCCCACATATGGGGATCTTAAGTACATGCCTTCCAATAGTTATAACTTTCATTTGGATGGTTGGAAAATCATAAAACCTCATTTTCAATTTGACAACTGTTATTTGCAAAAATTGCTCTTTAGCAACTTTTTGCATTTTGCAATTTTTTGCACTTTTTTGCAATTTTCACAAACCTTAAACCCCATGGTGTATTAATGTCTTAATGGTTTCTTAGTGTGGTCCTTGTGAAAGTGAGTCAAGCCTTGAGTGATCTTGTCCAGTATAGAGGGTTTGGATGCTAGTTTGAGTTGCTTGGTGATTCAAAGGTGCATTGGAGTTGTTTGGTGCTTCCAAAGTGCTGACTTTGCATCAACTGACCTCTACACCACTTAAGGTGCCATCTCTACTATCTCATACTTTTCCTAGGATCTCCCATAATTTATTGAGTATCCCTATGCCTTTTTTTAACCTCATGGTTTCTATTTTCAACTACAAAGGATGGAATATCAACCTCTATATCCACTTGATGCATTTCATGTTGCACCAACTTTTCCATATTTTGTGAATCCTCACCACATGATCCTACTTTGTTCTAGTAACTATACTTAAGATTTGATGCCTTTGACTTGGTCAACTTATCTTTGTAGCTTTTATTAGCTACTCACTTTGATCATCCAGTGGAAAATATTTATACCTTCTACTATATATTATAAGGAATATTTCAATCTCTTTTAATTCCTTCCCTGGTATTCCCTTTGTAATAGATCAAGAAAAACCTCAAATCTAGTGTCACTCATTAGAAAAGATGCTTTTTCACTTCTTAAAGATTCCAAAAGATCAAACTCCAACTCTGTTCCAGCACCAACTAACACCCACTTTGAGTCGTAGACGTAATTGGCCAGATTAGGCAAGGTTACAAAGGAAGTATGAGTACCACCAATCCATACATACCAACCATACCAAAATTTCACTACTACCAATCCATATAGGCTGTACAAAATTGAAACAATAGAGAAAAAGGAAAAAATTCTAAGTTTTATTCAATGTTTGTAGCTCATTGGTCAAGTTGATCATATATAAGCATGGATATCTAGTATAATTGGATAAATTTTTGAATTTTCTTTCTATTGCACTTGGAATGAGGTTCTAATTCACTCTACAACTCAAGATATTCCCATTTTACTAACTATTGTCCCCATTTTGTGCCATTACCTAGGGTTTCATCTATTTTCCCTCATATCTTGAGATTACAACATGCAAAATTAATGAACCTTGGTGGAATTTGAGTTAGGAAAAAAAAATTATGTTCCTTTTGGTTTTAGGTCAAAAGAATGAGGCTGGAGAGAAAAACTTGATGCCCTAGGCATGCAAGATCCATGTGCTTGCTAGAAATTCATAGCAACATCTTCTATAACTCACTATAGAGAAGGTTTCAAGGCTTTAAAATTAGTATGTGATCATCTTACATGATCCCCCTCATCTTCCAATTTTTGGTTTGAATTTTTGGTCAAGGGGTAGGGTACTTCCTTTGTTAATGGATGCTTAATTACCTACATTCCTAAGTGAGCCTTAAAAAACTTAGTTGTTGCATACTTCTCTTGAGATCCCAAGACTTTAGTATGTTGTATAAAACCCAAAAGGGTATCCAAATCCATGATTCTTTTCTTTGGTTTGTGAGGAGATGTTTGTGATTTTCCATGTTCAAGGCTACAAGCCTAGTCTTGAGTTTGTGAAGCAACTAGCCAATGAAAGTTGCATAGTTTGAATCTAATTTAGGATTCGTGTTATTTTTAACCTAAATAGATCCTTTCCATGCTTGGAATTCACCCCTGCTCATTAGTTGTATTTTTGGGGTTTTCTGTCAAATATGCCTATGGGCCACATTTTAGGCATAAAAATGAGCAATATAAGTGATTTTTCAAGGAAAAAAAGAATTTTATGTTTCTTAGAAGGTTATAAATTTCTTTAGGGTCATTAGGTTAAGTTTTAGGCATCTAGGAGTTAAGATGTCAAAAATTGCAAAAAATTGCAAAACTTGTCAAAGCAAAATTGCAAAAATGCTGACAACTTTGTAGGAGTTTTAGAATTGGTAAAAGGATGAGCATTTGAAAATAAGTTATTTTATTGTTTCTAAACCTTTTCTAAGTCATAGAATTGGAATCAAGTGAAAAATGTAAAAATTGCACTTTTTGTGCAAAGTTGCATTGTTGAAAGTTGTAAAAGTTGCTCAAATTTGCAACTTAGTGGAAAAAGGGTCGTGGGATCAAACTGTCTGCTCCATTAGCTCCGGGTGGCTTGGTAAACCCTATTCCCAACTTTATCCTATCCCCTTTAGTGCTCAAACATTCTCAGGCACGTTGAACAAGAATGTCCCTAAGGGTCACTAAATGCCATATGATTGCAATCTTTGACGGGGCATATCTCAGAGCTCATGCGAGGTATGGATGTGATTCCAATTCCTATAGGACTATGTTGTGGAGACCTATAATAACCTATCTCACTTTTTGGAGATCACACTCTATTTTTATTTTATGATGCCATCTTGGGTGATGTTGAAACTTGCAGTGTTGGCTAGTATAAAGTTGCCAACTGCCAAATCTCTCTCACCTTTCATCGTGGGATCGAACTGTCTACTTCGCTAGCTCTAGGTAGCCAAGTAAACCCTATCCCCAACCTTTTCCTATCCCCTTCAGTGCTCAAAAATTCTCGAGCACGCTGAACTGGAACATCCCTAAGGGTCACTAAATGCCATAGGGCTGCAATCTTTGATGAGGCATATCTTAGAGCTCATGTGAGGTATGGATGCGATTCTAGTTCCTAAAGGAACATATTGTCAAGACCTACAATAACTTCTCTCTCTTCTTGGAGATCATACTCCATTTTTCATTTTACGATGCCATCTCGAGTGATGATGAAACTTGCAATGTTGTCTAGTACAAAGTTGACAACTGCCAAATCTCTCTCACCTTTCATCGTGGGATCAAACTCTCTACTCTGTTAGCTCCAAGTGGCTAGGTAAACTCTATCCCCAACCTCATCCTATCCACTTCAGTGCTCGAACATTCTCGGGCATGCCAAACTAGAATGTTCCAAAGGGTCACTAAATGCCATAGGGCTGCAATCTTTGACGGGGCATATCTCCCAGCTCATGTAAGGTATGGATTTGATTCTAGTTCCTATAGGATCATTTACAAAGACCTACAATAATCTCTCTCACTTTTTGGAGATCACACTCCATTTTCATTTTATGATGCCATCTCAAGTGATGCTGAAATTTGTAGTGTTGGCCAGTACAAAGTTGCCAACTGCCAAATCTCTCTCACCTTTCATTGTGGGATCAAATTGTCTTCTTTGTTAGCTCTAGGTGGCTGGGTAAACCCTATTCCCAACCTTGTCCTATCCCCTTCATTGCTCGAACATTCTCGGGCATGCCAAACCGGAACATCCCTAAGGGTCACTAAATGCCATAGGGCTACGATCTTTGACAAGGCATATCTCGAAGCTTGTGCAAGGTATGGATTAAATTCTAGTTCCCATAAGACCATGTTGCAGAGGCTTATAATAACATCTCTCACTTTTTGGACATCACACTCAATTTTCATTTTACTATGCCATCTCAGGTGATGCTAAAACTTGAAGTGTTGGCCAGTACAAAGTTGTCAACTACCAAATCTCTCTCACCTTTCATCGTGGGATCAAACTATACACTTTTTTAGCTCTAGGTGGCCAGGTAAACCCTATCCCCAACCTCATCCTATCCCCTTTAGTGCTCGAACATTCTCGGGCATGCCGAACCAAAATGTTTCTAAGGGTCATTAAATACCATAGGGCTATGATCTTTGATGATGTATACCTCAGAGCTCATGTGAGGTATGGATGCAATTCTAATTCCTATAGGACCATATTGCAGAGACCTACAATAAGTTCTCTCACTTTTTGGAGATCACACTCCATTTTCATTTTACGATGCCATCTCAAGTGATGTTGAAACTTGTAGTGTTGGCCAGTACAAAGTTGCCAACTGCCAAATCTCTCTTACCTTTCGTCGTGGGATTGAACTATCTACTCCATTAGCTCCAAGTGGCTGGGTAAACCCTATCCCCAACCTCATCCTATCCCCTTCAGTGCTTGAACATTCTTGGGCACACTGAACCAAAATGTTCCTAAGGGTCACTAAATGCCATAGGGCTATGATCTTTGATGGGGCATATCTTAGAGCTCGTGTGAGGTATGGATGCGATTTTGATTCCTACAGGACTATGTTGTAGAGGCCTATAATAATTTCTCTCACTTTTTAGAGATCACACTATATTTTCATTTTACAATGCCATCTCGGGCGATGTTGAAACTTGGAGTGTTGACTAGTACAAAGTTGCCAACTGCCAAATCTCTCTCACCTTTCGTCGTGGGATCAAACTGTCTGCTTCGTTAGCTTCAGGTGGCCAGGTAAACCTATCCCCAACCTCATCCTATCCCTTTCAACACTCAAACATTCTCAAGCACGCTGAACCAAAATGTCCCTAAGGGTCACTAAATGCCATAGGGCTATGATCTTTGATGGGGCATATCTTGGAGCTCGTGTGAGGTATGGATGCAATTCTAGTTCCTATAGGACCGTGTTGTGGAGGGATACAATAAAATATCTCACTTTTTGGAGATCACACTCCATTTTTATTTTATGATACCATCTCAGGTGATGCTTAAACTTGCAGTGTTGGCTAGTACAAAGTTGTCGACTACCAAATCTCTCTCACCTTTAATCATGGGATCGATCTGTCTGCTTTGTTAGCTCTGGGTGGTTGGGTAAACCCTATCCCTAGCCTTGTCCTATCCCCTTTTGATGCAGAGAAAAGTATGATGAGCCCTTTAAACAACCCAAAATGAGCATAAGTGTAGAAGTGTTTTAAGAGACCCTTCTAGGTCTTGATGGGAAAAATCTACAAATAGTCAACTCTAGGAGGTTTCAAGGCATCAATAAGTTTTTTTTGTCATATCTAACATGTTCCATTCAATACTTTCTAAGAAAAAATGCTCAACGTACCCAAATGTTGTGAATTCAAGTTTTTCCAATTCTATGACAGCAACAAGACAAATTGATCAATAACTTTTGTTTTTCCCAAAAGACTCCTTGAAAAAATGGATGTTTTTGATACCCTTTATCCTTGCACAAAACATATATAAAACTTAGATACCCATCCTTTTGAAAATATTAGAGATCCTTCTAACTGCCCCTATTTCCAACAATGTAAGAATGATGCAATTACAAAGCAACTGATAGGAAGACTTAAGATCTGGTTTTCAAATTTTGTGCAGTCTCTTAAAATGTCTTTAATTAGGAGATTCCACACTCAATTTCAATCTAATGGTTCCCTAACCCCAAAATCCCCAATTCACCCTTTCAGAACCCTTGTTCCTAGGGCTTGGTCAATCCCACACGTGACAACACTTTTCTGACCAATTAAAGATGCAAACATCAATTTTTTTCATCACAAGCATGTTCCCAAACTCAAAAACTATCCTTATTAAGAAAAATCTCCTTATATAGGTCTATCCCCTCAACTTTAACCCTTGTTTTCACAACTTTCTTGCTTGGTGGCCACCAATTCTTCAAATTAAATGCTCATTACAAGGTTGGTAAGCATGGTAGATGTTAGAGAAGTGTCTTAGGGAGTATGGTTTTAGTTGTGTGATCATATCTGTAGTGATTCTTACAAACTAAGTTGACTTTTTGAAGATCCTTTGTGTTATTGTGATATTTTAAATTGTTTTGAGATAGTTTAATTTTGATTTAAATTGTTTAAGGCAAGTTTTCTAGAAACAATCTAGGAAAAGGCTTGTTAAGAGCTCATTCCACAAATGAAGCCCTAACTTGTATTTGAACCAGTGAAATTATCTAAGATTATAGAAATTTCAAGTAAAGAGGGTATAATTATAGATTTCTAGAGCTCAAGAAGTGTCTCGATGAAAAAACCATGTTTGCATTAGTCCCTAAGTTGAATAGCTTAGTGTATTCAGGTAGGATTGAGACCAAAAAGATTTTAAAATGTTGAATTGAATTGATGTTTAGTTTAATGGTGGATTTGAGTTATTTTTGGTTAGTAGAGGAGGTCTGAGGCCATGCACCATTTCATGCACCAATTATCTAGTAATTACTTTGAAAACCAAACCTAGTGTGACCTTATTAGGTCTATGTACTTTACATGGATTAGGTGCTACAGGAATGGAATTGGGAATCTAGGCTTTGGAGCCTTAAATAAATTCCAAAAGGGTGTCTGAATCTACCCATAGAATAGTTATATTTTAACCTAAGAGGAATTTAAGTCTAGAATATCCAAGTAGGAGACCTACAAGGAATTCTATGATAGTCAACATTTTGTACTATATTACAATTGGAGGGTTAAACCAAGAGTTGATTCTCAATTAGTTCAACATAAGGAAGGTGTCGCAATAGAAACTTGGGGTTAGTGAAGCCATTGGTGAAGAGTTATAGTTATTGGCTTGGAATAGGGCTAGTGTCCCTAAAACAAAAAGGTGCAAGATCTTGATTGGAGAAGTACTCACCTTGGAGTTCACAAATGACCCTATCACTTTGAATAGGCCACAAAAATGATATCCTAAAGGATTAAGATATTAGGAAGGCCACAAGTTTAGTTTGGTAGATTAGGAAGAAGAAAGTGCTTAAACCTCACTTCTTGCTCAACATCTCTGCATTAGTGAGGGGGAGATAAAGAGGATAGATGGCTACATAGATATGGAAAAAATAGAAATATAAAGAGGGGGGGAATAAGAGAGAGTGAGATACAAGGATAGAGTGAGATACAAGGATAACATGAGCCAAAACTACCAAATTGCCAAATTGCAGTCCTTGAATCCTTCATTAGAAAATCAACACCCAAATTTGAATACGAATCTAAAAAACAACATGTTCCTTCCACTTTTCATACTCTTTTATTTCCTTTTAAAGATGCTCTATGATTTTCCATAACATGCATTGTAAATTCATTAACAAGTATAGCTCCCTCTTACAAGTATCTTATGTGTCATTTTAGATTTGTCCCCCTCTCATGTAAGATATCTCTCTTTCCTATACATAATAACTATTTATTAAACTTTTATTTTTACCTTAATCTAGTTACTATAGAATAATAACAACACATTCCAATCAACTGGTGATTATGTTACAATCATTAATGTATGAAAACACATAAAACTATCAGTGATTATGTTACATTTATGATTTTTTAAATGACCTTTTTTTGCAAATAATCCATCTTTTCTCTACTATCTCTAACCTTTTTTAATTGATGATAAATAATGGTGGTTATGTATTGAAGCTCAACAAGCTAATTGTGTTTTTTCTTCTTGTCTATATTCTTTTTGTAACAATGATTTTTTCTTCTACACAAATTTTGCGACCACTTGTGATCAAATTTTTTACATAAATGTTTAGAGAACTTTTGATCTAATTTTGTTGGATAGAGTAATTCAAACAAAGATAATTGTCAATAGGCCATTGGTCTATTGATGAAGTTGAAATTTCTTTAAGCGTCCAGCAAATATCAATTTTACTAAATGTAAGAAGAAATTTTAAATGAAAAATCTTCCATCAAAAAATTATTTTCATAAAAGCCTAAAACTCTATTATAACTAAATTATTTAATATTTATAAAGATTATAAAAATAAGTACTAGAGAAGAGCCACAAGTGACCATGAAGATTCATATTGTAAAAATGGTATAATTAAGCCTATAAATGAAGAAATATTTAGAGCAAAGTTGTATCCATTAAAATATTTAATAATAAATTAAATCAAAATCAATACAATTTATTACTTAAAGATATTCATAGTTCCATCTAACCACCTCCCAAATCAAAATATCATGGAGCCAAGATTGCAATCAAGGGACAAAAATAGACTTATTCAAAACAGCATCTGCATATTGATTGTCATACATCATAAGAATGCAATGAGATCTACCTTGGACAACCTCCATGCAAATGTGCTGATCATTAGGATAATCATAATAAAATGCCCACTTATCAACCATTAAATCATCTTCAACTTCCAACTCATAGTATGCCCTTATTTTTACCTTCTCACCTCTCTTTGCAACATAAGTATGTTTCTTAACACTATCCTTATAAATCCAATGCTTGCTAAACGTGGACAAGATGCATAGAGATAAAGGGAAATAAAAGAAGGTGTAGGTAGACATGAAGATTAAAGGAAATAAAAACATAGTGATAAATGAATAGAGATATAAGAAGAGGATGAATGTGAGATAAAATAGAGAGAGTTAAGGAGACATAGAGAGACATATAGATGGTGATATAGATTCATAGAGATCATCATATTAATACTTAGTTTTCTCTAATTCAAAAAATACTGAAGATATCATGCTAGAACTCTCTTATTGATTTTGTCTTGACTTCATACTTAATTTGTCTTCTTTAGGTCATCCTTTTTAGGTTTAAGTGTATGTGCATACATTAGTGATCATTAGCAATTGTAAAACTTGATCTTCTTCTTATGTAACAATATTTCTATGCTTAGATGAATACAATATTTATTTGATTATATATCTATAAAATTGGTCTATACAATGAAGGCCAGCCGTCTACAATCCAAGGTTTTAATTCAGCTAACAAATGGAGAGCTTCTCAAGCTACTGATTTCTTTCATGGAGTTCTTAATAAATCTCAAGGTTCTCATTTAGGTGACCAATTGCTAGGAGGTCCACGAATATTGCCTGATAAATTTTATTACCAGGAGGTCCAAATCAATCTTGACTAATAAAGTTTATTTCCAATCCATATTGTATCAAAAATTCAAAATAATTAGGTATTGAATTAAACTTGATAAACAAATGATAGAGAAGGAAAACTTTAAACATGAACAAGATCATAAATCATATGACAATGACATATTGCAAATGATTAACTTATGCTTAAACAGTGATAAAGTTGATTGTTAATCAATATTCTATCAAAGTTTTGAACAAATTAGGTATTGAATTTAATGTCATATATGCACATATCTAATTTAATGTCATACATGAACATATCTAATTTAATGTCATACATGAAGAAACATATAATATAAAATGATAACCAATAATATCATGTCCATTAAAAAACACATAATATATTATGATAACCAATAATGTAGTATATGAACAAACATATCATATATTAACCAATAATGTCATAAGTCGAATAATGTCATACATCAAATAAATGTCATACATCTAATTTAAAATGTCATATACATCAAATGTGTATAAAATATGTCCACTAATGCCTATATATACATGTCCAGATCAACTATATCTTTTCCTTCCCACAAAAGGAAGGAAACAAATCTCTCGATGTCTTCTGTCATCATGTGGAGGGAGATGGTGGAGATGATGGGGTCCTCCTAACACACTCACTCGTCCTTTTGTTGAGGCTCTTCTCTAACTCGAGTTGATACAAACAAAGTATATATGAATCAATATTTATTATATGTTGAAATCAAATATATGTACACACAAAATTAATTATTTTCTTACCACCATCAGATAGTCACTCTGTAAGTCCACCTCGAAGGCTCCTAGATGATCAGGCATGACGAGACCCTACAATAATTAAATAAATATAATCACTTATAAATAAAATTATAAATTTTGATACTAACTATTATAAACAACAACTAAAACCAAGAAAATTCTTTCATACCTCAGTCAATGGCTATGAGCTAGCCATAGCTACGGCCACTCCATGATCGACGAATTGTTAGAGATGAGGAGAAGTGTTTGACATCATGAGCTACATGCCATACAATACACGTTACATATAACATGAAACATGAAACAAATATAATCAAATGAATTAAATTAACATGAAAAAAATGTACCTATACATAGCTCGTATGATGTCTATGCTTCAAGTCCATAGTAAAGGTTGACGGTCCAGTAGAGAACTGAAGCACATGCATAATTTTTTGTCAATCCTTAATATGATTACTTAATAAATATATGTATTAATTTAAATGATTAAATCGATACATACCTCTAGACTCATGGAGTGGACAAAAAATGGGGCTGGAGGATCGTTGCTAGGCTCGGCAACACTCTGACCCTGAATTTTGAACAATGTCAATAGATGCTAATTAATTAATCATTCACTATACATATGAAATGTGATCAAATTATTAAATTATAATTTTAATTTACTTATGTGCCAATGCCAAATGTGTCATTCAAGAACTGATCAGTGACAAGCCTGTCATCCACACCATCTCCAGCATGAGTGCCAAATGTGCATAGGGATCCCCATGAAGTGCACATGTGATCACAATGCATAGATGGATCCCCCTCAACTAATAGGCTCATGGAATGGATGAGGGTATACATCAAAACATTAATGGTTCCTAGAGTGCTGGCCTCTACATGTTCCTAAACAATTGAAGGAATAGTTACATGCTCACACTATGGCTTGACCACAGGTGCCCTAACTACATTAGGGTCACAATGTGCTCCTAGCCTCTCAAATGATGACCCCCCATCTCTACCTTGGGAGTCTACTATATCATTGGGGATCTCCCCAAGGACAAACTCACAATATAATTTCTTCAAAAAATACATGGGGACCTCGTGATTGTTGCAAGGATGGGCATTAAAAACCATCCACCATCTATCCCAAAAATTATTTCTAATAGCATAGTGTATGCACCAATGGATGGGGACCCATTTAGTACCCTCTCTAATAGTATTTTGCTCACTAGGTTTTCTAAATAATGCACATATTCTATGTTTTTTAACATCTTCATATGACAATTTATATGCATAAAATCTTTTTTGTTCATCCCTCTTAACCCACCAAATATCTAACTGACCACAAATTGAGGCTATCTAGGTCTTAATGGATTCGAGGGATGATGCCAATTGAGCCCTCATTGGATTGGTTTGTCCAAATTCTTTCAACTGAGCAATGAGTCCTAATTCAGTTTTGCCTCTCTCTATTTCATTTATTATATTTTCTTGTGTGCCTAGTGAAGGTCTTGCAATTGGTTCGGGTTGTGGAATTTTTTGTTCTTCTTGCGGAGGGTTTTGGTTTTGAGGTTCTTATGGATTTTTTGGTTGATTATGGACATTTCCTAATAAAAAATCAATTGAAATCCAAATAAATAAACAAATCTAAATAAAAATTGTAAAAACCCTACAAAACAATATAAAAAACCTACAAAGCAATATGAAAAACATATCAAACAATGCAAAATGAAGTCTAGATCACATACGGCGTGGGCATGGGTGTGCTTGTGATCTCAGATTTTGCCGATGAGGAGGCATATTAACAAGGAAGATGGTGAAAACCTTTGTTTCTTCAACCCATGTACACATTGCTAGTGTAGGAATGCGAAAAAATTGAGATGAAAATGATGGGCTATGGGTATGTAGCCCATCTATAAAAATTCACTTTTTTAATAGCGCATACACGCTATTCAAAATAAGAAAAAAATAAAGAGTTGTCACCTTTTTGGCACCACAACTCAGTGCATATACCCCATGAAAGAATAATTAAAAGTCCAAAGTCCATTTAAATAATATACATTTGTTCCAAATACCACTTGGCAATAAAATTTGGAATGCTCAATCATCCACCGTACATGTCACAAGGTATGAAAGGCTAAAAGAATATACATTTATAAAAGTAGGTTACGTCATCCCTTTTGGATCCATGAAACAAAGTACAATACAATAAGTGAAACCATCCATCATAAAGACATAACTATCCATCATAAAGATACAACCATCCATTATAATGCACAAAGATAGAATGAATGGAAATGTAGACAAGGAACTCTAGCCATGACATCAACGGATGAATCTCAATGGTAAGAGTTAAAAAGTACTACCACCCGACCACGTGGAACCTAAATGGCCCACTCCCACCATGCTAAGGAGATAGTCTCAAGTCCCAAATAGGATATCAAACCAAATCTTAAAAGTAGTCTCTAAGTCTAGGAAACCCTAAAACAATCTAACTCAAAGGTTCCAAGATAAATCAACATCTAGAACCAAAGGCACACAAAGACACATAGGAAATTTATACTATTGGTGGGCAAGTTTCATCACACGAATCAACATTAGGGTTACCCAGCTAGTCTTTTAATCCTCTGGCCCCCTAGTGACCCTATGTAGCACTAGTATCCTTTCATACTAATAAGGGATACTAATGAGTCAACTCTAAGGCTACCCGACTAGTCTTTTAATCCTCCAGCCCCTTGGTAACTTTTTCTAGTACTAATATCTTATGAATTCATTTTAAACCCATTTAATGAAATGTTATCACTTATTAAACTACTTACAATGGGTTACCCTGGTAGTCACTTTGGGCCCCGGCCTCCATTGCAAGCCACTTCCCAACTCTACATACAAATTACCTACCCTAGGCTCATAAAAGTATAAATCAAAGAATCACAAATTTCACCTCAACCCTATACAATTGACTAGAAAGCATCAAAAGGTAATCACAATAACACATCAATTCTCTATGAGCAACTAAAAAGAATCCCCAAAAATATTGATCAAAGACTTCAAATGGTTAAGTCAATTATGTCATAACATTCACCTCAGTTTCACACAAGAATACTGGAAAGCAATAAAAATCAATAGATCAACACACATCATAGAGTATACCAAACACATTGCCATGGTAGAGTATAAAAGATCAAAATCAATTCAACATAACATCACAATCACAAAACTCCCAAGCCTCTAGTAACATCCTACAACTAGTCAACACTCTACCCAACCAAAACTCAAAACATAAACAATATACATACAACAAAGTGTAGGTTTCATAGTTAGGTTTGATTTTGAGACACATTGTTGAGTTAAAAGTAGGGTTCTAGTTTTCGTTCAATGTAAGTTTTAAGCAGATAAAATTCATAGTTTACCCTTACAAATACATCCATTCTTATATTTAAATAATTGTACAATTACCCAAATTTGATTTTTAAATCCATTGATCCAAATGATCTAAGGTTAATTACTTATTTAGAATATTAAAAATAATCCCCATTGATTTTAAATAAAAATAATTAATCAATTTCATTAAATTTAGATTTAATGATAATAATTAAATAAATCTAAGACCCCCTTGAACATCTTATTAATTATAAAATATTAATAATTAAAACTTATTAATAAAAATTAATAAATATTAATAAAATTAATATTAAAAATTATTAAAAAATTATTATATAATAATAAAAAATAATATTAAAAACTTATTAATAAATATTATTAAATAATAATAAAATTTATAATTAAAAAATTTAATTTAAAACAAAACACCCTAAGAATTTATAAAGTCGTCGGCTTTTACTACCGTGCAGTTGTAGGCCTAGCTACGACTACTGGCAGCAATAATAACTACTACCATGTATAGCACAAGGTTTGCATATGCACACAACCCAATAACAAGGTAAATCCCCCCCCCCCCCCCTTCCCAATTAATATTTATTATATGTATATATATTTTTAAATTTTTTTTATATAATTTTTTTAATAAAATCGTTTACCAAAAACAAACACCTCCCCCCCCCCCTTGGGTATAATTTTTAAATGTATTTTTTTAATAAACATTTACAATTTTAGTCTGATAGGAAAAATATGATTAACCATTCAAATTTCTAATTTAAAACTTTCTTTTCAGGAGCTCTAGGTTTTTCCACTCTGCTAGGGTTTCTTGCTTCATGCGAACTTTCAATTTTCTTGTGTATAACTCTTCGTCTGAGCTTTTCTTCTATAGGAACCACTTGTCAAAACAAATTTATTGTGGGAGCTTTTAGGTTAGGATATAATGGCTTCGGCCAGTGGAGAACAAGTTGTTTATGGTATATTTGACGCTACTGCTTCGGACTACCATGGCACCACCTCAGAACAAATACCTGCACAAGTTTGTCTCGAAGGTCTTTCATGAGATAATCTTGACATTATCCTTCCTTTGCAAGAATTTGATGCTGCTTGTGATTGGTAAGAGCAACATACCTTGATAGGTTATTTTGTTGGTAGGACTCCTCTTGAAGCTATGCTTCGAGACTAGGTTAAAAAATGTTGGACTCCTCATGGAGTCCACCTTGATGCTGTGCAAAACCTTGCCAAAGGTTTTTTTTATTTCACTTCACTAACTCATCACAAGTAGACATTGTCTTTAACAAGGGACCTTGTTCTGTGCATTCCTCTCTACTTGTTTTCCAAAAATGGTCCCAAGACTTCACAGTCTTGGATGATAAAAAGCTTAGAGTTCCTATGAGGGTCAAGTTTCTAGGTCTTCCCTTGCCATGTTGGCCTTTCATTGAGTCCATTGCCAAAGCCCTTGGCAAAGTTGTCACCAAGGAGCCTGAGAAATTTTTTAATGCTCGCCCATACCAATGCATTTGCGTCAAAGTTGATCTTTCCAAGGATCTCAAGGATTTTGTGGAAATCCATATTAGAGCACAAACCTTCTCCTAGAAGGTGCTTTACTTGAATCTACCTAACACCTATTACAGGTGCCAGTCCACGAAACACAAGATCAATTATTTCCCTTTGGCTATGCCTAGGGTCAAGCCCACGCCTAAAGAAGCACCTACCAAATAGGCTGAAGGAAAAAAGGAAGAATGGGTTATTGTTGGGTGCAAGGGCAAGGTTCCCTTGAATCCCTTGTCCCCCAAGCAATCTTATGCAACAATCACTGTGGTTCCTCCTATTCCCATAGGAGCGTCTACACCAGCTAGCATGGGGACACAAGTGGCTTCCACAATGCCTATTCTAGGGGTTTCATAGGTTCCAAACCCTACTAGTACACACGGGATTAAGGTAGCCACCAAGGTTTTTGCCTTGGCTGGGGTTCATGCTCCTCTTGTAGTTTCCTCCATCGTGCCATCAGCAACAAGTCATTCTCGTAGTCCTCCTGGACATGTGGACATACTAGAAGTGAAACGGTAGGCTATAAGGTCAGAGGATTTCCCATCTAACTTCCACCTAGTTTCTACCTTCTTACAGAATAACTACTCCTCTCTTGAGGACAAGGATGATATATAAGAGTTCTCATGAACTTCCTCTCTTGGAATGTTTGAGGCCTTTCAAACCTCCCCAAAAAATTCTATGTCTAGGACACCCGTCATAGACTTGGTAATTTAGATTTTCTCTACCTACAAGAAGTTAATATTTTTGGTTTCATGCTTTATGCTACATGTCGCTTCATTTGGAAGGATGGCGTTATGTTTTCCTCTCAGCATGAAGCTGTCTGAGGTGGTGTAGTTACTCTCCTGTCACCTTGCCTTCATTTCGCTATTATTTTGCACAGTTCTAACCCCACACATAGAATTATCTGGCTTTTTCTTTCCATTCACAATCATTCTTTTGGAGTCTTTAATGTTTGTGAATCTAATGATGTTGTGGAAAGGTCCCAGATGTGGGTTTCTCTAGTTGAAAACTTGCCTCTTGCTACTTGGGTCATGTGTGGGGACTTTAATATGGTTGAAGTGGCATCTGACAAAGATGGCATTATGCCCCTTCGATGGACAGCTGGGGAAAGAGAAGCCTGGTACTACATGTGAAATAAATTGGGCCTTTTTTATCCTAATACAAACTACCACCAGGGTAGTGGGGTTTGGCACACTTGGTCAAACTTCTGAGCTGGCTCTGACCAGATTTTAAAACATCTCGATCGTGCTATGATCTCTGCGCAATCTTTTTTCTCTTTTTCTGAAGATTGAGATCTGCCTATCATTCCCTTGATAGATGTGATGTTATTCGTCCACTATCCCATCTATTTTGTCATTTCTTGGCAAATAGCTATCCCTAAGGTGGCCAAGTCTCAGTTCTTCCTCAACACATTTGTGTTGTTGCATGCTTCCACCATATCAAACATTTGTGTTGTTGCATGCTCAACACATTTGTGATGTTGTGGAAAGGTCCCAGATGTGGGTTTCGCTAGCTGACAACTTGCCTCCTACTACTTGGGTCATGTGTGGGAACTTTAATATGGTTGAAGTGGCATCTGAAAAAGATGGCATTATGCCCCTTCGATGGACAACAGGGGAAAGAGAAGCCTAGTACTACATGTGAAATAAATTGGGCCTTTTTTATCCTAATACAAACTACCACCAGGGTAGTGGTGTTTGGCACACTTGGTCCAACTTTTGAGCTGGCTCTGACTAGATTTTAAAACATCTCGATCGTGCTATGATCTCTGCGTAATCTTTTTTCTCTTTTTTTGAAGATTGAGATCTGCCTATCATTCCCCTGATAGATGTGATGTTATTCATCCACTATCCCATCTATTTTGTCATTTATTGGCAAATAGCTATCCCCAAGGTGTCCAAGTCTTAGTTCTTCCTCAACACATTTGTGTTGCTGCATGCTTCCACCATATCACACATCCAACATGTTTGGAATTTGGATCCACGTCCACCATCCTAGCAGGGATGGATTCAATGGTGGAATGATGCCATTACCAGAACTTGTTAGTTTCTATGCATCTATGGGTGCTAGCTAGCAATTTTTAGGAAACGCTCTTATGAAGCCAACACCCTCACCCTAAAAAAATCCTCTAAGGCTCTCACATTCAACCCCTTTGATGTGGATTTTCAAATTCACCTTGCCAAGCTTCCCCATGACAAGAAAATTGTTGACAACTATGCTGCCCATGGAGCTCAAATCAAGGCCTATTTTAAATGGTTGGAGGTTGGTGATAAAGCCTTAAAGGAGTTATCTTAGGCTCTCCAAGCTTGTCATACCAATGTTGGGACTAAAAAGATCAAACAGGGAATGGCTATTCTATCCAGTCTCCTGACATCCTGCAAGCATTCGTTCCTCATTATGAGAACGTCTTTGCTTCATAGGGAAACTTGGTTGCTCAGGAGGAAGCTCACAGAAAGTGTATCTCTATTACTCCAAACCATCTTGCAGTTGAGCAACATGCTTTCTGTGAGCAACTTCTTTCCCTCAGAGAGCTTAAAGAGGCAGTTTACTCCATGGTGGATGACAAGTCTCCTAGGTGTGATGGCTTTCCTTGTGAATTTTACAAACACCTCTGGGAACAAATAGGTCTTGGCTTGCACAAAGTCTATCTCGAAGCATATCATACTAAAAGAATAGGAGCGATAATAAATAAAGAGAATATAAAATTCATACCTAACGCTAGTGCAATGAGGACATATGCAATTGGAGGCCCATTACCCTTCTGAACGTGTCTTATAAGATCATTGCCAAGGTGCTCTCTCTCAAAATCAAGGACATGTTGCCTTTAATTGTGCAGCCTGAGAAAATTGGCTTCATCAAGTCTAGATATATTCTTGACAACATCATTGCTATTTGGGAAGGTATGTAATGGGCTTGCAAGTCCAAGCAGCAAGCTATCTTTTTAAAGATAGATTTTGTTAAAGCCTATCATCGCATTGAATGGCCCTTCATCTTGGCTATGCTTCAAGCTCTAGGTTTTGGTCCCAATTTTCTTTAGTCTGTGGAGATGCTCTTTGGTGATGCTAATGCTTGCATTACCATCAATAATTCACAGTCTGAGGCTTTTGGACTTTTTCGTTCAATCAGGCAAGGTTGCCCTCTAGCTCCAGTGCTTTACGTCCTTGCTATTGAAGGTTTTGGCTATTTTCTAGCTCATTTTATGTCTTTAGGGCTAGTTTGTGGCATTTCCTTGCCTGAATCTTCCTCCCAGTTAGTCAATGGTCATTTTTTTGATGATTCCTTTCTTACACTTCTTGAGCATGAAGAAAATATCAAAAATTCTTTAAACTGTCTGGACACCTTTTGTCAAGCCTCTAGCTCTGCCATCCAATGGCATAAAATGCTCTGCTACCACTAGTCTTTTTTGCTAGCTCCACCTTGGCTTAGCCAGTTTGAGTGGAAATGGGTTACTCACGGGGAAATCTTTCACTTTCTTGGCATTCCCTTTTCCTTCCAGGCCTCTCCTGTGGAGCTTTGGAATGTTATGCTTGCCATGATTAACAAAAAGCTTGCCTATTGGATCACCAAGCTGCTTTCTCTTGCTGGTAAATTCCAGATTTGTTCTAAGATTTTGGCCACCACTCATTTGTACTATTCTTCCTATTGGGCACCCTCCAAAGCTTCCTATCTCAAGCTGGAACATTTGCTCAGAGATTTTCATTGGGCTTCTAGTTTTGACCATCATGGTTTTCATAGAGTTGCTTGGGATTTTTTTTGTCTACCAAGGGAGTCTGGTGGTCTTGGCCTGCTTTCCACTCAGAAATAGGGCCTTTCTCTTTGTGAACAATGGATTATCCGAGCTATTTCTAGGGACAAAGCTTAGAAGATTTTGGTAAGTCACTGCATTTCTTTCCCCTTCCCTATTAACAGGCCTGCATGGAAGGGGATTGGTTTTCAAACCCTTCTCATCATGCATGAACCAGTGGCCATTTTGAGCTCATTTCTTATTAAGAGTATCTGGAAATCCTAGGAAGCTCTTAAGCCATGGCTTCATTGGGCTGGAGAGGAATTTCGCGATGGACTCTCCTTGAATCAACAGAGCATTTGGTGATCTCCCCTATTTGCAATTCAGGGTACTCCTCTCACCAAGATTCAAGGTGCCAATGCTCTGCATTTTTTAAAACATAGCATTCGAACTCTTAAGGATCTCTTTTCAAGAGTCACCATGAGTTTCAAGTCATGGGAAGATATGGAAGTTCAGTACCACCTTGTCTGTACGGATCAACAGACTTTTGACCTTCTATTGTCTTCCATCCCTATGCACCTAGTTCATAAGGTGGGGATTTAGTCTATTCAGCCTTGGTGGCATGATTGGAACTAGTATCCTACCACTCCATTTGCCAATTATAAGCCCAATATGCGGTACAAATGGCTCTTGCCCCATCTTCTAATGGTTGACATGCTTAACTAGTGGTGGCATTGGCAATCTTCACTTTCTCAATGGAGAAAACATTTTGACACCATTTGGAATGCTATTATAGAACCCAAGATTGCCCACTTTTCTTGGTGCCTTGCCTTCCAAGGTCTTCCCCTGGGGCCTCAGCTCAAGCACAATGGGGATTCCTGATCCCAAATGCCCCTTTTGTGGTCAACCTGAGTCCTTTTTGCATATTTTTTGGTTTTGTAAGCATGCTCAAAATTATTGGCACTGGATTCATGATTTTTTCAAGCCTTTCAGGCCTCAAAAATTCACTTAGATTTGGCATACCTTTAGGATGGAAATTTTGTTTTCTCTATGGAAAGATAGGAATTTTTTTCTATTCACTCATAATTTTTTGGATGTTAACATTGCTATGTACACTAAGGCATGCATTTGTAACAATGTGATTATGTAGATCCAGGTGCAAGCTAATAAAGTTTTCCTAGAAGTTTCTCACTTATAGGAATTGTTAAATCACTAGGGCAATGCTCCTTGTACCATTTCCAGAGTTCCTCTGAATGCCTCAGTTGATGCCTCTACCCATGTGGCCATTGTTCTCGTCGCCAGTCCTCAAGCTGTCACTCGCACACACCACACTCCCAAGCTTCTCACCACCACTCTCTTAGTGGTGGTGATGGTAGATGGAGGCACCACTTTGCTTCCCCACCCCATGGTGGTTCTAGCTGGTCCTCAACTCCTCCTCCTGAGCCTCGGCGGGCACATTTTGGGAAATTTCCTCGCTTGGCTTTGGCGATTTCTCCTCTGCGGCTAGAGAATAAGGATGTGGAGGCTACCCCTAATCCTACTACTATTGATGATGGCTGAAATGTTCCCAGTCTACCCCACAATCCCACTAATATGTGGGGATTTATTGATAAAGATGATCCTCCTCCCTCGGCTGGCACTGCCTGGGTAGCCTGAGGTTGTTTATTCTGTTATTTTTTTGATGAATAGTTGTTGTTTCCGACTCAGGCCGTGTTTTTAAGTTTGGCTTTGACTATGTGAACTCTTTCACGAGGTGATCTTGTATCCCCTGGCTCATTTTTTGTGAATTGTATTCTTAGTATATTTTATTAATAGAAAATGACTATTCATCAAAAAGAAAAAACCTTCTTTTCTTTCAAAACTCCTCCCAAATTAATTTCCAAAATTTTAATTCCATGGAAGGAGGATTGTTCTAAGATTTTAATCTTCTCATATATAGACGAAAATAATATGCATACAATAAATTCCAAATTACAAGATTGAAAAATTCTTTGCAATAAAACACAGACAATCAATTCATAGTCATGAAAAGATAGGGAAAGAAATAGCGTAATCAACTGCATGAATAAATCACAAGGATCTACCTAGATTTTGATGCTAATAACACAATGCCCAAGAAGATTTGTGAGAGAAATTTCTCCTCTCAAAACCTTCTCTCATTTGAAATTTCTTTCTTCCAAAATTCGTGATCCTTCCCCAAAACTTTGGTCCCTTGATAATGAATTCTCAATTGGTGATCAGGAGTTCTCTCTTAAAATCAAGGCACTAATTATGATCACTTGAGAGGACTCCTTGCTCACCAGACTTTAACTCTTTACTATCTTTTCTTTATCTTTTTCATGTACGTTTATGAATTATAAAATAACTTTATTTAATTCACTTGACTCCAAAATTTTAATCTCATGCACACTTTATGCAATCTTTAAACTTTTAATAAATTAATATCTTTTCCCCTTTTTAATTTAGTTTTTATATTTTATCCTCATGCATAGTTTTTGCAATTTTAAAACTCTTAATAAATTAATATCTTTTCATACTTTAATTTATTTTTGAAAGATTAATTAATAAAATAATTATTAACTTAAATAATAATAGTAGTTAGCATTTATTTAAAAATGAACTCTAAATGTTATTATTAAATTAAATAAATACTATCATGTTCTAAAATTTAAACTTATAAATTTTATCTTTATATTTAATTATTTTTATTTAATTAATTTTCCAATTAATTAAATATAATTAAATATTAAAAATATCATAATAATTTTCCATTAAATTTAATCATTTAATTTGACTTAATTAATAGAAAAAACACCAAAGACTAAGAGGACAAAATACAAAAACCCATCATAGAAAAACACATACAAGATCAAACTAAAGGGTTATAATCATGAATTTATGTCATACGATGCATTCAGAAGGTAGTCAACTCAAATACTTGTCCTAATTTTCTAGGACAAATGGGTTTAAGGGTTAGGATTTGGACTTAAGAATTTATCTCCCCTCTCTTACCGTTGCGATAATTCAATAGGGTATACTTATCCTAGCAATTCAAGGAAGTCGATACTCGATATCTGCAATTTGCATAAAATCCATGCATGTACAAACACAATATTCTAAACTAAATATACAATGGAAGGAAGTGGTGCATCATGTAGATCCTGACTAGTAGGTGACTACAACTCTCTTCCTTAACCACATCAAAAATGCCATACACATGCAGTATGGGGTAAGTATCCATAAGAAAACACATGATAATCCATCTAACTAATCATCATCAATAACTAAAATCACTATAATAATCATCATGCATACATGAAGTATAGATTACCAAGTAATCTCATCACATAATCAATTGAATGCGAAATAATATCTGATAATCTCAAAAGAATACTACTAATAATCAAGCATAATAATGGCCTAAAAGAGGTCGACAATAATAACAAAATGTAAACTAGGGTAGGCACACAAATGGAAAAATTGATGATAAAGAGGAAGAAAATAAGAAAGAGTTAGCTAGGGTTTACATTAGTGGCAAATGTTTTCCAAATGGTGAATCTCACTTAGTAGGGACACTAAATTTGGCAATTTGTTTTGCACTTTTGGGGTGGCAATGTCGCTCGCAATTTATGAAAACTGGGTCCCATGCTCAAACCAATTGTCAATACTGATACATGTAGTCATTTTTATTTTGACAATGACATCACCGATGGAATCTAATCTTTCCACATGGTAAATTAAATATTTCCACCCACAATTTCTGAGGTATGTCTTAATAGACGGTCACATTTGCAAATCTATAGTAAAACTTTAAGTCAGGTTATATGTAAAGTACATAAATTTGACAAGTGTCTCTATTCCAAAGACTTTCTAAGAAAATTTTTATCCTTCTAATCTTTGGCCCGAAATAGATTATATTGTGGACAAGTGTCATTATTTAAAAAACAAGTCTCATTATTTCAAAAACTTTCTCTGAAACTTGCTATACTTTAGCTTTGTAGCCCAAAATAAGATTTATACCATTGATTTAGGATCATCTAACTGCCATTAAAAAGGTTTATTGAATCTTTCATGAAACAAATTTATGGTTTCTTTTCATACAATGGAAAAAAATTGCCAATACAAATTTATTTTTTGCCCCTAAAATAATTTTGGATTCACCACAATCTTATACATTTTTCCAAAGGGGGGTTTCTTAAAGTTATCTCTAGAGTCAGTAGAGTTTGAGAAACTTAAAGAGTAAGAGGCTATTCATGCTCTTATTCAACTATTGAGTGTCATCTCAACTAAAGTATTAACTGTTAGACTTGTTCAATAGGTTCTATAAACTCAACAAGAGACAACACATGGACCAACTATAAAGTGGAAAAAAATACAGATATCACTATCCAGTGATAGTACCTCTTGGTCATAGTTAGTGGCACACAAGGTTGATACACCATAGGATACAATTAGTTTAGACAAGGTCATCCAACTGCCTAAATATGACCTTAACAATATGACCCTAGAATAAATGAAAAATTTGCAAACTTTGTTGAGTCATAAGACAAATAAAGAGAAAATCAAAAGGGAGTTGAGACAAAAGAAGATATTACATGACACTAAGGACATTTTTGTTGATACTTTTGATATTAAGGATATAAATGTGCAACATCCAATTGTGGATAATTAGTGTATATAGTTGATAAAGTAAAAAGTAAAGATATATAGACCAGTGAAAAAATTGCTAAGATGGTTTGAGAAGGGAATTGAGCACAAAGTTTTGGAGAATGTTTCAACTAAACTTGCAATAAGGGGGGTTGATATTTCAAGACTTACCACTAGTTTGGAAGAAATTTTGATAGTAATTCATTCTTTGTACATGAAGCTTTGTGATGTTGATTTCTTCACATTGGAGAATCAACACTCTATTGATCAAATATAGGAAGATATGAAGGCTTGTACCATTTCATTGGGCAATAATGCAAGTTCAAGCTCACATTCATACAAGTGACATTTGATCAGGGAAGATTAGCTGAGTTGATGGCTAGAGATAGTAGGATCAAGAATAAACTAATTCTATTCAATTCATGCTACTACCCCATTTATAAATAATTTAGGGAGAGCTATTTGTAGCATAGAATCTAATCATGAGAAATCCACACCTCTCAAAATAGAAAGCTTAATTGATCTAGCTGCTTAGCGAGAAATTCAGATTTAGGTTCTTGAGTCAATTAGAACAAGATGGAATAAAGGACTAGAGATGATTTTAGATAATCACAAAACATTTTTGGATAAATACAAATTAACCCATGTAATCCCCACGCCACAGAGTGACTAAAAGAAGGGGTAAATCATCATGACAAAAGGAAATCAAGGGGGAAATTATCATGACAAAAAAGGGGAGATCATTTAGAAAGTGGGAACTCATTTATGCATAGGAGGCATTAAAAGATTAGATCAGAAGTAGAGTTATTAGACAAGCTAGTATGAGAGTTTACAAACATGGATATATTTTGTATAGAAAAGTAATTGAAGACCAAGTCATAGTCTTAGGGGGAGTGCTATTTTTGATATTTTTGTAATTTTGAACAAATAACTAAATCATGACAGATTGTATTTTGTCACTAATGTCAAAGGAAGAGATTGTTGATCTCTAAGAGTTGTTGTCTATTAGTGTTTAACACTTAGTCATTCTCTAGGTAGTGTTGGTCAGTCATCACTATGAATGAGCCATCCAGAGAAGGCCAAGCTACATGGATTTTCTTATATTTCATTACATGTCAAGCAAGTCAAAGGCTTTTGAGCACCCTAGTAGAGATTGAGCTACAATAAATGTAGAGTAAAAACTCATGTGGAGACCTAGCAATGTACAGTTAACTAATTCTAAGTGAGTCAATACATGTTGAGCCTATAGAAACTAAGAGATAGCATCAATGTTATTTCTAACCAAGCATCAGAACATTCAATTGTCGAGTGAACCAATTTTGACATATGTGTTTGTAATGGCATAAACGGTTATGTAAACCATTTTGGACAACTTCTACATGATATTTAAGGATTTTAGAGAAAATTAAGGAGAAAAATATGCATTTTGTCAAAAGGCATTAATCCCAAGAAAGGTAAATTAACCAATTAGAAAATTAGAAGGGTAAAATAGAAAAAGGAAGAATTGTGGATTGTTGATTATGATCTAGAATCTTCCATGGTTATATATTTTAGAAGTGATCTGACACCAAATCATTATAAAGTGTAATGGAAGTGAGATGAAAGCATGAAGGAGAAAATGAGCCAAGGATAGAGCAAGGAAGGTTAAGTTTGATAAGAAGATAAAATAGAGAAACATAGTCTTGTAATGCTTTTAACCAAGCAGACCCCTCATGGGGTAGATCATCAGAAGTGATCAAATTGTAACCCTACTAAGGGAGCTTTTTTGTTGCAACAACAAATATTTGTGGGTGTCATCCCCACCCCAATTTTACCTTCACTTTGGAGGGTTCCTAGGTTACCAAAATCTTTGTGTTATGAGTTTATATTTTCATGGTTGATGGATGTTATGCTCAGATAAATTTAATTCCACTTTTACAGTTTACAAATATATGAAATGAGAAAGATTAGGAGTGAATGCAACTAATCTATTGTTTAGTTCAAGAAGTAATTTTTTTATAAATCTTGATTCACACCCCCCCCCCCCCCTCCCCTCATTATCTTGATTTCAAATAAGGCTTCCAACAAAAATGTCTAAAGGAAACAAATGGAGGGAAAATAGTCTCCCAAGCCTTTGGGTTATTTCCCTAGGCTATTAAAAGCCATAACTTGATTGGGTTTCTAGAATTTAAATAACATAACCAAGTTATGAAACTTATAAAATAAATTCAAAACTTGACTAAGTTTTGAAGAAGTAAAAATGGGCTATAATGTGAAGGCCATAACTTTCACATACAGAGTCTGATTGAATCCGTTCAAAATGTGTTCCAAGAAATATATTGACACACACAAAAACACTCACTAACTCCCTAAATAAATTGCAATATATATCTCTTACTAACCCCTAAGCTCTTGTGTTCTCTCACTAAGTCATAACCCCTCTCTCTCTCAAACACACACACACAAACACTCACTAACCCACTAAATATATCCTAATATATGTCTCTTACTAACCCCTAACCTCTTGCATTCTCTCACTAACTCCTAACCTCTCTCTCTCTCTCTCTCTCTCTCTCTCACACACACACACACACACACACACACACACACACACACACACACACACACACATGTTACCCTCAAACTCAATCTCTCTCTAAATAACCCCTAACTCTCTCTTGATGTGCAAGATTGTTGAATTGTCACCTTGAATAATTTAGTTTCAATTTGCATCATTTAGTTTATCAATCTAGGATGGTGTCCAAGGCTATATGCAAAGGATAATTAAGAAAACTTTCTTGACAATTTAGTCTATACTACACTTGCATGAAATCAAATATTTTATAGAGAGCTTGGATGAAAAGGAATACACTTGTAGGAATTGAAAAAGGATAAACTAAAGAAATATTTTTGGAAATGAAATTGTTTGAATTGAATTTACTATACGAATTTCAAATTACAATGTTGTTGGAAAATAAAACCAAATTATCCTATTTCCTCAAACTAAAACAACCTTCCTAATCTACCCCTCTTCATCACCATGTCTCTACTCAAATGATTGCGAAGTATTTATAGAGTACATATCCTATAATTACCCAACCAATCTATGAAAAATTTCAATCCAAGATCCTATTTTTATGGGGTCATTAACACAAGTTTGAGAAAATTGAATCTGTTGTCCACAATTATGTCACTTCATGTTCAGTCAACTTAAGTCATGTGCTTCATCTTTATTTTCAAATTCATGAATCATGAAAAAACCTTAGATTTTTTTGTATCCCTTTTTTTATACTTTCTAGATCATTTTGAATTTATCAATTTTATTAAGAAATGAGAGACTTATGGTCATTTTGCTGACATCTTGCAAATCTCAATCTCATTAAGAAATGAGTGATATGCGACAATTTTAGTGGGACTACCTTTTTGACTATTTCTAGGAACTTGATTTTAGGATAACTTTAAGTTCTCGACATGAATCAAGCAACTTCTCATCAATCAGTTTGACCTGATCATTGATCTTGATCATAAATATTAGATTACAATCATGAAACAAAATTTAAATACTTTCCAACATGAATTATCTTTGTTGAAGAAAGATAACACAATGTAATGTAGAACTTCAACTTGTACAAAAAAAATATTTTGTCCACTAATTTAGGAATGATTGATTGTCCATGATTGTTGGAATGTATTTCTTGATTGAAAGAGTATTCTACTTATTTTGATGATTTCTTCAAAGCCTTCAATGTGTCTAGATTTCTCTGATGTTTGTGTCTAGAGCTCTTTGTAGACAATGCTTTTGAAACATTCATCTTGTCATGAGTTAATTAATAAACTATAAAAGATACATTTGTAGTATCTTGCACAATCATAAAGACATATTAGATATAATTTTTATGCCGTTCACTTACAAAAAACTAATCAAATATCTACTTTTGGTTCTACCTTAAACAACTAAGGAACCTTCCATTATTCCTCAAATCCACTTTGTCATCAATATTTTAAGAAGAAATATATGATATGATTGGGTTAATTATGAGACCATTATGATATCATCATTTCACCCATGCCTAAAATGTTGCAGGTCCCTCTGCAACTCATGATGAGCCCTCTAATTCAAAAAAATATATTTTTTCATCTTTTTTTGGAAGGCTCTAGGTAGATTCGGGTAGTTTTGAGTAACATTAAAATTCAACTCCCTCCCTCCCTCCAAAACCAAAAAAAATCATTTAAAAATCCTTATAGAAGACAAATTTGTACGCACTCTAGTCAAAAATTGATTAAATTAAATGATACAATTTGACAAATCAACAATATTGCAGATCATTTTTGGCACCGTTTCTAGGGAAATGTATGGTTTGAGGAACTTGTTCCATAAAAATTGTATGTGTTTATAAGGGTCTTGAGTTTTGAATATTGGTGAGACAAAATAGATGACCTAGAGATCAATTTGGATGATACCTTCCTATTAGACATAATCTAAGGGAGGAAAACATTTAGTATTTGAGTGAGAAATATCATGAAGAAGATATCCATGATAATTATAGTGGGGAATATACTGACAAGGAAATTGAAGAACAACACGAAACAATAATGAGGTGCATGAAAACCACAATGAGGACAATATCAGTGATCATAATGGAGATGATCAACCACTTGATATAAAATTTCAATATGACATTGATATAAATAGATGAGAGGATGAACCACCAATGAAAAATATTTCTCTAGCTAGTCTCCCAATTTTTTGAGGAAAAACTTTGGAAGATCCTAATCAATTTCTTTTTGAGTTTAAGGTTATGTGTCAAACCTATGATTACACCACTGACAACCAGAAGTTGAAACTTTTTCCTCCAACTTTGATGAATTTTCTTTTAGATGGTTTATGGGTCTCTAACATAAATCTATCACAACTTGGGATGAAATGGAAAGTGTATTCCTAGATAACTAGGAAGACTGTCAAGTCAAAGGTAAAAAAGAGGAATTGTTATGAATGAGGAAAATGGAGGATAAAAGTTTGTAAGATTATGCTGATAGGTTCCAATTTTTTCATTGGAGGTTTTGGAATTGTTTAACTAAGGATATTACCAAGAAAACCTTTTTGAAAGGTATTGATGAGGATTCAAGATATTCTCTAAATCTTATGGGAAAGGGGATATCAAAAAATTGAATCTATATGAGATAATTGATATCTATCAAAATTATTCTTGCACTAGACATGGTATAAGGAGTTTTAGAAGAAAGGGAGGTCAATTTGATGTAACCTAGGTAATGGATGAGATAAAAAATCTTAAGATAAATATTCTTTTACATTTGAATAGTCAAACAAACAAGAAAAATTCTGAGCCATTGGCTATTTACTATGCAAAGTACAAGAGAAAACATCTATCGAGGCAATGTCCATTAAATAATATTGATATTTATGTACCAGATGTTATGGATCCCATAATACTAAAACCTATAAACTATTATAAAAAAATTAAAGGACAAATAAAGAAAATAATGGACACAAAGTAGGATTTGAATTATGTAGGTCAAAGGGGACAAAATCAAAGACAACTCATAAATAGGAACAATTGGAACAATCATAATGCATGAAATAATCAGAATTCTTATAATAATTCTAGTTGGAACAACCCAAAAGGCTACCTCTAAATCTACCTTCGGGTGCCTCTCCATGGAAATAGAACCCATGACAACAAACTCAATGGAAACAAAATCTACCCCCTTGGAAGAATCAATATAATCAATGGCAACCTAATCAAAACCAAAACCAACCATGGCGACATAATTAGAACTTCAACAAACAATGGGGACCAAATCATAACATGTCATATCAACCAACTAAGTAGTTGAATAAATGTATGTTACCTATAGAACCAATTCCTAATCCAACAAATAGGAAAACTAATGTTTTTGATACTAGCCTTGTTGGTCTTAACTTTATTGAGGTTAATGACACTCATTTAAGGAATATGATTATTCCTTCTTCTACTCTTGTCAAACCTCAGGAAGGGGAACAACCTTAGGGATTGAGAAATCCTATGATGATTAAACGCTTGATAGAGAAAATAGAATCAAAGAAAGTGCCATATCTTGAAAGATTTAACAAGGGTCAAGAAGCTCTAGATAACTCCAAGGAAGATCATAAGGATATAATGGATTCTCAAATTTTGAAGGAATTGAAGAAGATCAATGTAGAAACTCCATTTTTACATACTATTAAATATATTTTTGAAATTAACAATCTAATCAAAACACATTGAATTAAAACTCTTGGAAGGAACAAGAAAATACCTCCTATCATCCAGATGGGAGCTAAGATTAAAGATGTGTTGGTTGGAAGATTGTTACTGTAAGAATTTGGCTTAGGCCAGAATTCACCCAAGACCAAGGAACTCAAACACAAGCACATAGTAGACCAAAATAGAGAGAGTATGATTAGAATGATGATATTCATTCAGTATGCCAGCTTGAGAGTACAGTAGGAGTACTTGTATATACAGGCCTCAAGAGAGCTTCTAGAATGCATAGAAGTTAGCAACATGATAAGTCATACAACTAGGCACATGTACACTAGATATGGGTTATCCTCCATTAAGCACATAATTAAGTGTGATGATGTGAGGATAAGCCTACAATGGTGTAGCATGCAAATCAATGGTGTAGACAAAATGTGCTAACTAAGGAGTGTGGATAACTATGTTGTCAACATGAAAACTTAGTGAATGAAGTGAACTCATGTGTTGTATACACCATGTCCATAATTAGAGTTGCATAACTCATGAGAGTACACAAACTCCCAAGTGTCTCACCTAAAATAAATAATAAAATAATACAAAATAATTAAATAATGCATTAACCTAAGTAAACTTAAGTAAGTGTAATAAGTGAATACTTATTTATACCACCACCCCTTGTTAAGTGCAACTTAGGGGAATGCCCTTAATCTTACAAAATATAGGATGCAATGCAGGATGGGTCCCAGCTACTAGGCCATGTTAGGTACCCATGTACATAATGATATGCAATCTCTCATAAAGTGAAGAAAGAGGGAAAACCTCAAGGAAAAAATCCTCCCCCAAAAAGAGAGATGAATAGGGATGCACGGATGGATAGAGTAATCAAGACCCCCCCATTACAACATACATCCAATATATACATAATAGAATTATGAGAAGAGGAAGAGAGACAAGATAGGCTCCCCCCCCCCAAAAAGAAGGATGTCAAATAGTGACTACTCTAATGAAGAAGCTGATCCAACACTACAGAATGGTGTTCCTCCCCTTAGGAAGAAACAATGCCAAAGGTACAAATGAGATGCTTCTATTGTGCATGGAAATAATTGCATGGATAAGTGATGTCTCTGGAACCTGCTCAACTAGCTAAAGAACCTGTCTCAAAGAACTATGTGTCTCTAGAACTGATGAAGAACCCGCTGCAAATACTAATCATAAGTATCCACAATCACTTCAACTTGTGAGGATTGATCATGTAGAGAATGAACAAGAGAGTTGGATGGAGCCCTCATGACAACTAAAGAAGGTTTTGCTACATCAAGAAGAAGAGGTAGATCATCAATATTGTCCCCCAAATCTGTCACTGAACCTATACTTGGAAGACTAGATGTACCCTACCATTCTAAACTATTACTGTAGCTATGTATGCATGCAAATTGGACTAATAAAGTGACCTCTTGCTACAACTATCAATAGAACCCCACATGTTTGAATCTATTGAAGCACTATTGTTGGTGTCACCATCAGTTTCCACACAATATGATGTGCGGAGAGGAGTAGAGGACAAGCTTGGTGCACTTTCCTCAAAGCAAACATCCTTCTCCACAAAAATCTAACGTGTCTTTGGATCTAGAAAACTATATACCTTCACACTATCTTCATAACCAATTAAAGTACAAGGCTGAGATGATTGTACCTTGCATCCCCTAAAAGATCTATTTGCCCATGCAGGACAATCGAAGACTCTAAGTGTGTCAAAATAAGTTTTCTACCACACCATGTCTCAAAAAGAGTCTTGCCATCTAAGGTTAGATGAGGAGAATGATTAAGAATGGGAGTGGCAGTATTGATTGCTTCAACTTCTAATGATAGTTCTAGAGACTTGGCTTGTATCATGCAACTTGCCATAGACTTAAGAGTGTGGATCCTCAATGCTGCAACATCTGTCTTATGTAGACTAAATGCTGAAGGAGTCTGAACATCAATTCCCTCGAGTATGCAAAAGTCCTTAAGACTTCTATTCACATACATGCTTCCATAATCCATTCAAAGTACTTTGATGGCCTTTTTGGATTTTCATTCTACATGACTCTTGAAGTCTAGAAACTTTTCCAACACTTCATTCTTACTATGAAGAAAGTAGACCCAAGTGAACCTTGAAAATTCATCAATGACAATTAGTATATAGCAACCCTAGCTGAATACAAAAGAACCTGCTAATACCATGTCAACCATCTGTAGAACACTTGGTGCTCTTGAACACTTCCCTCTCTTTAACTTCCCCTCTGGACACATATCCACTGAATCTGTTGAATATTCACCCTTAGAAAAGTTGATTTGAGGTAGACCTTTGACCATTTAGTATGTGCAAAGTTGCTAAAGGTAGCAGAAGTCAAGATGACCATACTGTTGATGCCATAATTGCATGTTTAAATTTGATTGTGAAAACAAAGCCTTTGAAGAAGACTTGGGCACAAAATGGAAGAAAGAGTACAACCTCTTGTTATGATTCACTTTCCCCACTACAACCAATGAGTCATCTTTAAGACTATGCACCTTTACTAAGTCTAGAAGGAACTCAACTCTATGTCCATCTCCAAGGTAAGTGATTTGGTAGATTGATAGGAGATTTGAACTTAGGTTTGGAACATATAGAACATCTTGAAACTCTCCATTTTCCATCTCCACATTTCCTTTTCCTTCAACTTCCATTTTGCTATCATCTCCCATGAAGATGTACAGTACCTTTGATTGCTTCATTGAAGAGAAATCCTCCTTTGAAGAACCCATATGATAAGAGGCACCTGAGTCAAATATCCATTCCTTTGAAGAGTTTGAATTTTGCCATGAGTGCTTGACCTTTTACCTTTGAATATGTAGAAGACCATCTATCCTTGTAAGCATTAGGCAATGGAACATTATATTTCTTCATGATGTTGGTCAACTCATCAATCTTTTTTAGATAACACTCATGCTCTTCATGACCCATTTTCTTGCAATAAGCACACTTCCTCTTCTCCTTATTGTTGTCCCCCTTCTTGTTGGAATTTGAGGACTTGCCTTGTTGATCGGATTGTGGTGTTGTCTTTTTTGCATCCTCTGATTTGTTTGTCCACTTCTTCTTATCCTTTCCTTTGTTTCATATTATGTAGCTAAATTTTGAGAACTCTCATTGTTGGCCATCAATGCTTTAGACTAAGGTGATTTGAGAATCCCCATTGATTTCAACTTCTTTTCTTCATCATCCAACAGTTTAGCATATTCATCAAAAGTGACTTTCTTGTAGGAAAACCCTAAGGTAGTCTTTGAGGTGTTAAAAGAAGCTACAAATGTGGAATAGTCCAATGGCATCTTGTTATGTATGAGATAGATCAGTCTGTCATCTTTGATAGAACTCCCATAATCAGTAAGCTTTGTACTTAGTTCATTCACCTTGATGATGAAATCTTGTATTGAGTCATATGACTTAGGATCTAAGGAGACAAGCTTATCTTCAATTTTGAAAACATCCTCTTTAGACACTTTACCATATAGGCTTTCGAGGGTATCCCAAGCTTCCTTGGATGTAGAAGACTTCTTGATTTGTAACATGATCTTATCATCTACCCCCAAACATAAATCACATAGGGCTTTCCTATGCATTGCTACCCAAGCTGAAATATCACTTGCTGATGCATTATGACCTGTTAGTTTAGGAAGAGTACCATCTACATATTATGAAACTTCATTATGTATTAAGTGATACCACATTTTTATGGACCATGTAGCATAGTTATGAGGAGTTAATTTAGGAAACTTAAAGTTTTCCATAATGCAAAAAATGAAAGAAAAGTGCAGAAAAGAGAGAACACAACACCAAGAACACCCCCCCTTCTCACTAAATCAAGAAACCCCCCCAAAATAGATGCTTTGGGCACTTTATCAGTAGTGTGATTACAATGGGCCACTTGCCAATTTTGGTCTTCATGGACTTTTGATTTTGCTTGTTACAACCTCTTAATAGATTACAGATCTAGAACTTTACAATGTACTACAATTTTGAAGCATTACAAAGCAAAGAAAGGCCCTATTGCTGAAAGTGACACTTTTGTCCACATAACCCTACAATTTGACTGAGGATCTGGAAACAAAAAATAATACATTTTCAAAAAAAATGGAACCTATTTTGGACTCTAGATGTTCCCATACAGAGCGTTTGAAGTTGCAAAATGCAAGATTATGCAGGTACAATTGCAATTTTTGACAAATTCATGCACCAAAACTAGAAAAACACTACTCCATTGAAAGGTTTAGGAAATTTTACCCAATTTCAAAAAAAATTGCACCTAATTTGGAATTTGGATGTCTGAGTTATGGCCTCCCAAATTCAGACCGCAAAATCAAAAATCAATTTGGAGAGGGGTTGCATTAGCGAATGATGGGGTTAAATTTGACAGTCATATAGCTATCATAGTAGTTTAAATCTAGCTAGGAATGATGGTCAAACAACTATCAATTTTAAGCCAATAGAAAGATGATGTCAGCAGAATCCCACCCTGTGATGATGTTAGCATGATGTCATCTATACAAAAATTGTTTGAACTATACAAATTGTACAAAAATTGATGACATGGCAGAGTACTCAGATGCTGACTGGACTGCTATCGTATGTCTATGTGGCTTGCTAACTGGGCTAAATTTGCTGACTTAGCTAGTGACATAGTGCCATGTGGAGTGCTAAGGCTAGTGCTTACACAGTGGTTGACTGGGATGTGACAATGTAGCAGATATGACACCGTGGGCGAATCCACAATGGCCATGTGTCCTGGCAGAGACTATACTTAGCGATCCATGTGGGTGGCTAAAATATCACTGCATGGAAAAGTTGGATTGGACACCAGTTGCTGCAAATTTTAACTATGGATGAGAGATAGCGACCATCGAGTTTGTATTTCGATCACTGAAAAAGATTATAACGTCGTTGGTGTTGCATGTTGTTGGGGTTTGCTAGATACCTTTTCATGGCTGCCAAAACATTTCAAATGTCACCAGATTATTGGGAATAGTCCCACATTCATGAGTTAAGAGGTTGAGATGTATTATAAATACATCGGCACTCGCATACAATGCAAAGAAGAAGCTGATATGGGTGTTGGTCGGTGCTGGAGTGATGGGGTCCTCACCAATATTTGATTGATACCCATTGAAGTTTTGTTCTACTACTTGATGTGGTGTGGCTTGGGGAATGTTCAAGCTTAGATTTGGTTGAGCGAGTATTTGTAGAGGTGTACGGGCTGAATTTGATGAAGCCACCCACAGTAAAATAAACAAACCCTGTGAAATAAATAATAATATCCCACCAAAATTACAGAGCTGAGTCGGGGTGTCATTGCCCAATTTGGCTAAAAAAAAATTCTCTTCCTATGCTAATAAATCCGAAAATCTAAAAATACCAATTCAGAAATAAATTTTAGAGAAATAAATCAATTGTAGATTTGAAAAACCAATTAATTAGATCCGAAATTAGATCATACCCAAACTGCAAATCAGGGCCTCTGAGTTCCAATTTTAAAAAAAAAACTCCTCACGATCACCTTTCACCTAGCATAGGCAAATTTATAGTTGATCTTCACTAAATCAACACTTCGGATGCAATGGCGAGGTCAAATCTAGCTCCAAATGCTCACAATTTTTATGGATCCTCCAAATTCATGTCGAGGTGTTGAAGCATGAACAGTCTTGAAAAGTTATGTTTAGAGAATCTCCCTCAACTTTGATACCTTGTAAGAATTTGGCTTAGGACAAAATTCACCCAAGACCAAGGAACTCAAACACAAGCACATAGTAGACCAAAATAGAGAGAGTATGATCAGAATGATGATATTCATTAAATATGCCAGCTTGAGAGTACACTAGGAGTGATTGTATATAAAGGCCTCAGGAGAGCTTCTAGAATGTATAGAAGTCAGCAACATGATAAGTCATACAAACAAGCACATGTCGACCAGATATGGGTTATCCTCCATTAAGCATGGAATTAAGTGTGATGATGTGAGGATAAGCCTACAATGGTGTAGCATGCAAATCAATGGTGTAGACAACATGTGCTAAATGAGGAGTGCGGATAATTGTGTTGTCAACATGACAACTTAGTGAATGAAGTGAACTCCTATGTTGTAGACACCATGTGCATAATTAGAGTTGCATAACTCATGAGAATACGCAAACTCCTAAGTGTCTCACCTAAAATAAATAAATAATTCATTAACCTAAGTAAACTTAAGTAAGTGTAATAAATGAATACTTATTTACACCAACAAATATCACAAAAGTACAATGATCCAAGAACTCCTATGATTACTTTAAAAATTGGAAAAGGGGAAATTCCTAATGTTTTGATTGATCTAGGACCTTCTATCAATATTATTACAATGGATACTATAGAAGCATTGGGGTTTCAAAATATGCAACCAACATCAACTGCATTATTGTTGGCTGATAATTCTACTACCAAAATGGAAGGAAGCCTAGAAAATGCAACTATGACTATTGAGAATTGGGATTATCCTATTGATTTATTGGTCTTAAAAGCTAGAAAGAGAGATGTAGGCTATCCTATCATTTTTGGAAGATCTTGGCTTACAACTGCAACAACCTTGATAGATTGTAGATATGGTAGTATGAAAATTTCAAATGGGCTGAAACAAACAGAATTGTCATTATTTCTAGTAGCTAAGACAACTTTAACAGAAAATTCACCTTTTTGGGTAGACAATGAAATGGAATCTAAAGGAAATGGAGTAGTCCATTTGTCAATGATAGCATTGAAGGAACATTTAAAGTAATTTTAAGAGTTTGTGCAAAGTGATTTGGAAAGAGAGGAAGAAAATAATAAACAATAACAATGTGAAAATGAGGAGAATAAACATGCAATAACATCTCTGCACCACACCCACAATGATAGTTTTCCTTTAAAATCACTTATGAAAGAAGTCCAAGATGATATTATATTGATGTCATGTCATAGTCATAGAAAAGAATCCAAGGAAGAGATTTGTACAAGAGCAAGAGGGAGAGTTGATCCAAATAGAGTTTAAAGATAAGATGTCAGAGGGAGAATGAAGAATTAGAATCAAACTAAGGATATTATAAAATCTTTTGAATCATTCTATGGCTCTAAATTTTCTTTTCATAATGACATGATGTATTGCCATCAATGCCAAAGAGGGAGATTGTTGAAAATAATTATTCAATTGTATATTGTCATTGATGTTACACAAATGTCACACTTTAACCAAGCACAACTAGTGTTAACTGAATTCAGTCAAGCACCAAAGGATATTCTAGTATTAGTGGAATTGAATTCAAAAGGAACCAAGTTCAGTTGGTCATTGAAGAAAGTCAATATAAACCAAGTTAGGCCAGTCAATGAAGGATTTTTGTATTAATCAAGTCAGGTTGGTTACCAAAGGAATTCTTATATTAACCAAGTGACTTATCTCAATGTTATTCGATTGTCAACAAAATGCTTTTGTTAATTTAATGGTCAATACAAGAATACTCAGTGGATGTTAAATGTTTGTTTGAAAAGATATTCAAGCCGACTTGATATTGGGTTTCATATATATGAAAGGCCAAGTTGTGGAAGAAGAACAATAAGAAAGATGTGAAATAAGAAGAATATCTGATTAAAGACATGAGCTGCAAAGAATATTCTGATCAAGAAGTATCAAGAAGATAAACCAAAATAGTGATATGAATCTACAAAGTTAGTTGCTTCATCAATCAGGTCAATCATTGTTACTCTCTAATAATTGTAGAAGTGCCTAAAGATCTCTAACAAGGCCATTCCTAACAGGGTGATTCAAATCCTCTAATAGGGTCACACCTAACTGTGTGTTTTGTAACCTTAACAAGGTTGGCTCCTGACAAGGCTCACTTTAAAAGAGTGAAAATTTCTAACTAGTTGCTTTGGTTGTATTCCCCAAATTGGATTTCCATGTTAAATCCTTTTGTCTCATGTGTTCATATTTTTTATTAGATAAATAGGTTTTACAAGGACCCTAAAACCCAAGAGTTAAAACATTAACAAGGCTGATAATAAGTGTGGAAAGCCCAGCCAAAAAAGTTATAGTTCAAAGGTTGAAAATAAGCATAAGGCCTAGCCGACAGACAAAAACCAAAGAGAAGACCAGGAGTAGAAACAACAAGAAATGACCAAGGCAAAAGCCCTTACAAAAAGCCAAAAAAAGGCTTAGATAGAAACAAAAGAATAGGCAGAGGATTTGTCCTCATTCTTTCTCTCCAGGTCTTGCATGACCTAATCTGCCTCATAGGCCATCTTGTTCTCCTCAGCCTCTTGCTAGTGCACCCTTTGATCCTCCTAGTCCTAACCATTGTTGATGTTGTCCTTTGCAGTGTTGACCCCCATTTTGGCTTCTTCCATGTCTTTACCATCCTCATCATCCTTCATAACTCTGTCTTTGATCCAGCCCATTAAAGATATGATGTTGTTGTTAATGGAGTTGAGCATCGAAATCATTTGATTCAAGAGATTATGATTGTAGATTTCAAGGGTGTTAATCCTTCTCTCTGCCAGACTAAGCCTCTTACCATTGTCATCTCTTTTATCAGAGTTTGCTCCATTCCTATTATCCTCCATATGACCCACCTACTCTTTGACCTCCTCCAGCTCATGGAAAAGCCACTTTATTGATCTAAAGTTATCAATCATGCTATTGTGGGCATTGTTCAAGAGATTCAGACTGGTTTCCCTAGATTTGTCCAAAATAGCCACAATCGTCGAGTCTATGAGTTCTTCAAGCCTTGTCTCTTCTTGGTTATCCACAAGGACCTGTGGCATCATGGCCTCTCTAAAAATGCCCATTTTTGAGGTCCTAACTTTAAAGTTTTTCCAAGCTTTCCTCCTATTATTTACCTACACCTCCCCACCCTCGGTCTTAGAATCCAAATTTAATACCTCAAGTTGTGCATGAATATGGATAGGTGAAAGAGGTAGCAAAGACATATCCCATTCTTGCTACATTATCTCATCCTCCAAACCCTCCCTCTTGCATTTCTTCCCTCCCTGGTCATCCTTAATTTCCTCCTATGTCTCCATTTCCTCCTCTTTCATCTCCACATCCTCCTCCTCATCGTTGTCATCCTTTACATCTTTCACAGCATGCTTCTGCCCATGATCCCTAGGACTTTTTCTGTTGGGGGTGATGGAGGGAGGTGAGTTCTTGACCTGATGAGTGGCTTTTTTATCAGCAAAAGAAATCACGTCATCCTCAAAGCTAAAGCTCTAAATGTCATCTGAGTCTAAAGAGAAGCTGGAGCTTCCAAAGGTCACATTCTTAGCCTGAGGGGGAGCCTTGCTTATAGTCTGAGCCTTAAAATGCTCATAAATAAGCAATAGTAGCCCCGCATGCAACATGGGGTTATGAGTATGCTTCTTTTTGAAGCTAACCACCGCCTTGATCAAAGAAGTTAACAAGTAAAAAGGAAAAGAAATTTTATGGCTGCGCCAAAAATGATTCAAAAGAACAAAGTGGTGGGTATGAGCCCTATCAAACCTAGGGTCCAAAGTAATATACTCTATAACAGCTCTCAGAACATACCTCCATAGTTTCTTCATGGTGTCAAGAACATAGTACATGTCAATCTTCTTTAGGGCTTTCAGTTCCTTCTCATCCTTAACAAAATCCCACACAACATTAGCCGAAAGCTTCTTGTCCCTGAAAAAATTAAAACCCTCAATTGGGATTTTAGAAACGGTCGAAATCACCTCCTTAGTGATCATGAAAGAAACCTCATTCACCTTCACTTTGCAATCCTTCCATGAACCAATCATTCTATTGGTCACCTCATGATCAAAGCCATGCGATTTCGTTCTGTATCTAGTAATCCTGCCTTGATCTAGCTGCTCCCAAACTTTGTCCTTGCTCTTCCATTTCTCAATTTTTCCCACTAGCTCCTTTCTACACCTTTTGCCAACCATATCTACACTCTGCACACCCTCAGTTCTCATATGCACCTCACACTGCAACAAATTGGAACCTCTGTGAATAAGTAGAATGTAGAAAGAATTAACCCTTTTGTTTCTCCTATTGTAAATGTAATAAATGACCCACAAATTGTGTCGACTAGTTTGTAATAAATTGCAGCAATTACAATTTCCCATTCTAACTTTTTGGGAAGTACCCTTTCCCCTTGATCCATTCATACTCATAATTGAAAATTGATTTTCTTTGTACTTGGATCTTGTCCAGTTCGATCATGCTTTTAACATCTACCAAAAAAGTATTTTTGGGATGCCATGTCATAATTTGGCTTGCACGAACCCCAATATTTGCAAACTTGTCAGCAACTGAGTTAGCTTCCCAAAAAATATGAGTGGCGTGGACTCTACTAAATTTGGAAAGAGTCTCACGAGTCTCATTAATAAGATTCACAATTGACCATGATGGCTAAGAGTTGCCATTAATACATTTTATAATGTTGTTCAAATCCCTTTCAAGCCAAAGATTAGTAAATCCAATTTCAAAAGCCAGTTTGACAGCATTACATGCAACATTCGCTTCCACAGAGTGCTTGGTTTGACAACCCAATGGGTGGGAAGAAGCTGCAATACCATCTCCATTTTCATTCCTTATTATGCCTCCACTTCCCAAGGAGCTAGGATTTCCCTTGGATGCTCTGTCGAAGTTGGCTTTATGCCAACCTTCCAAGGGGAGAAGCCATTTGGCTTCCTGCCTTTTCATCTTTCTGTCTTTTGCCTTCTCCTTTTTTCTGCCACCTAATTCTATTTCTCCCCCTTTCCTTACTGAATATTTTTCCTTTATGTTAGCAAATAGTTTTCCAAGCTTTAACCATCCTTTTAACATTGCTAAGTTTTCTTGCTACCCTATACATAGATGTGCCTTCCACATCAATACTCCACCAGAGCTTAATTTTGTCTAAAAGGTTAGGGTGGGAGGTCCACATTTTTCCAAAATGAAAAGGGGGAGGCCTTTTGGGACCTATAGGAACAACCGAAAGGGAAATAGGGGAGTGGTCAGAACCCATTCTATGCAAAATAGATAATTTGAAAGAGGAGGTCTTCAGCCAATCGGGATCGATAAGAGCTCTATCCAATCTGACCTAAATACAGTCCTGACCAATGCATTTATTTGACCATTAATGAAGTTTGCAAGGTCAGCTTTGCTTTCCCAGTCTGGAGGCAGACCTCCCTTCTTCTCCTCATCCAACAACGAAGTGTTGAAGTCACCCATAATAATCCCTTTCTTTAAATTGCTACTCTACACTAGACTTCAAACTCTAGTCCAGTAATTATTTCTTTCTCTCTTATTGTTAGGAGCATATAAGCTCATCAGGAACTAGCATTCATTGGAAGGGAAATAAAAAACTTTGCACAAAAGAATATTACCATCATTGTAGACCACTTCCATTCTAAAAAAATTGGTATTAAAAAGGGTCAACAGACCCCTAGAGGCACCATCAGAGTCCGAAGCCTCCCCACTCATCAAGTTGCTAAACTTAATCTTCCCCAAAAAATCCTTTTTCATCTTAGTTTCCTGGATCATCAAGATGTCTATTCTCTGATCTCTGATCAAGTTCCTTATAATTTCTTGTTTATGGGCTCCATTAAGGCCCCTAATACTCCATGACATGATCTTCATGATTAATTCTTGGAACACTTGTGAAGAGTTCTTTGACATCCATTTCCCAAGCTTCTTCTGGTCTCCTCCTCTCTGGCTTCCTTCTCAGAATTTTTACCTCTCTTGGCCACTGAGCCCACATCCGCTTTGCAGCTACTTCTAGTCTTCACCAGAGAGGCCTAAGAAGGTTCTCTAATATTTTTCTTCCTGGGCTTTGGGGAAAGAAGAACTTCACCCTTCATGCCAAAATTCAACAACTTGGAAGCCTCGAGGGTAGTCTTTGGGTTGGTTGGAAGAAACTCCCACTAGTCCAGTTCCTTAACCAAAACATCCAACTTTCCTATGCTAGTCCCTCCAGCTAAAGAGGAAAAAATATTTTCCTCTGGGTCTTGATAGACGATAATATCCCTATTAACTCTATCATTCTCCACCTCTATGGGAGCTAGGGCCAGCCTACCCTCAAAAAGTGGAGACCTTAATAGCACCACCACCTGAGCAACCTACTATGGGGCTTCCTTGACTTCCTCAACTCAAGACTCCAACCTTCCCTCTACCAGAACACCCTCAGTCACTTGGGGTTGAACGATAGTATGCTTCTCCCTAATGAAAAGAGAGGAGATTAGGGTAGTCTTTGACAGCTCAACCTGAGGGCCTGTCTTATCATTTGTGCCCTGAGGAAAAGTTGATTTAGAAGGTTGCATTTGATTTACCTTCTTTAAATCTTCTGCCACCTTAATATTCACCAAAAGCGGACCCTTCTAGTCTTGGATGGTGGTCTTTTTTCTCCAGACTTTCTTGACCCTAACAAGAGAAGCCACAGAGGGATTCTTCTTCTTAACTAACTTTTCTTTTGGGCATTGAAAAGCTTTACGGCCTGTCTTATGACTTGTCTCATGTGTTCATGTTATGTTCTTAATGCTTTATGTTTTTGCAACTAAGTTACTAAAGGTTAATACACATTAATATCTTAAGATTGCTTTGTTAACCGAGTTTTAGTGAATATTCAGTTCTAATCGAGCAATGCAAGTTTGTGTTCACATCTAAGGGACTTTGATTTTTTTTTTTTGGTAATTGATTCACCCCTCCCCTCTTAGTTACTCCTCTTACATTTCCAACACTATGGCACACTAAAAATGGCCAATTTCTAATTGACTATCTTTGCCTTCGAGATATTCTAAAAATAATTGATTCTTTCTCAAAATGCCTTGAAACATCCTTGGAATAAAAGATTACACATACACAATTCATAAAATTGGGCAAAATTTGCACTTTTAGGAAAGTGCCTTCTAGGGTGCTTCATTGATTAGAGTTGCACTTATAGAGGTGATGTTATAATAGAGTAACATTTCATCACTTTTAGCTTTGAGGGACCTCATAAATGACTTTTTTTTGTTCCAAACCCTCTTAGGAACCTTAAAATGTGAACCCTATCCATTGGCTTCATAGAATATTCCTAGCTTCATAATTGCAAAAAATGGTGGAGTTAGCTTCCTAGTGCACTTGAAATAGCCCCTTTCTGACAATGTCCAACACTTCACTTTTTCTTTATCTCGGGAAGCTTTGGGCACTTGATATTCATTGAGAAAGATGATATGGAATTCCCTTTAGCATCTTCTTCACATCTTATCACCAAAAATGTATCCATCTCCCTCTATTGGAAAAGTGGATTCTGGGCTACTCCTACTACGGGGGAGCAGTCGAACAAGTGTAAACGTGACATGGTCTTAAGACTAAGTTATTCTTCATTTCTAGGATAGATTAGGGAATCATTTTTCCTTAAACATGTTGCTCTAAATTCTTCCACTTCATATCTCTTCAAGCTTAAGATTCAGGAGGCCATCTTCTTCGTGTGTCAAAAACTCACTAAATGAGCTTCACTTCTAGCAGAAGAGTAGCTAAATAGGTGAAACTTTGAAAGGAGCATACTTATGCAACTTTGATTAACCAATTTGATTTTTTATCTTTCTTCTCACCAGAGGAAGACACTTTACAATAATCCCACCCAATCCTAAGACCTCTAAAGGTGATTGCACACTTAATTGGTACGAATCCTACATAAAGGGTTAGGGAAAAAGGTGGAGTAGGGAATTCCTAAGATTCTACACTAGACAAGCTTAAGGTTAATTGATAAGAAGAGAGCCACCTAAGGGGAAAACCTAGACTTAGATTTAGACATTTGAATTAAATTGACTCCAAGCTAGAAGCTTAAAAGGGGGAGACTAAAAGTCTAGCAACACCCTCTAAAGTTTCCTACCAGAAACTGGAGCATCTCCTTAGGGTTTTTCTTTAGGAAATAGACTCTGAGCATCATGGATTTCATAGAGTGGCATGGGATTATTGTTGTCTCCCTAAAGAGTCTGGAGGCCTTAGCCTCTTTCCCACCCAAAAGCAAGGCATTTTCATGTGTGTCTAATGATTCATTCATGATCTCACTGGAAATGAATCTTGGAAGATTCTCCTTATGTATTATATATCTTCAAGTTATCCAGTCAACAAATTGACTTGGAAGGAGATTGGTTTTCAAACCCTTATCACAACTCCTAAGTAAGTGTAAATCAAGCACACTTTGTGGTGCAAAGTATTTGGAAAGCCTAGAAAACCCCCAAACCTTCGCTTCATTGGTTTGGAAATGGCTTCAAAGATGGCCTTTCTACGAACCAACACAATATTTGGTGGCCCCCCTTTTTTACTTGTAAAGGAATCCTATTGGCTAAGGTTCAAGGGGCTAGTGCTCCACATTATTTCAAACATGGCATCCAGACTCCTAAAGACCTTTTTCAAGGGCCACCATGAGTCTAAGCTCATGGGAGGACATGCAAGTCTAGTTTCCACTTAACTATCCAAATCATCGGACATTTGATCTTCTAGTTTATATGGTGCCTCCTCATATGCTACACAAACTAGGGGTTCATTCAATGAAACTATGGTGGAAGGATTGGAAGAGGTATCATGCCACTCCTATGACCAGCTACAAACCTAAGATGAGTTATCTTTGGTTGGTTCCTTGCCTGCCTATGATTGATGTGCTCAATCAAAGATGGTGTTTGTTGTATTCTTAGAAGAACTAGGTACTTAGATTCAAGACTATTCTGGAATGCTATCATTGAGCCGAATATTATACACTTTTCTTGGTGTGTTCTTTTCTAGGGTTTGCCTCTAGGTCCTCATCTCAAGAATTTGGGAGTCCCAAATCCTAGGTGCCCTTTATGTGGGTAACTTGAAAATTTTCTTCACATCTTCAGATTTTGTAGAAGGGTTCACCAGAATTGGCTCTAGATTCATGAGTTTTTCAAACCCTTCTGGCTTGAGACCTTTAATTTCTTGGCATTACAATCCTATTGAAAGATTCTCCCATAATTCCCTTCAAATATTCTTTGATTTTGCATGCTTTTTGACTAGAGATCTTATTTACTCTGTGGAAGGATAAAAATGTTATTTTGTTCACTCACAATTTTTAGGATACTAATTTCTTCATGTAACAATATAATGATGCTAATTCAAGTAAAAAATAACAAGGTTGCACTGGAGGTGGCCCACCTTAAGGATTCACTTAACCATTGGGGTAATGTCCTATGTATGTTTGTCAGAGTGCCATCGGATTCTACCTCCAAAGGCCGCACTCTGCCTCGTGGCTATCGGCGAGGTCGAAGTTCCTCTACTCATTGCTCCCATACACCACATTCTTAGGCTCCCCATAGCTCTTCCGCCAATGGATTTCTTGGTCGGTGTCGCCGCTCCATCTCTTTGCAGCGATGTTCTAGTTGGTCCCTAGTTGCTCCTCCTATTGATTTTGGTTGGCCCTATTCTAATAGGGACCCAAATTGGTCATTCTCCTACCTAGATTTGGTGATTTAGTCTCCCACGGCGAAGGGTGAGAAAGATAAAGATAATGTTGTTACTGCTAAAGATAGGTGGGCTTCTCTTGAGCCACCTACTAACCCCACTGATGTATGGAGTTCCGATGATTGCCATGATCCTCCTCTCTCGGCTAACACTACTTTGGTTGCTTAGGGGTTGTTTATCTATTTTTTATTTAATGAATTGTTGTTGAGTTTTCTGGCCTTGGACCGAGTGAATTCTTGTGGAGTGATCTTTGTATCCCTTACCCTTTTTCTGTGAATATATAACTTTAATATTTTAATCAATTGAAAGGAACAATTCTTCAAAAAAAGATATACATGATCTTAAGTATTCTATTTTTTTAAAGAATGAGAATCACTTTTTTCAAAAATTACCATCTACTATAAAAATTTATCTAGATAATTTGTAATTGTACATCCCTCTGCATTTTCCAAAAGTATTTTGGCAAATGCTCTTTTTAGGGCACTTTTAAATTTAGCGACTTAAGGTTTTGTATTAATGAACTTTAAAATCGATGAATAGAATCAACATAATTTTTTATTTTCAAATATCAGAGCTATATTGAATCCAAAACATTGTTTAGGTAGATGAACCCCATCAGTGTTGAAGGTTAAATATAGAGTAGCTTGTTTGATTTCAAAAAATAATATTATGTCAAATGATCTTAAATAATATTGATTGTATATCTATCAAGTATTAGGTTGACTCGTAGCCCCTAAATGTATCAGGTTGCTCATTAATTATTATTCCATCTAATATGATAGAAGGTTATGACAGAGATGGATAAAAAGAGATTGAATTTGTGTTTCTCAACAATGAATCGTGAGTGTTCTTTTCATACACAATGGAAAAAGTTTTCTTTTGTATCAAGATGTAGCATACAAGTTCTTTAAATTGTGTAACATAAGTGCTTTTTTTTGCTAAAAGTTATGGGCTTCACAAAGATGTTTTTACTAAATGTTTGGCATTTGAAACAGAATGGCTTAAAATCACACACTAAGGTTTGATTCCTAGGCTAAAAGTGTTAAATAGTCAAAGATGACTTATTTTTCTAGGCTTAATTTATTCCTTAGTGTGTGATGTTTAAGGGTGGTCATTTAAAACTAATAGAATATTCATTCATGAATACTCATTCATTTCCAATTATTTTTATAATATAAAAAAATATCAGTTTCAAATCATGGATTGTAACATGGTCTTCTTGTTAGAGAAATGTAATGTAAATGGTTTTCTAGTGACCTTATGTCACAATCAGATTATGTATGTAATAATGAATGTGACATGGTCTCCTTGTTAGAGAAATGTCACTAACCAAAGTCAGGTGTAAACAAATCTATATTCAGATCTAACCAAGCTTAGATAAAGAAAATTAATTGCAAAGATGTGATATTTGTATATTGGGAACTTGTTCTAATTTTTTGAATGGACATCACAATTTATAGATATTGAAATTTTCAAATTGATGAAGGGGTGTGATTCCTAAAGTGATTAAGTGAGATGATTTTTAAAAGAATTTAAGAATATTGCATTTTTTGTATTAAAAAAACATATCCAACTTTGCCAAAATAAAAATTGAGTAGACATAAAGATTTATAACTGCATGCAACAGATGCCAACAACTGAAAGGTTCGTAGGAGCTCTATAATAAGTACAAGTGTACTATCCATTTAGATGACTCTACATTTATGTTTATGTTCATGTTTTTGTTGCAGAGAAAAAAGGATAATCTTGGTAGCCAATAACTTATACAGAAGTCAAAGCATACACAACAATAGTTTATACCCAATCTATTGTTTTCTATAGTAGAATAGATATTGCAGTTCAATTAGGGATATTTGTGAAGGAAAACAATGAGAGGTTCGTACAATGTGATCATCGATCAAACTTTCCAAACAAGGAAATTGTCCACTATATTCAGATGCATTATTTTCTTATGCACAAGCATGTCCCCTATATTGGGGAACTGCCCTGCAAGCATTAGGTAGAAATATAGCTGTAATGCAACCTTATATTTTCATAACCAAAAGATATAAAATAGCTTCACATAAAAGAACATTAGCATTTTGATATACGAGAATATAAATATTTTAAACATTGACTGAACATTATATGGATCATCAACAAATCATCATTTGCCACTGATAACATATTAACTTGCTTAAAAGTGAAGGGAAAAATGGATAAATGAGATTGTCGATAAGATCAGACATGCGAATGACATATTTATTATTATATTGAGAATAGGAATGGATATTGGGAATAGGAATGGCTATAAAATGGGAATATGTATTCCTATTTCATATTATAATTGACAAACCAAACATAAAATAGAAGGGAATGTTAGATCTGTAATAAAGGGGGAATGTTAGATTTATTACATTAATTAGGTTAGTTTCTAAATAAATTAGTTAGATATATAGTTGCTCAAAAGTTATTCCTGTAAGTAATTTTTATAAGGAAAAATAAGGTTATATTAAGTTGTTCACATATCAATGTGAAATAATTCAGTATCAATTCTGTATGCATCGAAATGTATCCATAAAATCTGAATCAATAATATCAGCATTTTATATTTTAGCTCTTTCATTTGGTATTAGACACACAAGAAATGGAGAGTTAACTGTGAGATGAAAATGTGTTATGCCTAGCAGTGATGACAATGTTTGTATGCAACAGTGAAGTTTTTAAATAGTACTCATGGGTATTGCATTCATTATAGACGCAAGAGGAATAATTCTATTTTGTAGAAAGAATATTTTTACAAAATTGTGGAGGTGAAGTATGAGGATGGCATGATGCAAATTTTTGTCTTCATATTCTACGTGCTTGCTATTTTTTATGTCAGATCGTATCATACAGAAATTATGTGGAACTCTCACTGCAGGGTTTAAAAATAGCATGTCGTACACTAATTTCCTATCGTCAGCTTAATAGATTTGCTAAGTGAAAATTATAGTGTAGTCGATAAATAAGATTTTGTGAAGATTGTTAAATATTTATCAGATTTTAAACAAAATTAAGCTTGTCAAAATTGAAAATAATCAAGTTTAAAAAAAGTTAAGTGCATACATTTTAATTTTGAAAAAAATAAAAATAAATTGAATGTGTATATATTTTTTAAATTAATTTTTTATTAACGTAATAGTTTTAGAATTTAAGAATAATAAAATGAATAACACTAATAGGAAAATATAGGTATACACCTATATCTAATAATCTTATCAAGATTTTAGTATGCATTAAATTATAATGTTGATTCTAAAATTAAAAGTATTTTTTCCTTTACATAATAAGAGGGGATTAATCAATGGTCCTTATTTTTTTTAGCTCATAGTCAATATGTTAAAAATATTCTATTATTTTTTCTATTATTCCCTATATTTCTTTTAAGAGTTTATTCGAATTCATCAATAAATTTACAAATGTACTTACACGCTTGTATCACATGTTGAACATTAGAGGGGTTGTCAAGATTCATAGCTTTTGTTAAAGAAGAAAGAAGAAATATTAGGAATCTATTAAAAAAAGTAGCCTCATATTTTGTTATTTGTTAAATTGCATTGAACTTATCTTTTTTTTATTTTAAAAAATTGGTAAACGATCGTAGCCTTGATATATTTTATTAATAAAATTTAAATTTATAAGCAATCCACTATTCTGATAGGCATTGGTAGGAAAGAATGGGGCAAGAAAATCTCCAGTCTTTCTTGGGATTGAAGTCTTATATTATACATTGATAAAAGGGGCATACTCTAGTGTTTACATTATATTGAGAGTCCAAAATGATACACAAATGACTTTTGATGTCTATTTTTTTCTATTTTTTATTTATTTTGACACTCGTGATTTATCTTCTTGCAGATTTTCGAAAGAATGGATTAAGTTTCTAAATTTACAAATTCATATTAGAAATTAGTTTAAACATCTATCTTAATAAAAAACTAGAAATTAAAAATTCTATTAGCTATTATTTTAATGAAGAGTTGTTGCTCAATAAAAATGACAAGTTCCAATGGAATGGTTTTTTCCTATGAGAAAACCGAAAGGTTTTGAGGATTTCCCACTTAACACAAAAATCTTGTGTCTCTCTTTTGTGAGTTGTCTATTTTTTTCTAATATCTTGCACTTTCATTTTCATGTTCAGTTTATGTACACAATTGTTTTAATAAGTTCCTTAAATTATGTAACATAAGTTTTGTTTTTTCTATTCTTTACAAGTAAAAATTATGGGCCTCACAAAGATGTTCTTTCCTCCACGAACCCTTCTTGAACCTGAAAAAAAATATGTATAAATATAAAAATATAACTATAAATGTTACAATTTTGCTTTAAAATGATAATATGGACCTCAAAAAGATGTTTTCACTAAATGTTGGCATTTAAAACTACAAGAGTATTGCATTCCTTCATATATACTCATTCATTTTCAATTTTTTTATAATATGAAAAAACATCAATTTCAAATCATGTATTGTAACATGGTTTCCTTGTTAGAAAAATGTAGTGTAAATGGTTTTTCCAATTATGTATATAAACAAATCTATAATCACATTTGACCAAGCTGAGGTAAAGAAAATTAATTTCAAAGTTGTGATATTTCATCTTTGTATATTGTGAAATTGTCCTTAAATTGTTTTGAATGGAAGTCATAATTTATAGATGTTTAAATTTCCAAAGTAATGAAGAGGTATGATTTTTAAAGTGGTGAAGTGAGATGATTTTTAAAAGAATTTAAAAATATTGTATATTTTTTATTAATAAACATATCCAACTTTGTGAAAACAAAATAAAAATTGCGTAGACCTTAAGATTTATAATTGCATACACCAGGTGCAAAGTTCGTAGGAGGTCTATAATATGCCCTGGTAAGGAGGTCTATAATAAGTAAATGTGTAATATCTACTTAAATTGGAAACTAAACAAATTCCTAAATTATTTTTTTATATAAAACAAACTATATTATAATAAACTATATTTATTGACATGTCTAGTTTCAGATTTCATTTCAATCATAGTAATACTAGACCTTGCATCGGGACATGGTGCAAGTGTATAGTAGAAGTGTGGTGGATTGCAAAGTAGCTTTAAGATTATGGAACTAGATACATAATGTTTACAAATTATTTAATGTGATAAACATATTTATAAGCTCTCAAAATTCGATAATTCAATTTTGGTTCACTCTGTGTTTTTCTTTTTCTATCTTAACTAATGTAAATTGCATCTCCAAATTTTTTCTATTTTGGTTCACTTCATATTTCTATTTTTCTATCTTAACTGATGTAAATTACATGCATTTTATTTTATGTATCTACTAAAAAGTGATGTTGTGACCAGAAATAGATTGTTAACAATGATTCTGATGGATTCCAAAGCTACGATTTGTTGTTTAGAAATCTAAATTTTCATGGTGTTGCCAATGGGGAGTAATGTCTAATTTCTTTAAAGGAACAAAGACATAATCTCTAAAAAGTTCATAGCAAAATCATTGAAACCACTTTAAATTGTATTAACAAACAATTAATGAAAAATTAGCCTGGTTTGATAACCTCTAGAATTGATAGAATCTTCATCTTTTTCACATTATTATTTTTGGAAGGCTCTACTCAAAATCCATTGATTGATTCTATTCCATTGCCTTTATTTCTTCAATCTCATGATCACCACCTTCACCTTCACTTTGTTGCATGTTAATTGATTTGTTGTTGCTAGAAATTAAAGATAGTTTATTGTCAGAATCTATTATTATCTCTTCAAGGATTTATTGAAACTCAATTGTTTTATTGTGCTTGGTTGTTTCTCTTTCTTCAACATTATCATCACCTTCACTTTTTTCATACATTGTGAAGGATTACATAGAAGTTCCTTGTTAATGGGAAGCAATCGTTTCATTTCAAATGCTCTAATAATTCACAATATAATTTTTGAAATATTGATATTAAGAAAAAAAATGTTGTTATAAAATTCTCTTAGGGTTTTCAGACTTTGTCTTTATTTTGGTTGGCTGTATATTCATCTTTCAACTTCGTGATAACTGAATCTAAGGGTTTGTAAGCTTTTCTTTTGGAAGTCTATAGTCATTCTTATACACATTTCTTTAATCAGTATTGTTGAAAACAATTGATTAATTATGTATTGTCTTTGATGTTACACAAAATGTCATATCATTTCCAGTCAATGTATGCTGAGCTCACTCAGGTGATGAAGACAGTTTCCTTGTCTATCAAGCATTCCAAAGTTTGCCTAGTTAAGAAGACAGTGTCAACCGAGTTCACTTGGTCTGTCAAAGGGAAGTTTGTAGAAGTTGAGTGTTAACCGAGATCACTTTGTTAATGAAGAAAATGTTGGATGGAACCAGTGTTAACTGAGCTCACATGTAGTACCTCTCCCATTTGACTTTTGTAAGTCGTCTTGATGGATGCAACCTTGTTGATCTTTTGTTGTGATGGGATCATTAATCTGACCCTGAGTGGTCTACACCATTGAGGTGTTTGGATTTATGTTTCTTTATCAGTTGCATTGATTATGCTTTTGACTGATCTTTGAGATTATGATGTGATTTTTGGTTCGCTGAGGTTTGTGCCAGTGGTTACTAGGATCGATGTGGTATCATGAGGTTGTTCCGTGATTGCCCTGAGATGTGTGCAGAGATTGCACTATGTTCTTTTACCATGCTACACTGGACTAGGTTCCTGTAGCAGTGGTTAGTCATGTTTTTTACTATGTTTTCTTCTGTGTTTTAAATGCCTTTTTAATGCAGAGTAATCAATCTTTATTAAATGCATTAATGATTAGAAATGGATTGTCCATGTTGATTTATTGGGTTATGTGCTGAGGCATTTACCTTGTTTTATTTTGATCTGAGAGATATCTGTTCTCATGTTATGTTTACATTTGAGAGGACTTGAGGGTGAAATGTTACTCTTTGATTCTAGTATCATAGATATTAGACTACTATGCTGTTCAGTTAATCATATTGCATGATGATGCCATTTTGAGATGACAGTGTGTTTTATGATGATATCTGGTTATCTGGTATTTGGACATACCTCTAATTTTGCTATGTGATAAATTTAGTGCTATGGTTATTTACTTCATTCCTACGTTGTTATGCTTTATGCGAACGTGAGTGATGTAAATAGATTATTTTAATATAATTAAATAAATGGTTAAATTAGGTGATTTAATGCATTTATTGCTTCGGCAATGGTATTATATGCAATTGCACTTGATCGTGTTGTTTAGTGTGTAGGATTTATAACCCTGGCAGTGGCACGTGGAGTTAGTGATTCAGCCTTTCATATTTTACCAATGTCGTCCTTATATGGTCGATGTATCATTTATTAAAATGTTTAATTTAAACCTTTCGGTGATTATTAAATTTGAACTCATTTGCATTATGTGAATTGACCAGTAAGTGTGTCTGTGCATTTAGAGTTTCGCTTTGTCGCGAAAGTCGTTTAGGAGATTTATGTGTTTTTTTGGGTTTTTGGGTTTTTTAATTGTTTTATTTTAATTTCTGGCAGCTTTGCCATAGATGAATTCCTATTTATAGGAACATTCTATTTTCGTTTGGGTCGATTCGGGGTTTAACTGGATTGGCTGGTTAAATGCCCTAATTGATTATTCACCCGAAAAGTGAATAAATATCCAAAGAGGAATTTAATTCCTCACTTCTCACTTTCAAATTGGAAAGTTGGAGAGTAAAACCCAAAATCCTCTTCATTAGGATTTACTGTTTTGTTTGTTGTGGGAGCTACGGGCATGGAATCGTCGTGAGGTTAGGCTCGTTGGATCCAGCTCGGAGAAACCTTGGATTGCCGCGATTTTCAGCTACTTCTATGGGATATTTATTTTATGGTTCAGATTCCCATTTTGCCCTTTTGGCTGTGAGGTTAGGCTTTCCCGTTTTATTGTTTCTGCTCCATTTCTGCTTTTGTTTTTGGTAGCCATTTGTTTGGAGGCTGAGAACTACTGTTCCCCTCCATTTCTGTATGCTAGTTATACCCGGTTGGGCGGGTATGAACATTTCCCTATTTTTTGGGATGAGGGTTTGGGATTTTACGCTGTTATGCTGGCCATTTTTGCATACGGTGTTCGATTCCATTTATTTTTGGATTTTTGGGGTTTTTGAACCCAAAGGCCAAATGGGTTTTAATTTTGAATTTTTCCAAAATTTTGGGGTTTTAACCTCATTTTGCATGCTGCCCTGTTTTCTCAGGTTTTCTTGGCACAATGTGGGTCGTGGACCTTGATGATCCATTTGGATATCAGTCAGACCACTTTTGTACCTTTTATGTTACATTGGGATGCGTGTTGCATCTGTACTCTCGACGTTGTGTTCGGTTGAGTGATTTTACACCTGTTATGGTTTTTGTTGGACCTTTGCTTTTGTTTTGTGAACACTAGGATTCGTGTAGAATCCATACTCTTAGATTGAGGCTGGTTGAGTGAGTTCACGATGTTTGGTCTTGTTACATCATTGGGATTCATGTAGAATCCATACTCTCGGATTGAGGCTGGTTGAGTGATTTCATGATGTATGATTTTATTGGCTTTGGGATTCGTGTACAATCCATCCTTCCCGTGTTGCTTTGAGTTGGGTGTTTTCTTTGCATTTTGTTCTCATTTCTGTCCTTGTGTTATGATCTTCGTGATGGTGGTGTGCCACACACGAGTATGTGCGCGTACATTTGTTGGGTGACTTGCGAGGCCCGATCTTTCGTGAATTTGCCGGAAGTTATGATCATTGGGGTTGGGATGGGAGTATGCATGCCCATGGGCACTTGTTGTAGGATGAGCATGGGTAGGGTAGGGTAGCATCTGGAGGGGGCTTCTATCTTGCAGCCTGACGATCATGGCGTCATGGGTTGGCAGAGGAAGCTTTATATAAGTGATAACTAAATAAAATGTGCGATTGTTAATAAAACTTAAGATAAGAAAAATGTGTGAGCACCCGATTAAGTTCAAGGACACAATGTGTGAGAACCCATTTAAGTTTGAGGACACACGATCCGAGCTTGGGCTTTTTGATGCCAAGCGACTCTCCAGGATGTCAGCCCCTACATAGTAGCCTATTGAGTGTCTGACTAGGACCTTTACTCCTTGCATTGTCTTAGGATCTTGGTTCAGCCATCATATTGTCTAGCGTGAGTGTTAGCCTTGGATGTTGTGCTTTACGTGTGTTTGTGGTTGGATCATTATCTCCATCAGCATGACGGGTGTGGACCTACGAGTGCCATGTGGTTGGGAGGTGTAGCTACCTTTACCACTGCTAGGGATCGGTGTACAGAGACGATCTTTGTCCTAGTGTGACCGTTGTTGGATGTCTTCACTTGGTACTTTGGGTTCTGGAGTATGCTTTCTTGTGATTTATGCTTTCATTGGAATGCTTGGATATCATGTTTAGATGATGTTAGTTTACTTGACGCATTCCCTTATCATGATGTTTAGCATATGATTAGATGATGTTATTTGCTTTAGTAGAATATCTGTTGCTTACTACTGTTTACCATGTGATAGGTGATGTTATCTACTATAGGATTATCTTATGCATTATAACTAGCATGTTAGATTTTCTTATGCTATTATTATGCATGTTTTAGAAGTGACATCCCTATTACGACAGTACTGATGATTTGGTCGGTGGCTTGGGATGTTATGCGCGGGGGATGGCTAGGATCCACGATGGTCTTATGATGCTATTGACGGTTGGGAGGAACCACGTACTTAGTTTGGTTTTTTCTTCCTGAGATGTATTTCTATACATTGCGATGTTGCTTTTGTTCTTTGCAATGCTTACTTTCAGTGTGTTCTTTGCTGCTGTAGTTTAGATGGTTTGGTGTTCTTCATTCTGTGTTGTTCTTGCACTCAAGTGTTCATTCCTCAAGCCTTTTTGGATCCAGTACTCCCCGGTGTGGAGGTTCTTTTGTCGATTTTTCCCCATTTTTGAGTTTTGGTAGTGTTTTTACTTTCTATGGGCGACATTTGTTTAGCATTGTGCGACACTGGTAAAGTATCGCACGCCCATAGAAAGAATGTCGTACGATACTATAAAGTGTCACACGCATTATTGGAGAAGTGTCGTACGACACTGGAAGAGTGTCGCACAGCTTTGTGAGAAATGTCGCGCAATACTTTTCTCGTATCACATGCCTTCTTGAGAAGTGTCGCACTCAGTAAGGGAGAAGTGTCGCCCTCCCTTCGTAAAAAGTGTCGCACGGTTTTTGTGAAAAACCTGGGCATGCCATCAGCGGGCACGTTTCTTCGTGATCTAATCTTTTTGAGAGTGGTTTTGGATACCCTTTTGGGCATTCTTCAAGCCTATGTTGTTGCATTTCGAATTCAGGAGGTTTCTTTTGAAATTCAGTTTTTGGGTTTCTGTTGTAGTCCTTCGGGGTTTAAAATATATCGTTTAAGTATAAGTTGATTATACTTAAGATATATTTTAATATATGTGAAAAATCATTTGAGATAGGTTTCAGACCTCTCAAAGATAAGTTATGGATTCTAGGAAATTTTAGGGCTTCAGAAATCCAAACTTAGCCAATTTTCAGGGCTTCGGGATTTCAGGCTTAGCCAAATTTTGGGATTCTGTATTTTACCCTAGCTTGGTGTTTTGTTGATGAGTGGTTGTTTCTGGTGCCCTCATCATGTGCGTTGTCATTGTTGGCTTTGTTTGTGTGTTTCAATTTGGTAGTGGCATTCAGAGATTCGTTGGTTGCCGGGATTGTGTTGAAGTCTTCCATTGTGATCGTTGTGATCCCTGTATGATGTTGTCATGTGCATTCATACTTGTAAAAAAAAAATATCTTGGCTTGATTTGAATCCTTGTTTCGAAGGAACTCCGGTCGAGGCATTACATCTGGTATCAGAGCCCATGTTCAAACATTGGGATCTCTGTGTTATGTTGCCCTTGTAGTTGCTGTTGCGTTGGTTGAGTGCGAGTGTCTTGGTGAGAACTCGTGATCTTTTTTGCCTTGGTATCTACTTGTGATGGACTTGCTTGTCCAATAGATGCAACTAGAGCAGTGTGTGGAGAAGGAAGTGAGTCTTCCTAGTTTGGTTAGTGGTATCGATGTGCCTTGGTTGGTTGGTTGCTTGTGTGACCCTTTTCGGATGGAACCACTAATTGGTGTCCATGTGTTGGCTTTGAGAGCCTCTTTGTTTCTCCTTGTGAAGTTGGGTGCTTTGTTCCTTGCTTTCTCCTTGTTGTAAGTATATAGATGAATCTTATTGTGATTCTTTATTTTTTTGTTATAATGATGAAATGGTTCCTTTCATTGAAAATGAGTGTTTATTGTGTATCATTGCAAAGAGTAGGTTTGCATTATATCCTTGGGTTAATGACTTAAGTCCCCAATCTAATTGTTTCTTAAGCTTATGGAAAATTGTATTAGATGGATGAATATCTAAATGTTGCATTGCATGGAAAAAAATTTTGTCTGCATATGCATGAGATTACTGAAGGTATACTGCTTGATGTGTGTGAGTGTGTTCTCTAACGATGCTAGGATGATGTATTCCTTAGCATTGTGTGGTGATTTATCCCTCTTGTGTGACTGTACTCAGTCATCACCTGTAATGTGATTTGTTTGATGCCTTATTTTATTGGCTGGAGGTACTTTCCTCATGTTGTTGGGCTAGCATTGGTTTTTAGTAATTTCCTCTCTTGGGGTAGTCATCAAATTTTATCTATCGCTCTCTTTGTGGCAGTTGTCACATTTGACTTATAGTTGAAATGAGCTCTTTTTGGTACTTACTATTGGAATTGGCAATTCTCCCATTTGGGCTTTTTATTTTGTTTCATGATGACTATTCTGAATGTGTTTTACTGCTGCCCAGTTGTGTGTTGTGACTCTATCATGTTCATCTCGAACCTCTGGTAGTACGTTCAAGGGATAATATCATGGAGAACATGCTAGTGTGTCTTTGTTAGATCTAAAGTTGTTATTATAACTGAATGGTTTAAATGGTGATTAAACTTAATGTTATTTTTGAAAGAAATTGAAAGGTATGTACTTGTTCTATAGTGACTCTTGGACCCTTGCTTGAAAATCTTTCAGTTCATTATGAATTAGTGCCTATGTTATGCTTAATTAATGAATTTATGAAAGAAAAGTAATGATGGTTTCAATATGTGATTTACCTTTCTTTCCATGCCTAATGTTGCTTTGGGCATGTGTGCTCTTGTGTGGATTTGGACATTCCGTCCATTGCTTGTCTTGGTGACCAAGGCTGTTGGTTTAGTCTTCGTGGTTTTCTTTTGAGTGGTGACTCAATCGTAGGTCTTAGGTCTCTCTTAGCTTCTTCATGTTGTAGTCCTTGTCGATATCTTTTTGACACTTTTCAAATGGATTCAATCCGAGTCTGGCTGTAAGGCTATGGCTTTTGGAGTTGTTGATTGATGTTCTGAGTACCTTTTCGAGTAGAGGCCAATTCAATCATGACATATCATATTTATGGCCATTGGAGAAGTTTAACTCTTCATGTTATTCATAATGGAAGAGTATCTGGTCTTCATAATCTACTAGGTACTTGTTGGAGTTCGTGCTTGGGTTTTTGTGTTTCCTATTGCACTGAACCACCCTTGTGAGGTGTAGTGTGGTTTGTGAGCGTTCCTTGTTGTGGATGATGTTGCCTTATCGTTTGGGAGTGACTCAGTTCTTTGATGAGTCTACATTCTCCTTTCTGGATGTTGACCTTGGCACATCTCCATATTCTTTCTCTCTTGAGAGAGTAGGCTAGTGTGGTTATGCCACTAGCTCAGTTAGTGTTTTCAGGTGAGTATGTTGATGGTTGGTGAAATTGTGAGTTTCCTAATGCATCATGGACTGGTTAGTGTAGAGGTTGAGTGAGAGACTCCCTCTCAGTCCTATGCTCTATAATATCCTTCTCCCTAAGCTTATATCTTCATGTGGATTGTCTCAGTCAAGTTTTCTCTTTAACCGTTGACTTGAGGCTAGAGATTGAGTTTAGCGGTAGATTATGTGTATTTTTCCTAGCATGGTGTTGGAGGGACATGATATCATTGGACACATGTTACCATCTCGTGAGTTTGTAAGGAGACTTTACATGATTGTGTCCACTGACGAAAGTCTTCGAACCTTGTGGAAAGGTGATATCTTGTTTGGTTGGGTTGTGTTACCCTAGTTCCCAGTGATAGTTGAGCTTTTGTGCCTTGGTGAGGTGTCGTGCTCCTACGCTTGGTGGTGAGTAGTCCTTTGGAGTGTGTCCTTTTGTTTGTAAACTTTCATCCTCTTTGTTCTAAGGGTGAGTGTACGTGGATTCCAAAATGATCATGTGTGACATGATAGTATTCTTGGGAAGTTTGGGATGGTTATTCCCCATGATTCCAACTTTTGTTGGAAGTGCTTAGTGTTTTGACTTGGTTTTGTGGTCACGTGGTTGGTGCATGTCGTGGTTGGGCACCTGTTGATAAGGTAGAGTGGCTTGTTCCTTACCTTGTATTGTTGATTTTATGGCTAGATGGTTTTTCCTAGTGCATAGAAGGTTCCTTGTTGGAGGACCTTGTGTCTATGTGACACCCATTCTCTTATGGTTAACCCATTTTGGGGTTAACACGATGGTTTGAGAATGTTGGAGTGTTTTGGGTTTGACTTGTACGGAGTTGTTGAGTCATTCCTATTGCTCGCTTTTGATTTTGTTCTTGTGTGTTTTGGGTTCTATTCTTGGATTGCAGGCTTCCAGGAGTAAGCCTAGTCTTTGGGAGGGTTGATGTAGTGCCTCTCCCATTTGACTTTTGTAAGTCGTCCTGATGGATGCCACCTTGCTGATCTTTTGTTGTGATGGGATCATGATTCTGACCCTGAGTGGTCTACACCATTGAGGTGTTTGGATTTATGTTTCTTTATCAATTGTGTTGATTATGCTTTTGACTGATCTTTGAGATTATGATGTGATTTTTGATTCACTGAGGTTTGTGCCAGTGGTTACCAAGATCGATGTGGTATCATGAGGTTGTTCCGTGATTACCCTGAGATGTGTGCAGAGATTGCACTATGTTCTTTTACCATGCTACACTGGACTAGGTTCCTGTAGCAGTGGTTAGTCATGTTTTTTACTGTGTTTGCTTATGTGTTTTAAATGCCTTTTTAATGCAGAGTAATCAATCTTTATTAAATGCATTAATGATTAGAAATGGATTGTCCATGTTGATTTATTGGGTTATGTGCTGAGGCATTTACCTTGTTTTATTTTGATCTGAGAGATATCTATTCTCATGTTATGTTTACATTTGAGAGGACTTGAGGGTCAAATGTTACTCTTTGATTCCAGTATCATAGATATTAGACTACTATGTTGTTCAGTTAATCATATTGCATGATGATGCCATTTTGAGATGACAGTGTGTTTTATGATGATATCTAGTTATCTGGTATTTGGACATACCTCTGATTTTGCTATGTGATGAATTTAGTGCTATGGTTATTTACTTCATTCCTACGTTGTTATGCTTTATGCGAACGTGAGTGATTTAAATAGATTATTTTAATATAATTAAATAAATGGTTAAATTAGGTGATTTAATGCATTTATTGCTTCAGCTATGTTATTATATGCAATTGCACTTGATCGTGTTGTTTAGTGTGCAGGATTTATATCCCTGGTAGTGGCACATGGAGTTAGTGATTCAGCCTTTCATATTTTACCAATGTCGTCATGATATGGTCGATGTATCATTTATTAAAATGTTTAATTTAAACCTTTCGGTGATTATTAAATTTGAACTCATTTGCATTATGTGAATTGACCAGTAAGTGTGTCTGTGCATTTAGAGTTTCGCTTTGTCACGAAAGTTGTTTAGGAGATTTATGTGTTTTTTTGGGTTTTCAAGTTTTTTAATTGTTTTATTTTAATTTCTGGCAGCTTTTCCATAGATGAATTCCTATTTATAGGAATAGCCTATTTTTGTTTGGGTCGATTTGGGGTTTAACTAGATTGGCTGGTTAAATGCCCTTATCGATTATTCACCTGAAAAGTGAATAAGTATCCAAAGAGGAATTTAATTCCTCACTTCTCACTTTCAAATTGGAAAGTTGGAGAGTAAAACCCAAAATCCTCTTCATAAGGATTTACTATTTTGTTCATTGTGGGAGCTACGGGCATGGGATCGTCGCAAGGTTGGGCTCGTTGGATCTAGCTCAGAGAAACCTTGGATTGCCGCGATTTTCAGCTACTTCTGCAAGATATTTATTTTATGGTTCAGATTCCCATTTTGCCCTTTTGGCTGTGAGGTAGGGCTTTCCCGTTTTATTGTTTCTGCTCCGTTTCTGCTTCTGTTTTTGGTAGCCGTTTGTTTGGAGGCTGAGAACTACTGTTCCCCTCCGTTTCTGTATGCTAGTTGTACCCGGTTGGGCGGGTATGAACATCTCCCTATTTTTTGGGATGAGGGTTTCAAATTTTTTGCCGTTATGATGGCCGTTTTTGCATACGATGTTCGATTCCATTTATTTTTGGATTTTTGGGGTTTTTGAACCCAAAGGCCAAATGGGTTTTAATTTTGAAGTTTTCCAAAATTTTGGGGTTTTAACCTCGTTTTGTGTGCCACCCTGTTTGCTCGAGTTTTCTTGGCACAATGTGGGTCGTGGACCTTGATGATCCGTTTGGATATCAGTCAAACCACTTTTTTACCTTTTATGTTACATTGGGATGCGTGTTGCATCCGTACTCCCGACGTTGTGTTCGGTTGAGTGATTTTACACCTGTTATGGTTTTTGTTGGACCTTTGCTTTTGTTTCGTGAACACTAGGATTCGTGTAGAATCCATACTCTCGGATTGAGCCCAGTTGAGTGAGTTCACGATGTTTTTTCTTGTTACATCATTGGCATTCGTGTAGAATCCATACTCTCGAATTGAGGCCGGTTGAGTGATTTCATGATGTATGATTTTATTGGCTTTGGGATTCGTGTACAATCCGTCCTTCTCGTGTTGCTTTGAGTTGGGTGTTTTCTTTGCATTTTGTTCTCATTCCTGTCCTTGTGTTATGATCTTCATGATGGTGGTGCACCACACACGAGTACGTGCGAGTACATTTGTTGGGTGACTTGCGAGGCCCAATCTTTCGTGGATTTGTCGAAAGTTATGATCATTGGGGCTGGGATGGGAGTATGCATGCCCACGGGCACTTGTTGTAGGATGAGCATGGGTAGGGTAGGGTAGCATCTAGAGGGGGCTTCTATCTCGCAGCCTGATGATCATGGCATCATGGGTTGGCAGAGGAAGCTTTATATAAGTGATAACTAAATAAAATGTTGGATTGTTAATAAAACTTAAGATAAGAAAAATGTGTGAGCACCCAATTAAGTTCGAGGACACAATTTTGAGCACCCATTTAAGTTTGAGGACACACGATCCAAGCTTGGGCTTTTTGATGCCAAGCGACTCTCCAGGATGTCAGCCCCTACATAGTAGCCTATTGAGTGTCTGACCAGGACCTTTACTCCTTGCATTGTCTTAGGATCTTGGTTCAGCCATCATACTGTCTGACATGAGTGTTTGCCTTGGATGTTGTGCTTTACGTGTGTTTGTGGTTGGATCATTATCTCCATCAGTACAATGGGTGTGGACCTACGGGTGCCACGTGGTTGGGAGGCATAGCTACCTTTACCACTGCTAGGGATCGGTGTACAGAGACGATCTTTGTCCTAGTGTGACCGTTGCTAGAGTATGTTTTCTTGTGATTTATGCTTTCATTGGAATGCTTGGATATCATGTTTAGATGATGTTAGTTTACTTGACGCATTCCCTTATCATGATGTTTAGCATATGATTAGATGATGTTATTTGCTTTAGTAGTATATCTATTGCTTACTGCTGTTTAGCATGTGATAGGTGGTGTTATCTACTGTAGGATTATCTTATGTGTTATCACTAGCATGTTAGATTTTCTTATGCTGTTATTATGCATGTTTTAGTAGTGACGTCCCTATTACGACAGTACTGATGATTTGGTCGGTGGCTTGGGATGTTACGCGCGGGGGATGGCTAGGATCCATGATGGTCTTATGATGCTATTGACGATAGGGAGGAACCGCATACTTAGTTTGGTTGTTTTGTTCCTGAGATGTATTTCTGTACATTGCGATCTTGCTTTTGTTCATTGAATGCTTACTTTCAGTGTGTTCTTTGCTACTGTAGTTTAGATGGTTTGGTGTTCTTTATTCTGTGTTGTTCTTGCACTCGAGTGTTCATTCCTTGAGCCTTTGTGGATCTGGTACTCCTCGGTGTGGAGGTTCTTTTGTCGGTTTTTCCCCATTTTTGAGTTTTGGCAGTGTTTTTACTTTCTATGGGCGACATTTGTTCAGCATTGTGCGACACTGATAAAGTATCACACGGCCATAGAAAGAATGTCGTACGATACTATAAAGTGTCGCGCGCATTACTGGAGAAGTGTCGTACGACACTAGAAGAGTGTCGCATGGCTTTGTGAGAAATGTCGTGCGATACTTTTCCAGTATCGCATGCCTTCTTGAGAAGTGTCGCACTCAGTAAGGGAGAAGTGTCGCCCTCCCTTAGTAAAAAGTGTTGCACGGTTTTTGTGAAAAACCTGCGCGTGCCATCAACGGGCACTTTTCTTCATGATTTGATCTTTTTGAGAGTGGTTTTGGATACCCTTTTGGGCATTCTTCAAGCCTATGTTGTTGCATTTCGAATTCAGGAGGTTTCTTTTGAAATTCAGTTTTTGGGTTTCTATTGTAGTCCTTCGAGGTTTAAAATATATCGTTTAAGTATAATTCCTTATACTTAAGATATATTTTAACATATGCGACAAATCATTTGAGATAGGTTTTAGACCTCTTAGAGATAAGTTATGGATTCTAGGAAATTTCAGGGCTTCAGAAATTCAGACTTAGCCAATTTTTAGGGCTTCAGGATTTCAGGCTTAGCCAAATTTCAGGATTCTGCATTTTACCCTAGCTTGGTGTTTTGTTGATGAGTGGTTGTTTTTGGTGCCCTCATCATGTGCGTTGTCTTTTTTGGCTTTGTTTGTGTGTGTCAGTTTGGTAGTGGCATTCAGAGATTCGTTGGTTGCCGGGATTGTGTTGAAGTCTTCTGTTGCGATCGTTGTGATCCCTGTATGATGTTGTCATGTGCATTCATACTTGTAAAAAAAAGTATCTTGGCTTGATTCGAATCCTTGTTTCCAAGGATCTCCGGTCGGGGAATTACATCACTTAGTTACCAAAGGAAGTTTGTAAATATGCAGTATTAATCGAGTTCACTTAGATAACATAGGAAAAAAATTTCTAAGTTAGTGTCTACCGAGCATGGTCAGCTAACGAAGGATTTTCTTGTTTTGCAATATTCAGTTCAATTGATTTAGTTGTTGGTTCTAGCTGACTGAGGAGTTGAAATTAAGTATTCTAATTTGTATTCAAGCTGACTTGACAACATGAGTAAGATATAAATATAAGGTCAAGTTGAGGATTAAATGCGTGGAAAAATAAAATATTTGATGATGCTCATAAGAAGCGAATTAGAAGGATAAGCATAATATCCATGTTGAGTTGTAAAGATACATTCAACTAGGAAAGATCAAGTATACAAGCCAAAATTGAGATCTATAATCAACAATTTAGTTGCATCAGAAATCAGTTCATCTTGTTGTTACTCTCTAACCATTGTAGTAGTGATCTAAATTTCTTAACCGAGTTGGCTTAATAGCTATTTGTAAATCCTCTAACAAGGTAGCATTTCTATTTTAAGTGTTTAAAAACCTCTAACAAGGTTACTCCTAATAGGGTGATTAAATCCTCTAACAGGGTCACACCTAACAGTGTGTTTTGTAACCTTTAACAGGGTTGGCTCCTAAGAGGGCTCACTTTAGAATAGTCAAAACTAGTAACTAGTTGCAATTGGTGGTTTTTCCCAAATTGGGTTCCCATGTTTTGGTGACACTTGTGTTCATGCTATTTATTTTATGTATATGCAACTAAGTTAATCTTAAGTTGAGTCAAAAAAAAAAAATTCTTATGTTTTGCACTTGCCGAGTTATTATTGTTATTTTAGTTATTACCAAGTTATAATATTTGCTAGAGTAAACTGAGTGCATGTGTGTTTGCCGAGTTACAACCAAATAAAATTTAATCAAAGTGTTGATTTGTATTGAAATCTAAGGGATCTAGGATATATTTTTCTAGTAACTAATTCATCCCTCCCCTCTTAGTTACTCCTCTTATATTTCCAACAAGTATCTACATTTTCAAGAATTAAAATTGTAACGGTATTTAAAATAAATATTGCTTGGGATCCATAAAGGAACTTTTGTGAAATTCTCTTAATAAGGTCACTGTTGCAAGAACCATCTTCCAGTCATCCAACAACATGATTTTGTTCATATGCATACATGCATATGTACATACAAGAAGGGTTGTGTGATGCATCAACTTCTAGGAGTCATAACTTTTGACTTGGATGTGGGTTTTGGTTGAAATTTTATAGGCAATTGCCTGAGGAGGAGCTATTAAGATTATTGATAGAGCTCATCTCGATCAGTGGCCATTTTGACTTTTTTTTTGGGAGCCTGAAATATCATCTTGGCCTCCAAAATTGGATTTTTGTGTTTTTTCCAATTTTTTAGAAAGTTGTTTTTGTAATAAATCCAAAATCATATTCTTGATTTCATAGATCAGTTGGCAATTCATCTTGTCTTAGTTGGGGGATTTTCTTGAGAAAAATCAAGATTCATACGATGGGTTTCAAAAATTACCAAAAATGGAAAAATTAATTTTTCTTGAAAATATTCCAAATATGGTAATTTTCAAAATTTTAATAAGTAGTTGATTTTCTTTCATTATAGGGTCAGAGTAGAGTTGGAGAATTTTAATGAAGAATTTGGCATTCTGAACATCTATGTTGTGTAATTTAATGAGTTATTAATTTGAAGGGTTTGGGCTACATCATTTGGTATCAGAGCGGGAAGATGGTTGGGAGAGGGAGAGGAAGAGGAAGAGGAGGTCTCACTCCAATGCATATATTTATGATGGATATGCAGAGGTAGATTGAATGGATGAATGAACAAATGGATAATCAAGGAATACTAGTAGTACAAGGAGAGAACGAATCAGATGAAGAGGCAAATCAAAGAGGTGCTAATCAAAATGAAGAACACTTGGAAGAGTTGACGTATGAAGATAGAGTGCTTTAGGCTTTAGAAAGTAAAAATGAAGGGATCAAGATCAAAGTTTTAGACTATGCTGATAATCTTAAGCCAGAAGAGTTGATAGACTGGCTAAATGAGATGGGGATATGTTTTGAATGGAAACCTATGGTAGAGGAAAAGAAAATGAATTTTGCATGCACAAAATTAAAAGGACATGCAATGATATGGTGGGATCACCTCCAAAAGGAACAAACTAGAAAAAAAAAGGAAAAGATCAAAACATGGAGCAAGATGGAGAAAAAGCTTTGGGAAAAGTTCTTACCCTTAGATTACTCAAAAACTCTCTTTCATAAGTTCCAGAATTTGAAGCAGAATTTGTTCCCTATACAAGAGTACACAAATGAGTTCTATAAGTTATCCATGAGAATAGAGCACCAAGAAGATGATGAGCAGATGACTGCTAGGTACATAAATGGCCTAAAAAAATTTACCTATTTCACATGTGGAGAAGAAGGACATAGAGCCTTTGAATGCTCAAATTATAACATGCCAAAAATAAATCAAGGAAGACAGCCTAGGGTGAACTTGGTTCAGCCAAAAGAACAGGAGAAAGAAGTTTCACTAGATGTGAGAGAAATGCTCATGATAAGGAGATCAATGATCGTTCAAGAAAAAAGCATGAAGTTCTTGCAAAGAATTCCTATAATTCATGGCTCCGAATCAACATTTTCAAAACTAGATGCACTTCTAGTGGAAATGTATGTCAAGTTATTATTGATGGGGGTAGTTGTGAGAATATGATATCTAGGGAAATGGTACATAAATTAAATTTACAATGTGAAAAGAATCCTCGTCCTTATCATATTGCATGGTTTAAGAAAGGAAATGAATTAACAAGTGATAAAAGATGTTTAGTTTGATTTACCATAAGAAAAATTTACAAGGATGAAATATGGTGTGATGTTATCCCTATGGATTCTTACCATATGTTTTTGGGAAGACCATGATAGTATGATAGGAAGGTCATACATGATGGGGAGGAAAATACTTACACATTTTGGAAGGATGGGTATGAAGTGATTCTATTGCCGCTTAAGGATGAAAAGAAGAATGAAACCATGTTATCTGCAAAAGAATTTGTCAAAGAAATGAAATTAACAAGTTTTTTGTTATGCACTACTACTAAAAAGAGGAGAAGAACAAGAAAACTTGGTGCCACCCAAGGAAATGAAGGTGCTAGAGGAGTTGGTTGATGTTGCTTCTGATGAACTACATGATGGTCTCCCACCCAAAAAAGATATTCAACATCATATTGATCTTATTCCTAGAGAAACTCTACCTAATCAAGCAACCCATTGGTTCAATCCAACATAACATGCAAAGTTGAATAAACAAGTGATATAACTGATTCAAAAGGGTCCGGTTATGGAAAGCATGAGTCTCTGTGGAGTAACCATAGTGTTGACTCCAAAGAAGGATGACACATGGAGGATGTGCATTGACAAAAAAAAATCAATAATATTACCATTAAGTACTTGTTTCCTATTCCTCGTATATAAGACATGATGGATAAATTACTGGGGGCTAAGTACTTTAGCAAGATTGATCTCTGAAGTGGCTACCACTAGATCCGTATTTGAGAGGGAGATGAATTGAAGACAACATTTAAGACAAGAGATGGTTTGTACAAATGGATGGTTATGCCTTTTGCGCTTTCGAACACACCTAGCACATTTACGCAGTTGATGAATACAATGTTGTGGCCTTATATTGGTAAGTTTGTTGTAGTTTACTTTAATGATATTTTGATCTATAGTAAAAGAAAGAAAGAACACTTACAACACTTGATGATCATCTTGAATGTCTTAAGAAAGGAGAAACTCTTTGCAAACTTGCAGAAGTGTAGATTCATGCAAACTAGATTGAACTTTACAGGCTTTGTCATTTCTCAAGCTAGTGTTCAAATGGATCCAGAAAAAGGTAAAAGCAATCCTAGAATGGCCCAATCCTTCTAGTATAATAAGGGTACAAAGTTTTCATGGGTTGGCAACTTTCTATTGAAAGTTTATCCAAAATTTTAGTAGTAACATACTGTACCAAAGGAAGAGAGTTCACATGGACAACAAATGTTGAAGAGAGTTTTAAATTCTTGAAGAAAAAGGTAACTAAAGCTCCTATATTGAAACTTCCAAGTTTTGACAAAGTTTTTGAAGTAGAGTGTGATGCTTCACATGTTGGGATAGGCATAGTTCTTAGCCAAGTAGGTAAACCTATAGCCTTCTTTAACGAGAAATTGAATGAAGTAAGAAAGAATTATTCTACCTATGCTCTGGAGTTTTATGCAATTGTTCAAGTTTTAAATTCTCATTGTCGATCTCAAACCAATGATCATGATTAAAAGATAACAATGCTCTTTTATTTTTTTCCTCATGGCTTCTTGTTATTCATACAATATCTTCTTTCGATGTGACAATGCAATCGATTGATTTTAATTATTTCATTGCCACATTGGAGGCACTATCTGGTCCCACATGATTTTGTGCTATTTATTGATCATATTGCTTTGAAATATCTCAACATAGAAAAGAAGTTGAATAGTCAATATGCCAACTGGGTATCTTTCTTACATGGATATACCTTTGTTCTAAAACATAAGTCTGGAAACAAAATTAGGTTGTTGATGCCTTGAGTAGGTGCACCACACTATTAACCACAATGGAAACTAAGGTCACTAATTTTGATGCTATTAAGACCTTTTATGAAACTGATGATGATTTCTTTGAAACTGTAGAACAACTAAATGATTTATCTTTTGGTAAGTTGGAACATGTGAAAGGTGACTATTTTATGTGGGATGGTTACCTCTTTAAGCGTAAACAATATGTATACCAGGTAGATCCATGAGGGAAACCATTATCAACCAATTTCATAGTGTTGGACTAGCTGGACACTTAGAAAGGAAAAAACAATAAACTTGGTTGAAGATAAGTATTATTGGCCCAAGATAAAGAGGGACATCAATAAATATGTGGCAAGGTGCAAAATCTATCAAGTGGCTAAAGGACATTCATAAAATACATAATTATACATGTCTTTACCATAACCCACCTAACCATGGATTGACTTGAGTATGGGTTTTGTAGTGGGTCTCCCACAAAGTAATGATTATATTTTTGTGGTTGTTGATCAATTTTAAAAAATGGCCCACTTTATTTCTTGTAAAAAGACCAACAATGCAACTAGAATAGCAGAACTATTCTTCTCAGAAGTTGTTCATTTACATGCCCTTCCAAAGACCGTTACCTCTGATAGAGACACTAAGTTCTTAAGTCTTTTTTGGAGAACTTTCTGGAGAAAACTAGGAACAAATTTGTAGTTTAGTAGTGCCTATCATCCTCAAACTGATGGACAATCATAGGTAGTCAATTGGAGTTTGGGAAATCTATTACGCTAAATTGAGGGTGAGAAGCATAAATAGAGGGACTTGGAGTTGCCCCAGGTAGAATTTACCTATAATAGTTTTGTTAATAGATCTACCAAAAAATCTCCATTTCAAATTTGCTAGGGTCAAAACCCTAAAGGTGTTCTAGATCTTATGTCAGTTCCCTTAGGAGACAAAATTAGTGATGATGGAGTTGCCTTTGTTGAACACCTTCACCAACTCCAACAAGATGTCAGAAAAAAGTTACAGGATAGTAATGCGAGTTACAAGATTGCTAGAGATGCTACTCAAAGACAAAAAAATATTTGTTTTAGGTGACTTAGTGATGGTTTATTGGAGGTGTGAACAATTTCCTATAGGAATGTATCATAAATTGAAGTATAAAAAGATTGGGCCTTGACTTATCATCAAAAAGATTAATGATAATGCTTATGAGGTTAGCTTACCAGCAAATCTTGACATCTGCCTTGTTTTAATGTTTTTGATTTATACACATTCCATGGAGATGTTCCAAGTGCAGATGATGTCTAGGGAGTGGATTGGCAACATCACCTTCCCAATAAGAAGAAGGAAAAGATTGCCCAAATTCTTTGACAAGCAGACTACCTCCACAAGGCATGACCAACATTATAGATATCTAATATAGTAGGATGGGTTACCTAAAATAGAGAGTACATGGTTATCTAAGTGGTTATTAATGCAGTTAGATCCAATAAAATTGCAGCAAGTCATAGGCAACCACTTGCAGGAGTTGCATTTCTTGCAAGAATGGGAGAATGATGCATCAACTTTTGGGAGTCATAACTTTGACTCGGATGTGGGTTTTGGCTGAAATGTTACCAAAAATTGCGTGAGGAGGGGCTATTTGGATTGTCAATAGAGCTTAGCTTGATTGATGACCATTTTGACATTTTTTTGGAAGCCTAAAATATCATCTTGACCTCTGAAATTGAATTTTTGTGTTTTTTTCTAGTTTTTTAGAAAGTTGTTTTTGTAATAAATCCAAAATCATATTCTTAATTTTGTAGGTTAGTTGGCAATTCATATTGCCTTAGTAGAGAGATTTTCTTGTGAAAAATTAGGATCCGTAGGATGGTTTTGAAAATTACCAGAAATGCAAAAAATTATTTTCCCAAAAAAATTTCAAATATGGTAATTTTCAAAATTGTAATAATTAGTTATTTTTCTTTCATTGTAGGGGCATAGTAAAGTTGGAGAAGTTTAATGAAGAATATGACATTCTTAACTTCTGTGTTGTGTAATTTTCTAAGTTATTGTTTTGAAGGGTTTGGGCTGCATCATTTGGTATCAGAGTGGGAAGATGGCTGGGAGAGGAAGAGGAAGAGGAAGAGGAGGTGTCACTCCAATGCAAAGATTTATGTCGGATATGCAGAGGCAGATTGAATGGTTGAATGAGTGAATGGATAATCAAGGAATACAAGTAGTATAAGGAGAGAACAAATTAGATGAAGAGGGAAATCGAAAAGGTGCTAATCAAAATGAAGAAAATGAAGAAGAACACTTGGAAGAGTTGAGGTATGGAGATAGAGTGCTTCGGGCTTTAGAATGTAAAAATGAAGGGATCAAGTTTAAAGTTTCAAACTATGCTGGTAGTCTTAAGCCAAAAGAGTTGATAGACTGGCTAAATGAGATGAGGAATTTTTTTGAATGGAAGCCTATGACAAAGGAAAACAAGATGAATTTTACATGCATAAAATTAAAAGGATATGCAATGATATGGTGCGATCACCTCTAGAAGGAAAAAAACTAGAAACTAAAAGGAAAAGATCAAAACATGGAGCAAGATGGAGAAAAAAATTAGGGAAACGTTCTTACCCTTGGATTACACACAAACCCTATTTCATAAGTTGTAGAATTTGAAGCAGAATTTGTTCGCTATACAAGAGTACACAAATGAGTTCTATAAGTTATCCATGAGAGTAGAGCATCAAGAAGATGATGAGCAGATGGATGCTAGGTACATAAATGGTTTAAAATTGTCTATCCAAGATGAGTTGAGCATGCATTATATTAGTAGTATGGAAGAGGCCTACCAATTGGCTCTAAAGGCTGAAGAAACATAATCAACAGTATAATCAGAGGAATGGAGGAGGAAGAAGGGGACCCTGAACACCATTTCAAGGAGGTTCTAATTAGGTCGAGGAGAATCCTCCTAAGGATTCAAAAGAAATACAAATTCTAGACAAGATCTTGCAAAATAGGAAAGAGGAAGGGGATTTCAGCGAGGAAAAGGTTATGGTAGTGGAAGAGGATGGGAAAACCAACAGAGGCCCTTTACCTATTTCACATGTGGAGAAGAACATAGAGACTTTGAATGCTCAAATTATAGCATACCATAAATATGTCAAGGAAGAAAGCCTAGGGTGAACCTGCTTCAACTAGAAGAGGAGGAGCAAGAAATTTCACTAGATGTGGGAAAAACCCTCATGATGAGGAGATCAATGATCATTCCAAAAAAAAAGATGAAATTCTTGCAAAGAACTCTGATGATACATGGCTCTGGACCAACATTTTCAGAATTAGATGCACTTTTGGTGGAAATGTATGTCAAGTTATTATTGATGGGGGTAGTTGTGAGAATATGGTATCTAGAGAAATGGTAGAGAAATTAAATTTACAATATGAAAAGCATCCTCGTCCTTATCATATTGCATGGTTTAAAAAAGAAAATGAAGTAACGGTTGATAAAAGATGTTTAGTTAGATTTATCATAGGAAAAATTTACAAGGATGAAATATGGTGTGATGTTATCCCTATGGATGCTTTCCATATGTTTTGGGAAGACCATGGTAGTGTAATAGGAAAATCATACATGATGGGGAGAAAAATACTTACACATTTTGGAAGGATGGCTCTAAAGTGGTTCTATTGCCGCTTAAGGATGAAAAGAAGAATGAAACCATGTTTTCTGCAAAAGAAGTTGTCAAAGAAATGAAAGTAACAAGTTTGTTGTTATGCACTAGTACTAACAAGAGGAGAAGAACAAGAAAACTTGGTGCCACCTGAGGTAATGAAGGTACTGGAGGAGTTTGTTAAGGTTTCTCCTAATGGCCTCCCACCCAAAAGAGATATTCAACATCATATTGATCTTATTCCTGGAAACTAGTTTAACCTTTCTAGGCTTTGTCATTTCTCAAGCTAGTGTTCAAATGGATCCAAAAAAGGTAAAAGCAATCCTAGAATGGCTCAGTCTTTCTAGTATAACAGGAGTATGAAGTTTTCATGGGTTGGAAACTCTCTATTGAAAGTTTATCCAAAATTTTAGCAATATTGTAGCACCCATAACATATTGTACCAAAGGGAGTCCACATGGACAACAGATGCTGAAGTGAGTTTTAAATTCTTGAAGAAAAAGGTAACTGAAGCTCCTATATTGACACTTCCAAATTTTGACAAAGTTTTTGAAGTAGAGTGTGATGCTTCACATGTTGGGATAGGCATTGTTCTTAGCAAAACAAGTAAACCTATAGCCTTCTTTAACGAGAAATTGAATGAAGTAAGAAAGACTTATTCTACCTATGATCTGGAGTTTTATGAAATTGTTCAAGCATTAAGACATTGGAGGCACTATATGGTCCCACATGAGTTTGTGCTATTTATTGATCATATTGCTTTGAAATATCTCAACACACAAAAGAAGTTGAATAGTCGACATGCCAAGTGGGTATCTTTCTTACAGGGATATACCTTTGTTCTAAAACATAAGTCTGGAAAACAAAATTAGGTTTTTGATGCCTTGATTAGGCACACTACACTATTAACCACAATGGAAATAGACGTCACTAGTTTTGATGCTATTAAAGCCTTGTATGAAATTGATGATGATTTTTGGGATATTGTACAATAACTAAAGGCTTCATCTTTTGGTAAGTTGGATCATGTGAAAGGTGACTATTTTATGTAGGATGGTTACCTCTTTAAGGGTAAACACTATGTATACTAGGTGGATTCATGCGGGAAAACATTATCAGGGAATTTCACAGTGTTGGACTAGATGGACACTTTGGAAAGGAAAAAACAATAAACTTGGTTAAAGATAAGTATTATTGGTCCAAGATAAAGAGGGACATCACTAAATATGTGGCAAGGTGTAGAATCTATCAAGTGGCTAAAAGACATTCACAAAATACAGGATTATACATGCCTTTACTAGTACCCACCGAACCATGGACTGACTTGAGTATGGATTTTGTAGTGGGTCTCTCGCACACTCAATGAGGTAATGATTCTATTTTTGTGGTTGATGATTGATTTTTAAAAATGGTCCACTTTATTGCTTGTGAAAAGACCAACAATGCAACTAGAGTAGTATAACTATTCTTCTTAGAAGTTGTTTATTTATATGGCCTTCCAAAGACAATTACCTCTGATAGAGACACTAAGTTCTTGAGTCATTTTTGGAGGTCTCTCTAGACGAAATTAGGAACAAAGTCATAGTTTAGTAGTGCCTATCATCATCAAACTGAGGTAGTCAATTGGAGTTTGGGAAATCTATTACACTACATTGTGGGTGAGAAGCCTAAACAGTGGGACTTGGCATTGCCCTAGGCAGAATTTTCCTATAATAGTTTTGTTAACAGATCCACTAGAAAATCTCCATTTCAAATTGTCTAGGGTCAAAACCATCAAGGTGTTCTAGATCTTGTTTCAGTTCTCATGGGAAACAAAATTAGTGATGATGGAGTTGCCTTTGTTGAACACCTTCACTAGCTCCAACAAGATGTTAGACAAAAGTTATAGGATAGTAATGTGAGTTACAAGATTGCTACAGATGCTACTCAAAGACAACAAATATTTCTTGCAGGTGACTTGGTGATGGTTTACTTGAGGTGTGAACAGTTTCCTACAAGAATGTATCATAAATTGAAGTATAAAAAGATTGGGCCTTGCAAAATCATCAAAAAGATTTATGATAATGCTTATGAGGTTAGCTTACAAGAAAATCTTGACATTTTCCTTATTTTTAATGTTTCTAATTTATACACATTCCATGGAGATGTTCCAAGTGCAGATGACGTCCAGGGAGTGGATTGGCAACATCACCTTCCCAATAAGAAGGAGGAAAAGATTGCCCAAATTCTTTGACAATCAGACTACCTCCACACAAGGCATGACCAACATTATAGATACTTGATATAGTAGGATGAATTACCTAAAATAGAGAGTACATGGTTATCTAAGTGGGCAATAATGTACTTTGATCCAATAAAATTACAGCAATTCACAGACAGTCACTTGTAGGAGTTGCGCAGGGATAACTTTAAGGAACCCCCCCTCTCCCAAAATTTATAAAATTGTGGCGAATCACATGTCATTTGGGTGAAAAAAATTTAATAGTGTTGGCAAATTATGCATCAATCGATGGATATTTGGTGGCAAATTTTTTAATAGTTTAGACAATTTTTAAAAAATAATGGCAATTATAATTTAAAATAAAATAAAATTATTAATATTGATGGCGAATTATGTTTTGAAATGTAATTATGTTAAATGTATTATTTGAGAACTCAGACCGTCTGATGATCCAAAATCAATGGTTGAGGTTTAATTTCAGCCAACATTTCTTAAAGGAAGAAGAATTGTCGAGGTAGTCACCAGAATGTTGACACGTATCAAGGTAAGTTGTCTGTGGAGTACAATGTCCCTCATAAAAAAAAAATTCACATAAGAAAATGGAAATTTGGCGAATGATGATCGTCAAAAGAGACACTCAATTAATTCCGTGGCAAATAAGAGTAAATATTAAAGAGAAATATGGGCGAAGAACTCGACTACCAAACTGAAATTACATAATAATAGTGGTGAACGTTCTGACCACTATATGAGTATTTTATAAAATCTAGGCGAACCGGTCAACTAGTATACGGTGTTTTTTTTAGCCAATTTCTATAGCCCAATCGGGACGTATTAGCCAATTGGTGAATAATAGCCACTAAAAAAATCCCTGGAGGTGCGTTTCTTTCAAGAAGGGGAGAATGATGCATCAATTTCTGGGAGTCATAACTTTTGACTTGGATGTGGGTTTTGGCTGAAATTTTACAGGCAGTTGCAAGAGGAGGAGCTGTATTTTTACATCCTATTTTTTTAAGGAACTTTATCCATTTGATCAGTATTCCACAAAGTTAAGTTTTTCTATTCATAATTTGATTAAAAACAACTCATTTCTACATGTTGGTAGGTTAGCTTAAGGCCTCATTATAATTAATAATGATTGGTATGAAGATGGAACCAGCCTAGGGCCACCATTGTAAGCATTGTTCAAAGGTATTCCTATATAGAGGGAATTAACCATGCTCCATAACCAACTCTTGTCCTTTGCTCAGTAATTTCTCTAGACCAATTTTTAAATAGGTCTCCTAATAAGCTTGTATAGTGTTTTACTTTGAACCATTAATCTTACTAGTTGAAAATCAAAATTTGTGGAGTGACCGATACAAGATCTCAATGGTTAAAGTATCCTTACCTGAGACCATTCCATACTCTTCAATATTCTTTTACTGGCCAAAAATAAAAAATAAAAATAAAAAATGCTTACTACTGTTACACACTATAATAATATAGAGATGGCAAAGACTTACCCCATTAGTTGTGGTCAATGGATACAACATTCAGGATACATAGTATTACTTCACATCTGTGAAAGAAGACACTAACATAAACAGAACAAATACAAACTTTACCAAAAAGTGTAATTATTCAATTGTGACATGCAATGTTGGATCTCTCTTCAGAAATCTTATTGCAGTGAAAGGAATTTGATCTTGGACTGTGTCGTTACAAGCACCTCCCAATATCATTAGAGATCATATTGCACCTGAAAGAACTCTAATGAAAAGGAGCAGGACATCGACCTAATTTCCCACACTTATTTAAAGCTTAAGTGTTGTTCAATTCCCCTTTCGAATTAGGGAAGCAACTTGCATGATTCCAGAGCAGTAGACAGGAGGCAATCACTGTGAAGTCCATAGGATTACATCTCTTTCAGACATTCTATCGAACCCTTGGCATGCTTCCAATCTAAAAAAACATTTAGTATACATATAAACCTATGTAAACATTTAGTATACATATAAACCTGAAAGAACTCTAATGAAAAGGAGCAGGACATTGACCTACTTTCACACACCTTTCGAATATAAGAAAAGGAAAATGCATTCATGTGAGAAATGCATTCACATAGAGGCTATTGATTGTTGAATGGAATTCTAGAGCAGTAGACAGGAGGCAATCGTTGTGAAGTCCATAGGATTACATCTCTTTCAGACATTCTATCGAACACTTGGCGTGCTTCCAATCTAAAAAAACATTTAGTATACATATAAACAAGAGCACTACTTAGAGAAATATATGAATCTTACAATTTTTAGAATCAATCCTCAAAAGATTTATTTATAAATTATAAAATTCAAAATAGAAACTCCATTCACTTGAATTGGAACATGTATAAACCTATGTAAGGAAATCCATAAGCCATTACATCTGACTTCAGACCTTTGCGATCACATTTATTTTTTGAAAACAATTCATGGAAGTTAATATGTATATGCAAAAACACAAACTTAAAAACCAAACCTTAGCACAAATTGTGGATTCATTCTCCCTTAGAGAGTGGATCTGTATCATACAATATTCAATAGCCTCCAGTATTCGTATCTGATAAGATCAAAATGGTACTGTTGTTAATTCATTAATTTTGTGTGGATTTTGGTGAAGATATCTCAAATGGGTATGAAAAATTTGATCATACAACATTCATCTATGGATTTTAAGAGTCAATAAACAATAATATACAACTTCGATCATAACACTCTCCTCCATAGCTTTTGAGAGCCAATTAATAATAATACAATTCTACGTATCTGTCACATCTTTTTGAACTGGCCAAACCATCATTTGAAGTCATCAAGCATCTTTCCCATGTTTGCATTTGACCGACCTTCAACAATAACATCTTTCTCAACTGGTCAACCATAATAGTTAAACTATTATCAGATACATTTCCTCATTTTTTAATGTGTCAGCATTTGATGTCCCTTCATCATTTTCAATTGTCCAAGCATCACAGTCATAAAATTTATCATCAGTTATCTTTCCCCATTCTTCAATGTGTGTCATCCAATAGTCTTGATCTTGCTTCAACAATAAATTGTTTGAGATCATCTCCTGTTTTGCACCTGTGTAGCAACAATGTTAGCAATTGAGGATACTGACTCTTTAAGTGTTTAGGAAAACTACTTTATTTCTACCATTACAAATAAGCAAGAGAACTTGAGAAGAAATGGCAAACAACAAACAATTTGTCAGTAAAATATCATGACAATATAATTAGTAGGATCAACACTGAAACAAAAGTAGAATCTAAAAGTAGTTAAAATTATGAAAGATCAATTCAAACAGACTTATAAACTCGATTAATGTTAGTCATCTTTTATGGAAGTAAAGGAGACTATCAAGAACATGCAATGTTGTCTTCACCTTTACATCAGCTTGTCATTCCCTTGAAGAATTTTTCTAAACTCAGCTTAGATTTTCTTTGAGAGAATATGTTATCTCATCCAGATTTTCTAAAATGTTATGACCAAGCTCAAGTTTTAGCTAGGTCAATTGTTTTGTGGCCTCCTCCTCATTTGAACATGGTACAGTGTTCATGTCCTTGAGCAAATTTTCTAAAATCCTAGGACCTAACTCAATTTGCATTCTAGTCAAACATCTTCTTCAAAAGTTGTAGTTGCAGGTGTTGTAAGAATTGATAAAGAGGGGCCCTTTGAACTAGATATAGGGCTCAAGTTATCTGCCAAAAAAACAAGAAGCAAAATTGAGTATAATATTTGAGTAAGATCTCTTGATATAAATGAGCATACATAAATTGAATTTAGAAACAATTAAGAAACAGATTATAGATTGCAAATAACTACTATATGTAAACGCCAAACAATCATGCATTTATTTTTGACAAAAGTTGTAGTGCCAATAAAATAAATCAATAAATATAGACATCAACCAATACGAGAAGAAACAGAGATTAGATAAGAAAGTAGATACAAAATTTTGATCATCGACCAAAAAAAAAATGGAAATTGGATAATAAATAAAGTATAATCTGTTCAAATGTAGGTAAAACAATCAAAACAAAAGGTAAAAGACGTGCATTTTTATTTTAAAGTTCATTGATAATTGTTTACAAAATGGAATTGAACCTACCTTTAGCTACAGGTTCAGAAGAGCCTGATGAAACTTGAAGATCATTGTTCAACTTTAATCGAGTTGAAGATTTTTCTTTAGAAAGTGACTGAAACTCTTCCACATGCTCTAAATTTTTTAGAGCTATTTCTTTGGACTATTGGGGCACTTAAATTCAACTGTCGAAAAAACATTTTGCTTCTCTGCTTCAATTAGTTTCTTCTCAACTGCAATCGGTTTGCATTTCATCTAGATTAAGATTTACTTGCATTTAATGATTAAAAACTTCATTGAATTGAATTGAAAAGATTTATTGTCAACTGGTTGAATAAAATCCCCAAGAAATTGAACTAGTAAACCTTGCCATAGATTGGGATTCTAAAGAGGAAGATAATATTCTTTAAAGAACAACAAATGTGATTAAAAAGACAAAGTTTTGGTTGAAAATGAAAAAAGACACACATGCTAATGTCTAGGTTGATCCTATTTCTAATGTTGTTCTTACAACTGCAGGTAGCAGAAGGTCATCAAGGATTTATAAGAAAAAGATTCATAATCCCCCTCTTGTGTAGAAAACTCTTTTCAGTAAGAAGACTAAAATGTCAGTGCCAGTAAGTCTTCACCAGGTTATTCAGGTTGATGTCAAATAGGACAAAGACCAAGGCAGAGAGCTCATTGAAAATAGTCAGAGAGTTCAAATGACTGTGGGTTCATCTCCTCTAAGGATGCAGACTGTAGCTAACCCAGGAAAGGCTATTGAATCACAATGGGATGCTATCACTCCTAATTGGATTGTGGCCTTGGTGAATAGGTAAGGAAGTCTACTTCCAATTTCCTTCCCTATCGATGATATTGTCAATAAATATACTACCAAGGCTTCCAAACCCAAAAGGACCAAAAGCACAACCAGGATAACTTTTGACAATGCGACTAGGAGAAGCATAGTCTAGTAGCCACCTATAACCAAAAAGGAGGAGCTGACAAGTTGGACTTGAGAAACTTTGAAATTATGCACACAGGTTTAGGGGTAATGAACTATGAGACAAAAGAGCACTAGGTAGAGACGTCTATAAAGAACATTGTGCTGCAATCACAAAAAGATGAAATTGAGAAGAAAAAGCTAAAAGCTAAAAACAATGCAATGGCTAAGTATATAAATTCATTGAAAGGACAAAGCTCAGTTTTCGATAATCAATCAGAAATTGCATTTGATTCCAATGCCCCTAAAAATCAGCAATTGTTAGAAGATTTAAAAAAAAGGAAAAATGATGACATCTGCAATGTCTAATTGAATTGACATGGTAACAAGCCAAATCACTGAGCTCGTGTGGAATTTGCATGGGATTGTTTCTCTAGCCAAGATTGCACTTGATGAATCCCATGTTCAGTCTGGGACTTGGAAAATAGAAGTCGAGAAACTATCAACCATGGTGTCTCAGTTAGTGGAAGTAGAAGATTTTGGACCAGAAAAATTTCTTGAAGAGAACCCGTCGCAACATGTAGATGCAAGGCTGATTCAAGTTCTGAGAAAAAATATAGCCTGGAGGGTATCCAATTATACTTTTGTGATCTCAAGGATGTAATCATGCGAGAAAGATTTCAAAACATTACTAGAGTAGATAGGTAGGGACTTTCACTCCATTGACTCGGCTTTCCCTAGCCCTCTTAAAGAAGGATATTTTGATGTAGAGATCATGGTCAAACAACATGAGGAATGCATCAAGTCTGTAAAAGACTAATTTGATCTCACATCGTTTGACTTCTCCAAGGTGGCTAAAAGTGAAGTGATGTTAGGAATCTATACTATAAGGAAGCAAAGGTGTGCGAAATTGCTTCCTATGCTAATCTTTGAGAGGACAATTATGCAAATTCAACTAACTATTGAAGAGATCTCAAGAAATGCATAATAACATAATCAAAATAACAAAGAACACATAACATAGTGATTACCATGGGGAAACCCTTCCAGGAGAAAAACCCCACCCTCCAAAACTTGCACAATGTATTATCAAACCAAGATGATTACAATACACTTGCAATGCAAGTTCTTACAAGAGCGCATCACCCCAACTCGAACTCAGAGAAACTCCTTCTAGCACCGATCTTGCAAACTAAACTCAATTACTCAAACACCTCCCCAAGCCCTCCTTTTATACTGATTTTACAACCTGAAAACCACTTGTGATTTTACAAAACCATTGGCAAAACTACCATGCCAGATGTTACTCATTTTTGACATTTACATTTCCAATATGAAAAACAACCAGGTTAAAATAGTAATCCCGTCCACAATTTTGTCTCTTAGTCTAGACCCCCATAAAAGTCACAAAATGAGTCATCAAGGCTCTAAAAATGACCTACCTATATTCTACTATGGACAAGACTCATTTTTGACAACTCATTAACCAATTTCCAATGTATAAACAAGTGGAAAACTTTCACAAACAAATTTTGGAATTTTTCAAAAGAAGATTGCAAGGTTGAGACACATGTTCTCAACATGTACTCTATGACTTCCCAGTTACCTGAACTATGTACAAAATGAAGCTAGACAAGGACATTTGGAAAAATTGTTTGTAGAACATCAAGAACCCAAATTCAACCACCATGACTAAATTTATGAATGCATTTAGAACATGGAAGCTAGCACGTGGTCAAGGTGATGCTAAAGATGAGGAACTGCTTGACCAATCAGTGGATGACTAGTGTTCTTCTATTTATTTTCTTTCAAGACTTCTTAGTTTTTGGTTTTAAAAGGTTAAACTCTGTGTCTACGCACCCTTTTTCATGTTGGTTTTCATAACTACCTCTAACTATCTAAGAATCGAGTTTTCAGGGAGATTCTCGAATAGCTTTCTATCTGAGAATCGGGTTTCCAAGGAGATTCTCGAATAGCTTTCTATTTAAGTTTGAAACTCAATAGTGCTAAGGGTTGACAGTTTTTGATGGTTATCATGTTGTGACCATTTTATCTGAATTTTATAGTTGTGCAAGTTTTCTAAGTTTTCCAATATTATATCTGAAGAGTATTGTTCTTTTTTAAGGGAAATGGTTGAATGTTCGAAGATGTATGCTTTGAATATACTCATTATTAATTTAGTATTGAATTATTGAAATTCCTTTGATGATGGATATTTCTTTTTATGGTAAATATGTATCAATTTTGATTGTTATTCGGAATGTGATTGATAGAGAAACTATGTGTTCTCTCCTTTGTCTGTTGTTATTTAGATTATTCCCTCTATCTAATAATAGATGGGAAGCCTTATTACTTTCTGGTTAAAAGTAATTCTTACTTGAAAAGCAGTTGTGATTGAAAATCTAATAAGGGAGCTTAACCTTACTAAAATTAAGAGAGGAATTGAAGAGGTGGAAATTCCTTAACTATTAGAAAATTGTATTTGTCTTGTGAGATTTGGGCTTAGAATCTTTTATTTATTTCTTTTATTTAAAGACAAATTTGTTTGCCAACAATGGTAGATGTGTTCAGTATTAGGTTGATCGGTAGCCCCTAAATGTATTAGGTTGCTCGTTAATTATTATTCCATGTAATATGATAAGAGGTTATGGCAAAGATGGATAAAAAGAGATTGCATTTGTGTTTCTCAACAATGAATAGTGAGTGTTCTTTTCATACACAATGGAAAATGTTTTCTTCTATATCAAGATGTAGCATATGAGTTCTTTAACTTGTGTAACATAAGTGGTTTTTTTGGCTAAAAGTTATGAGCTTCACAAAGATGGTTTTACTAAATGTTTGGCATTTGAAACAAAATGGCTTAAACATCACACATTAAGGCTTGATTTCTAGGCTAAAAGTGTTAAATAGTCAAAATTGATTTATTTTTCTAGGCTTAATTTATTCCTTAGTGTGTGATGTTTAAGGGTGGTCATTTAAAACTAGTAGAATATCCATTCATGAATACTCATTCATTTCCAATTATTTTTATAATATGAAAAAATATCAATTTCAAATCATAGATTGTAACATGGTCTTCTTGTTAGAGAAATGTAATGTAAATGGTTTTGTAGTGAGCGTATGTCACAATCAGATTATGTATGTAATAATGAATGTGACATGGTCTCCTTGTTAGAGAAATGTCACTAACCAAAGTCGGGTGTAAACAGATCTATATTCAGATTTGACCAAGCTTAGATAAAGAAAATTAATTGTAAAGATGTGATATTTGTATATTGGGAAATTGTTCCAATTTTTTGAATGGACCTCACATAAGTGAGATGATTTTTAAAAGAACTTAAGAATATTGCATATTTTGTATTGAAAAAACATATCCAACTTCACCAAAATAAAAATTGAGTAGACATAAAGATTTATAACTGCATGCAACAGATGCCAGCAACTGAAAGGTTCGTAGGAGCTCTATAATAGGTAGAAGTGTACTATCCATTTAGATGACTCTGCATTTATGTTTATGTTTTTGTTGTAGAGAAAAAGGATAATCTTGGCAGCCAATCGCTTATACAGAAGTCAAAGCAGACACAACAATAGTTTATACCCAGTCTATTGTTTTCTATTCTAGAATAGATATTGCAGTTCAATTAGGGAAATTTGTGAAGGAAAAAAATGAGAGGCTCATACAATGTGATCATCGATCAAACTTGCCAAACAAGGAAATTGTTTGCTATATTCAGATGCATTATTTTCTTATGCACAAGCATGTCCCCTATATTGGGGAACTGCCCTGCAAGCATTAGGTAGAAATATAGCTGTAATGCAACCTTATATTTTCATAACCAAAAGACATAAAATAGCTTCACATAAAAGAACATTAGCATTTTGATATATGAAAATATAAATATTTTAAACATAGACTGAACATTATATGGATCATCAACAAATCATCATTTGCCACTAATAACATATTAACTTGCTTAAAAGTGAAGGGAAAAATGGATAAATGAGATTGTCGATAAGATCAGACATGCGAATGACATATTTATTATTATATTGAGAATAGGAATGGATATTGGGAATAGGAATGGCTATAAAGTGGGAATATGTATTCCTATTTCATATTATAATTGATGAACCAAACAAAAAATAGAAAGGAATGTTAGATTTGTAAGAAAGGGGGAATGTTAGATTTATTACATTAATTAGGTTAGTTTCTAAATAAATTAGTTAGATATATAGTTGCTCGAAAGTTATTCCCGTAAGTAATTTTTATAAGGGAAAATAAGGTTATATAAAGTTGTTCACATATCAATGTGAAATAATTCAGTATCAATTTTGTATGCATCAAAATGTATCTATAAAATCTGAATCAATAATATCAACATTTAATATTTTAGCTCTTTCATTTGGTATCAGAGCCAGGTACACAAGCAATGGAAAATTAACTATGAGATGAAAATGTGTTGTGCCTAGCAATGACGACAATGCTTGTATGCAATAGTGAAGTTTTCAAACAGTACTCAAGGGCATTGCATTCATTATAGACGCAAGAGGAATAATTCTGTTTTATAGAAAGAATATATGTTTCTAATAGTCTAAGGAGTCGAAGAAGACAAATTCCCTATCAGTGCATTCAAAAAAATGGATTGAGGAATGGAATCATTGCCAAAGAACACTATCTATTAACATCAGATTACTATGTGAAAATGAAGGGAGAAGCTTCATTAAATTTAGTTATTTTTCTCTTTTGCAATAAGATCACGAGCAATGCTACCATATCTCTATCTAGTATGCTGTGAGATCATCAATTTGGAGAGTATGCGATGTTTCTATGACAAAGATTTTTCTTGGCCTTTCATAATTTGCAAATTGCTTTGGTTCATATGCTAGTCAACTTGGAGAACCATTTCCTACAGTGTTGGATAAAGAGTGTTCACTTTTCTATTGTGCACTTTATTTAAGTTGCTTGATTTTCTTTCAAAGGAATCAAGAGGAAAATGGATAAAATGTCTACTATTGCTAGGTTTGAAGGCTTTGAATTTTACACATGGCAAATTAAGATACAATTTCTTTTGATTGAAAAAAAATCTATGGGATATTGTATGTGGGTTGGTGAAAAAGCTACAAGATTTTTGCTATAAAGAATAGAAGTAAATAGGAGGCTAGAGGCAATGGAGGTTGAAGGATTTTTATCATCTTGAGCTAGCTTCTCACTTAGAAATGATTATTGCATGGGAATCAAATATTTGTGCCCTTGTAAAGTCAAGGCTTGATAGATTTTTGCCCCTGAAGAAAAGAGGGGGCTTGGCTGTGTGATTTTCCTTCTATGGAGTGAGAGGGGGGGGGGGGGCGCAAGATTTGAATAATGGCATTAGAAACACTCGGAGAAGATGTCAACTTTTGGAGGAAAGACATTCATATTTGAAGAATGGCGTTACAAACACTTGGAGATGTTGACTTTCAGAGGAAGGGCATCCATGTGCAAACATATTAGTGGTGATTGTTTCTATAGCACTTGAGGAAGCGTTAGACACACTTGGAGGAGATGTGGACTTTCAGAGGGAAAGGCATCTCATGTGCATCACCAAAGGAGGCATTAGACACACTTCATGGAGATGTGAAATTTTGGAGAAACTATGTCTTGTTTCTAATAAGGGGGAATGTTAGATCTGTTGAATTAATGTAATAAGAGGCAATGTTAGATTTATTACATTAATTAGGTTAGTTTCTAAGTTTAGTTTAAATAAATAAATTAGTTAGATAATTAATGTAATAAGGGGGGAATGTTAGATTTATTACATTAATTAGGTTAGTTTCTAAGTTTAGTTTAACTAAATAAATTAGTTAGATATATAGTTGCTCGTAAGTAGTTTTTGTAAGGGAAAATAAGGTTATATAAAGTTATTCACATATCAATGTGAAATAATTCAGTATCAATTATGTATGTATCTAAATGTATATAGAAAATCTGAATCAATAAAATTAGCATTTTATATTTTAATTCTTTCATTTGGTATCAGCTTAATGATAATCCCAACATCTATAATTGTCCAAAGTTTTTTATTTTCATTAAAATTGTGTGTGGCTTCTTCCAATGCCTTCCTTTGAGCTTCTGGTGAAGATAATCTCAAATTGGTATGACAACTTTGCTCATACAACTCTATCCTCTATAGTTTTAAAGAGCCAATAAATAATAATACAATTCTATGTGTTTGTTACATATTTTTGAACTGGCCAGTTATGAGAGTCATATATTGTATCATCAGGCATCTTTCCCCATTCTTTAATGTGTATCTACAATTGACCTTCCTTCAACAATAATATCTTTTTGAATTGGGAGTTAGAAACTATCTTCAGATATGTTTCCTCAGTTTTTAATGTGAGTAACTAGCAAGTAACAAAATCATAAACTGCACATCATCAGGTATCTTTCCTCTTATAACCATAAACTGACCATCATAAAGTCAAAATTAAGAGCTGACCATCAATACAAACAATATAACCAATTATAACAACAAATTCATCAAACTCCTATTTTCTAATATAAAGAACCCCTTCCAATTATCCAAAGACAAGATCAAACCAAATTTTCCAATTACAACTGTAATCCAACCGAAAAGAGCTCTAAAGTTCACTAGAATTCAGGGATACAATAAGACACTAATAACACTACATGGAGTACCTCCACTATGTATTCTTCATTACTCAGAAATATAATGTCCTACGTGGGAAGGCCATAATTTCTAATGGCTATAGAAAGACCAAAATGCACCCCATTGCACAATTAATTTGTATTTACTTATTTTATTAAATTCAAAAAAACATTGTTTTAAAATTTTTAAATAATTAATCTATTATTTTATATATTTTGTTGAAATTTTCAGCATTTTTTCTTCATGATTTATATGTTTGGAAACCAGTAAAAATTTTGAAAAAAAATCAATGTTAAAAAAAAAATTGACTTTTAATACATTCTATCTCGAGAATGGCCCATCAGCCTAAAAATCAGTCATCACAACTATTTATTGGTATAAAGAGAAGAGCTTAATATGTAATTTGTGTTAGAGTAATTAGTTGTTCGCATTTATTAATTAAATCACTTTGGTTTAATTAATTAAGTTGCCTATCACTCTTGTTTTCTTAAGCTATCTTGTAGGTGCATATAATTAATATTTTATTAATTATATTGTGCAACCTAGTTTTTTTAGGATTTAGTTTCCCTTTTCGGGTTTCATGATTCTTTTATAAGGATTCACCTCTTTGTATTTTATTCATTCACTTATTGAATTATATGAGATATTTCTCTTTGCATGTCCATAAGATGGATTTGGCTTTTTGGCCTCCATAATTTTTTCTTGCTTCTGTTCTTTGCTTCATCCATGTGACAGGGTTATGCATGCAGGTGTTCTTGGGAGATTAGTTTTTCACCTAATCTAACATGGTATCAGAGCAAGCTTGCTGCTTGCTGTTCATGGTTTGTTGAAGCATTTTAGAAGCTGCATTTTTCAAGGGTTTCAGAAGCTTTTTAGAAGCTGCATTTTTCAAAGGTTTCGGAAGCTTTTTGTTTTTTTTTTTGTAAAAAATAATTTTTTCTTGCATTCGGAGGCCTTGGAGGTTTTTTCTCCGTAACTTGAGCATACAGACGTATTTTTTTGATCTAAAAAATGTGCCAAAAAGCTAGTTCTAAGATGGAGATGATGGTATAAGTATTTTTAGTTTTTGGTGCAGTTTGGTTGCCTATTTTGGCAGTCAAAGCTAGATGTTCTATTTTTCCTTTCGGGAGCCATATCTCGCTCATTCAAACTCTTTTTTGGGCTCGCCAGATATCGTTGGAAAGCTGGTTCTGTGAGTTATTTAGTTGCAGAGGTCTTTTATCTAGATTTTTCTCTAGGTTCTTTCTACTCTAATTTTTGCACTTTCACACTCTGGTGGACTACTTGGATTCTACAGGTCCTAGAATCTCTTCTTCTATTCTTTTGGCTCACTCTTCTTTCTGACTTCCGAGCATTGTATGCTTCTATTTTGTTGCATTCTTTTTTTTGTAAACACACTGAGATAAAGTGTCTGCTTTTGCATATCTGGGATCTTGTACACTTTGTGTTTTTTTGTACTCACACTCAATTATAAAGTGCCATGAGGGGTCATGATGTTTTGCCATTTTGTGCTCATCCACCTTTGTCAAGTGAATTTTTCTTCCACGACATTAGCCCATGCAGTGTGTCGGTGACACCACCCTTTATCCTGTGCTTGTACTTCTATTGCACTATTGGTGTTCCTAATTCTTCTTCTTGCAGATGTTTTTGGCATTGCATTTCAGTGTTCCTGTCACCCCTCTCCCTGTTCAGCATTATGGGGGGGTTCACCTGTTGGCTCTGTTGCTTCCTTAGTTCGATTGAGTGATCTACGTATTTAGTTTTTGTTCCTATGTACTAGGTGGATGCAGTGGCTAGGAACCTATGCATTTTGGTGAGATGGTTCATCTACTATATAGACACTTAATCATTCCTACTTTTGGAGGTCACCTCTTCGATTGATCAACTCTTCAGACTTTGTCTTCTCTACTTGGTCATGCACTATTTCAGTGCGGGTTCTAGCAGTTTCTTCTAATAGTGTTTGCAGCTTCATGCTTCAGAGATGCTTGATGCTCTTTCTTTTTCCTTTCTTTGGGACATTTCCTAGATTGGAGGCTTAGTTTCCTTCATCTAGTTCTTTTTCTTGTATTTGGGTACCTAATCAGGCCTTGTTGCCGAGACCCATCTTTTCTTGCTTTCTTAGTTGTGCTAGGTTAGCTTACCTCTTCAGCTTCGCTTAAGGGGGGGTGTTAGAGTAATTAGTTGTTCACACTTATTAATTAAATCACTTTGGTTTAATTAATTAAGTTGCATATTACTCTTGTTTTCTTAAGCTATCTTGTAGGTGCATATAATTAATATTTTATTAATTATATTGTGCAACCTAGTTTTTTTAGGATTTAGTTTCACTTTTCTAGTTTCGTGATTCCTTTATAAGGATTCACCTCTTTGTATTTTATTCATTCACTTATTGGATTATATGAGATATTGCTCTTTGCATGTCCATTAGATGGATCTGGCTTTTTGGCCTCCATAATTTTTTCTTGCTTCTGTTCTTTGCTTCATCCATGTGATAGGGTTATGCATGCAGGTGTTCTTGGGAGATTAGTTTTTCACCTAATCTAACAATTGGCATAGCTAAGTTGCAAAAGCATTTATTGGGGTTTATTGGGAACATCAAATGAGAATCTCATTTTATTTTTATTATTTATAGTGGAGCAACACTCGTCAATTTAAATGGGGGAGGAAAGAGGGCAGGAAAGAGCTCAGTCTATAAGTACAGAGTCTCAGAATTGTCAATGAGATTTATCACAAGAAAGAATCCAAAGAACAGAGAAAGCTACATATCTTTTAAGGAAATGGTTTAAATGATTGAGAGCACACCTAATCCTTAATATCTTGAGCTGCTAACCATTTCATGCTAAAAGATTGCAGATTTATTACACACTTTAAGCAAAAATGAATAAATAGAAAAGCTTAAAATAGCTAATATTCGATCTGAACAGGAGGAATTTTAGGTAATGATCAAGAGTGTTGTAGACAAATTCTCCAATGCTAACTGAAATTAATGAGTGCAAATTGAAATGAAAGCAGAAAAGGAAACATAAACTTTACCCCAAGTGAATTGGGGTATATACTTGTATAATACCTACTACAACATACCAAGCAAGTCATAGAGAGAGTAATGAGGTGCATAGTAGATATGGTGACTACATTTCCATTTGTAATTTGCTAAATATAGCCACATGGATGATCGTTTCGTAGTAAGGTATGTTTCCATTTTTTGTTCATGGCAAGTTTCCTTGTTATAATTTCACTTCTCTACTGTTGTAGCATTGAAACTGTTAAATAAATTAGCAAGGTTATGCATCGTATCTGAAATAGATTTGAAGATGAATAAAAAGAAATCTTGAGTGAATCAAGCTTGTATGTTGGTATGGTAAAGCTGTTGCTGTTTCTATGTGTGTACAAGCTATTTTTGTCTATTTTAAATTTTGACAATCATGAGTTTTATCTTCTTGCAAATTATTTTATCATAGCGGATGTTCATATGGTGTAAAACAACAAAATGTGATTCGTGAACTCAGTTCAAGAGAATGGATTAAGTTTCTAAATTTACAAATTCATATTAGAAATTAGTTTAAACATCTATTTTAAGAAAAATCTCAAGCTAAAAATTATATCTCTACAAGAAAATTTGAGTTAATTTTTTTTAAATTATTAAAAGACATATTATAAATGAGAATACTATATCATATTTATTTGTAATAAAAATATTTAAGACTAGGTATAATATAAAATGTCATATGACTTCATAAAAATATCATTTGTCAATTTATATGGTCTAATTGATTTTAAAATTGTAAAATGTGGTTAAATACTGAAAAATTATAAAAATTCTCATTCAATTGCAGTCTCACTAGTTCTGTGGCCAACAACTACTCCATTGCAACTAAAAATCTCAACAATAGAAGATATTATCCATTAATTCATCAAAAAAGAAAGATTTTTTTATATTGTGTTATTTCTTTTATTGCAATTATTTATATTTAATCATTTTTATGTGAGTAACCCAAACTTACATCCTCTTATTGTTTTTTCATGAATCCAATTGCGTCTCTTTCAACATTTGCAATCCGGTTCAAATTTTTAGAGTTTGCTTGAGTGTATGCCTCTATTAGGAGTTGCTGGACATTACAAAATGTTGAAGCAAAGACAACATAAATAATAGTAAAAATAAATGGTTAATATTTTACAATCAATCAATTCAACTATACCCTAGTTAAAACCATGGGATAGCATTTGACTATTTGACTCCTAATCCCACAACTTCAATTGCTATCTACTCGAAGTTGCATATAATTTAGAATTTAATTTAAATCAAAATCAAAGCAAGCTAGCTCATTCCTCATGTGTCCTATTTGTTGCGAATTATTCTCATGTAAACACTATGATATCTCTTTTGATCAGAAAACCATTATTGCTATAAGGAAGAAAATAGAAAATATAAGAGGCCTTTGTATGTCTCTCATTGACTCCTGCTTGCTAGCAAATAGTTAATGGTAAAAGATGCAAGTGTGTTAATTGGAAATTTGATTGTAAAAAGATTAGGTGATTCAAGTGCCTCCCAAGTTTTATCATTTATATTAAACACTATCATGTTCATAGAAGTAGTTGTTAGAAAATAGAGGCACATATTATCAAACTAAATGAGTAAACTATAAAGATGGATCAATGTAGTATGGTTATATGACTATCGTCACTTCCACAATTTATCATAAATAATTCTTCATCTCTTTGAGGTACAATTGCTAAAATCTAAGGTGGAGAATTTGGACAAAGAGCTTATAGAGAGTAGGAGGGAGGACAAGAGAATAAAAGAATATAGAGATAAAAGGGTCAACAACTTAATTGACATTTACTAGATCATAGATTGTGTTTCATCATTGGCCATGTTGTATTTATTTTTGATTGTTATAAAATCTTAAGAGGTGCATTTATCAACCATATTAAGGCAAGGATAATTTAAATGCTTTGTTGATACTCAATTCTAATTCCTCTTCTATATCAAGCAATTTGTACCCTTAATCTGAATATTCTAAATCACTTGTGAAAATGTTAAAAAATACCTCTCCAACATATTTAATATATTTTTCTAGATCATTTGTCTTAGTCTTTGAAATTGGCCACCAATTCAAGTTCATTATGCTTCATTATACTTTATAGATCCATGGAATTCATCCACTCCTTGATGCCAAAAATAGAAGGTTGAGGAATGATGTCAATGCAAAATGCATATTACTTAATGTCTTTAGCTTGAGTCCTTCTCTCTCAAGTTTAAGAATTTCAATCTTACTAATGGTTATTACTTAGAAGGTAACTCTACCAAATAGTTGACACTAAGAGATATAAAAGAAGTGGATGCAAAATGAAGTGCATGGTTATTTATCCAATTGCTACAATTTCTACTTGCACACAACTTTTGTAGCTTATCTTATTTTGAAGTATTATATTTAATCACTTATATTCTAATTAGAAACAATTTTCAAAAATTACATGGTTTATGCACTTATTCAAAATTGTTGGTAAAACAAATAATGTTTTGAAATTTATGTGAACAAAACACGCAATATTTTAGCAACATTTGTGGAAAAAAATATGTTCAATAAAACCATGGATTTTTTTTGTAAGTTGTGTTTATTAAAAATCAAATCAGAATACAAAACATATCATATTTTTACAACATTTGTGTGCCAAACAAAATATGTTTAAAGACAACATATGAATCAAAACAATCATGCCCAGAACAAATAATGTTTGCAAAATACATTTGCACAAAACAAACAATGTTTTGACAATATTTGTTAGAAAATAAAAATTCATTTAATAACAACATGCACATCAAACATAATAATAATATTATGTGGGCCTGTTAATGGGCCTACAAGGGTTGATCCTAAACAAAGAAGGGAAAAGTGTTGTTGGCAACTACTAGAGGAATGATGGATAAAAATAAATTTTAATGGGGTTTCTTGAGGAAACCTTGGTATATCTAGCTGTGGATGTATAGCAAGAGAACACAAGGGAAACTCATTAGCATTTGTGGAAAAATGATTAAGGGATGGAACAAACAATGTGGCAGAATGTGAAGCTGCTAAGGAGGCCTTAGTTTTAGGAGTTAAACTAGGTACTCATCAAGTGCATCTAGAAGGAGATTCATAGATTATTATTAATGGAATCAAGAAAGGGAAGATGGAATCTTGGCATCTTGATAAGCACATAAGCCAAATCAAGTACCTGTTAATGAAGTTTGAGGACTTAAGGATATGCCACGTTTACAGGGAGGCAAATAAGGTGGAAAATAAGTTGGCCAACTTGGGAGAGAATACTTCTTTTGGGAACCAAAATGAAAATTTTGAAGACTTTAGCCTTCTCAATTTGGAATAACAATGAAGGGTGATGAAGTGGCTTTTATGTGTGTTTAAGCCTCCCTTTTGTGGGTGTACCTCTCAATTATGAATTTGAACTCCCAGTATGATGGACACTCATGAAGAAGTAACCCCCCACATGTAATAAAGGATTCATAATTATTAAATATCACCTCTCAAAGTGTGGGCTTCTAGATCATTCGAGGGTTTTATTTTAAGAAGGGTGGGGATTGTCTTCAGTAGGGAAATTTATAGAGAAATCAGAGATGGAGGCCAATTTTGTGTTGGAATCAGATAATCAGACCTAGGCATATAAAGGGAGGATCACAGTGAGATGTCTGAAGAACATTTTTCTATTTGATGAGCATGGATTTATGTGTGGCATCTAGGAGATGTTTGGTCTAGAATATCTAGACACCTACTGGAGGAGAAGGTCCAATTTGGACATAGCATCTCTCATTGTGGCTCTAGCTCTGTTAGTTGGTGAGACAAAGATGGAAGTCCGCAAGGTTGTGGTAGTGTGCATGGACCTGCAATGGCTAATAGGGATAGATGATGTTATTGATAGAGTTATACTCATGCGTGTTGGTCTGGAAATGGGATAGGAACCATGGAGCTAGTTGGGGGTGGTAATTCTTTGGTACAACCTCTATTCGTTTGGTCTTCTACATCTCCACAAGGGGTTCATTTTTGAAAAGCTGTAGAAGGTTTGAGGAAGGTGATCAATTTCTTGCAAGAGATGATCTAGTTCATGGACGATGAGAGGATGAGTTTTATGAAGATGATGCCATGGAAGAGTGTGAGATTTCTTGGGGAACCGTAAGTGCAACTGGTAGGAAGTGTCTTCACAGAGCAGGGAGCACTAACATGCTGCGATTGGTGGAGAATGACTAAACTATCCCAAACTTTAGAAAGGAGGATGCAACGAAATGGTTCAAGGACCGAGTATTTGAAGGTTTTTTTTGGGTTCTTTTTTGAATGACTTCTTATTTCCCCATGGCATTTGAATACTAATTTATTTTTGAGTTGGGCTTTGTTGATGGGTGTTAATGCCCTTTGTATATATTGACTTTTAATGTCAATGGGGGAGGGTATTTGGGAGGACTTTTGAGACATTGACCACTTTATACTATGGCATACCTATGCAAGCACTATCTTTATTTAAATCAATACAAAAAACTTGTTACCTATTCAAAAACCTAATAATATTATCTTAACCAAAGCATATGTCATCTTAATATTCTAAATTTTTAGAATTAGAATCACATGCAAAAATGTTCAAAAAATACCATGCAACATCTTTAATAGAATTATTTGATCATTTGCAACAATCTTCAAAATTAGTCACCAGTTCAAGCATGAACTTTAGCCAATCCTTGATGTCATCAATAGAAAATTGAAGAATGATGGTACATATTGCTTGAATTATTTTATATACTAATGATATCAAATTCCTTTTCCCCAAGTCCTACTCTCTCAAGTTTAATAATCTCAATCTTACAAATGGTTATTACTAAGGAAGGTACTTCCAACAACTCTACCAAATAGCTGACAGTAGATTTTGACAGCTCTTCTATATTAGGCAAATCATACCCTTGATCTAACTATTTTGAATTACATTAAAAAATATTCAAAAATTACCATCCACCATCTTTAATAGATTTATTTGGATCATGTGTAATAGTCTTCAAACTTGGCCACTAGTTCAAGTTCATTATGCTTTCAGTTCAACTGTTCCTTAATGCCATCAGGAGAAGATTAAGGAATTACATTAATTTAGAGTTAATATTTCTTGAAGTCATTGAAAATAATAGCCATATCAAATTCCTTTTTCCTGTGTCCTACTCTCTTAAGGTTAATAATCTCAATCTTACTAATGGTTATTACTCAGGAAGGTACTTTCACCAAATCTACTAAATAATTAGCAATATGAGCAATAAAAACAAGGATTTGAAAGGAAGTCCATGGTCATTTATCCAATTTCTCCTCTTTATCCTTGCAAACAACTTGGTAGTTTATCCTCTTTAAAAGAGTTGGATTTAATCACTCATTCCAATTAGACACACATTTGTAAATTATATGGTTTAAGTACTTATTGGAAAGTGTGGCCAAAACAAATAATGGTGTGAAAATATCTGTGAACAAAACAAGTAATTTTTTGACAACCTTTGTGGGGAAAAATTGTTGGCATTAAGTTATTATTTCCATTAGTGACAACAATTATCTATATCAGTGTAGCTACCGAGCTCAACACTTAGTTTTCTACACTCACTGAGCATTCTAATGTTCACCAAGCTTTAAAGTGTTCAAAATTTTACACCGAGTAGAACAATGGCTACCGAGTGAATAAAGGCAATGTGAAGACCAATAGTTTCTACCGAGCTTCATAGTGTCTATCGAGTAGTAAGTTTGTGTCATGGAAATTCAGTGTAAATCGAGCATTGGAAGTAGTGTTTACTGAGTGAAGCAAGGTAAACTCAACATGCAGTATCTACTGAGTGACACTACATCTACCAAGTCACCAGTGGTCACCAGGTTCAGAACTACATTGAGTGCATGACAATGCTGTGTAATGTAGTGGACATTGAGTATCAAAAGGTCACTGATTTAGTTCAGTGAATCTAAGTTATTTACTATTGGGTTGACTTTGTAATGTGTTGTTCACTTGTATTCTGGCCGACCTTGCAGTTTTGTAAATTGGAAAGGTATATATGTAAGATGCATTGTAAGATATCATTGTATTGAAGTACTATGAATTTTTTTTGAGAAGTGCATGCGAAGGATTATCAACAGCAGTTTAAGGAATGCAACAAGGTCAATATAGGAGCAAAAAAGTCATATCTATCACATAAGGTGATCAGTACATAAAGGATCTTATCAGGAATTAGTTGTAAGTAGATCCACTACTTCATCTTAATAGGTGAATTAGTTTCTAAATCCTTTAACAAGGTAGACTTAATAGTCTTTGTATAAATCTCTAAACTAAGTGCATAGCTCATTGTATGTTTGTAAATCCTCTAACAAGGTGGACATAGTAGTCCTTTGTGCTCCTAATAGGGCACAACACTAGAAGTGGTCAATGTAAGCCTTAGTAGGCCAACTTTGTGCTATAGTAGTGAAGTTTGTGGGTACCATCCCCACCCCAAATTTACTTTCTATTTGGAAGTTTTTTGGGTCACCAAAAACATTGTGTTCTTTTGTGTGATGAATGTTTTATCTTTTAGTACTAATGTATTAAGTAGTATAAATGGATTTGTGGTGAATTTAAAGAATTTTTTTTAAGTTACTAATTCACCCCTCCCCTCTCAGTAACTTATCAAGTCTTGAATATTTCCAACAATTGGTATCAGAGCATTTTGGTTCTTAGGACAAAGTTTAACAGCTTGAGCAAAGATCTAAGGACAAATGGAGATATTCATAATTGACAAGGCAATTGAAAATGAAAAGCTAGATCTGGAGATGGCCATAGTTCAACTCAAGGAAGCAAAGGAACATCTTTCCCAATCCCTAAAAAGAAGAAAGGAACTTGTAAATCAGATGAATGACCTCAAGTATGTTGAAGAAAAGATTGAAGATTTTTTTCCTTCAAGAAGCTCAGATGAAGCAAACAATGCAATCAAAAAAATCCTAGAAAAGAATGGATCTCTACAAGAGGAAGTAAGGAAACTCAAAAGAGAACAAGAAATTCAATCAATTAGGCTATGTGAGATTTTGGAACAAAGGAATAAGGAAAAAGAAGACTTGGAGGCAAGAAACAATGAAGAACAAAATCAATCCAATAAGTATGAAGACCTTATTGATCAAATCACTGAAGCAAATGAAGAAATTAGGATTCTCAAAGAACACAATGAAAGAATAAGAAATGATCTAAATTATGAAAGAGAAATTAATGAAAGAACAATAGGAGAACTGAGATTTGAAAAGAAAATAATTTAAAAATTGAAGAATGACCTAAATGTTGAAAAAAAAATCAATGAGAGAATGATGAAATCTCAAGAAGACATGAATAAATTGAATCAACAAAATGAGTAGAATCTTCATAGGAAAAAAGGTAAAGCAAGACTTGGATACAATGAAGAAGAAGGTGAATCTTCCAAGCAAGGTGAAAAATGGAATAAAAAAACTCTCATGCAATCATTGCGGGAAAATTGGTCATACATCAAACAAATGTTGGAGCAATGGAAAAGAAAAATTCAATGCAAAGTGCTACAACTGCAATCAACATGGTCACAAAGCTAATGAATGCAAGGAGAAACCAAAATTTGAAGGTAAATGTCACAAATGCCAAAAGCATGGTCACAAGGCATCTCAATGTAGATCCAAATCATTCAATCTAGCTGAGCAACTTGTAAAGGCAATATTTGGATGGGATTACAATACCTAGTGCATATGTCATTATTGTGGAGAATATGGACACACTGGCATAAATTGTTCAAGGCATCACCTAAGAAAGAAGGATACTACTATAAGGTGTTACACATGCCCTAAACTTAGTCATATAGCTAAAAAGTAAATGAATATAAGGAAAATTGAAAATGAAAAGAAAGCAAGGGCTGACAAGATAAGGAAACAAATGAAGCAGAAATGGATTCCTAAATCTACTGAGGATACAAGCTCAAATCATGGAAGCGAAGTCAGTCAAGAAGTGGGTGACTCCATCCTCTCAAACTAAATTCCTAAGAATGTGTTGGAGATTTATTCAGCAAGAAAATCATAAGCAGTTCCAACAAATATGAAGAATGCAAATGAACCAATCAATATTCCAGATACACAAGGATCACAAAAAGGTTATCTTTCATCGAGTTTCATGAGACTCCACTGAGGAAAGTTGGTTGAAGACCTTATCAAGCAAGGTTGAGAGTAAAGGAAATATGGTTTGTTTGCTGAGTTGATACTCTTTCCGAGTTGGGTTGGTGGATGATAGTATGTCACGCACTATGTCAGTATGGCACTGAGCATTTATGAAAATTTCTCAACAAAAGGGGCAATTTTGACTTCATTTTTTTCACGGCATTCACAACATTTGAAGAGTAGTGCAATTTGAAAGAGCATTATAGTGTTTTTGAGAAATTTAGTAGTGAGATCTTCATGAATTCTATCATCTACCAAACAAAGATGACATCTATTAGTGGAAGCAATGCTAAACCAAAGAAGGGTTCTGAAATGCTTGTTAAGGGCATCAAATGGAAAGCACCAAAATTTAAGCTCATTCTGGCTTTTGCTGAATCACTTGATCCTTACGGTGCTCAGTCACAAATTCTATCAAAGGTACTCCTGATTAACAACATAAGAACTCTTTTTAAATGTACTATTCAAGAATTAGGGACATTAGAAATGGATAATGCCCTAGGTGAAATGTGTGTTGACAGAGTTTTGACACCCAAGCATAAGCATTTGGAAATGAAAGGATTAACTCATATCCCTCACTTGCCATAGAATTTCCAAGTAAAATGGATAAGGTGCATATTGAGTCAGTTCCACAATGGAAAATTATGGTTGGAGCAACCATTCTGATTACAAAGAAGATGATACACAAGGTTACAGGTCTGCCAATGCTAAGCAAAGCTAAGACAACCAAAACCCTAGGTCGAGAGGAAATGCAAAAGAAAACCCTAATCAAGTGGGATGGTAGAGGTTTGAAAATAAAAAATATCACTGACATAGAGCTTAGGTCTAGCATCCACATCATTGCACACAAGATCTACAACTTGAGTGAGTTGAACAATGTTCCTTGTGAGGTAGTTGACCTAGCATACAAGGTTGTAAAGAAGAACCTTGAATATGATCAGTCAGATGTGTTACTAAAGTAATTGAACAAAAACATTGATAGTGTGAAGACTTCCAAGAACAATCCCTTCAAGTTTGGTTCATTTCTTACTTGCTTATTCTTTTATGTTCAAAAATTCTTTCCATATAAGGGCATAGTCATGTGGAGGAAAGACACCCCTATTCTTTATCAGATAAATGAATTTATTGAAGAAATGGGTGAAAACTTTGAAAGGGTGTTGGATAACTATTTTGAGGTGTTCAAGGAGAAAATGAACAACAGATTCTGAATCCCACCCAAGCTTGTAGAAGACTACAAGTATGATATATGTTTCATGGTGGACTATGACAGAGTGTAAATTCAAGCAACCATATGTTTCATGGTGGACTATGACAGAGTGTACATTAAAGAAGCCATATAAAGAGTGGCATGGGTAAAACCATTGCCTTATGAAATTAACATTGATGAAGCTAGAGACATCATTGAGGCATTAGTAAATGAGTCAGCCAATCCTAATCTTTCTACACTTGGCACATATGAGGAAGCCAAGAAGATGATAGAGCTTAGTATTAAGATTCCTCAAACTCTCAACAGAGGCAAGAAGAGAGTTGCTAAATTAAAGATAGTTGAAGGTCCTCTAATACTTACCAAGGGCAAGGGTGAGGATGAAGAGGAGTAATCTAAAGAAGAAGAGGAAGAATCAGAGAAAGAGGAACTAGCAAGGAAGAAAGGTAAAGTTTTTTTCACCAAACCTTAGAAGCAACCAACTACAGTGTTCACTAGGAGAACTAGGAAAGGTAAAAGTGAACTAGTATTTATCCACCCTACACTTGCATTTGAGAAAAGAATGAAACAACTAAGAGTTGGAGCAAGAATTTGCAACTACAAAGTTCTCAAATATGAGACTCGAACTCCAAATGAGCAAAAACAGATTGAGGAATTAGTTATGGAAAATATGGGTATTTGGAAATACTCCCCTACACAAATGCAACTTCAAATCCATGCAAATATTTTTGCTAAAATCAAAGTGATATGGGAGAACGAGGTCCAAACTATAAAGAACATCTTTGAACAATAGCGGAGATAGTTGGTACCAAATCTGACTAATGCAAAAGTGAAGAAGATAATAAAAGAGCATGAAGATAGAATGATTCTAAAGCTTAACACATGCTTCATATTAATGAAGAATATAGAATCAGTGGTTAAGCATGCCTTAGATTTTTGGAGAGATATATATCATCTCAATGAGCCGTTATAAGAAACTATTGAAATTAAAGATGATGACAACAGTGAAAATGATGATGACGATAATAATACTCCTTCAATCATAGTTACAACAAGAGAATTGCATGCTCTAATGGAGGAGAAGGAAGAAGAAGAAAATGAGGAAGAAGCAAAAGAGGAAGAAAAGGATGAAGATGATCTGGTGAGAATAACAACCAAAGAAATTGCATCTCTTCCTCACACTCCAACAAATACTATCACATTTGTGGAGACAAATTCTACTAGTGAGATTGTGAGCACAATAGTAACATCAGTTGCTCAATCTTCACCAGCCACCTCCTAGCTCCAAGTATCTACAATGGAAGTGAGAAGCACTTCATCTATTGAGCCGACTATTACTTCTTCAGCTACCGAGTTAGCTCCCTCTACTCCTGCATCATGAGTAAGTACAACGGTGAGTTCTAAAAATTTTTCTTCATCGATTCTAGTTAGCTCTATAGTTTTTTTTTCATCAACATTATCTACATCCACTTTGATTCCAATTAGTTCAGATATTTCTATGGGTATTCTATTGAGTGTGGCACCATTTTTGGGAAGTGTTTCAACTTTTTATTCGTTTAGTACTCCTATTGGTATTCAATCCTTAAGTCCCATCCCATTTTTCACTGTTAGCCCTTCTATCTCCACTATTGTGTCTATTCCAAAGGTCAAACTAGTAATCACAAAAGTAGAACAAAGGCAACTGTTGAAACTTATGATCACTGGAAAGGAAATTGAAGAAGACATTGACTTAGACACAGAGATAGAAATACCTAAGATTGACTTTGACACTACTACTATTGAAGAGATGAGATTAACAAGTCAACTCATAGAGAAGAAAGCTAGGTAGAAGTAGTTAAAGTCTAAAAGGGATAAGGAGTATAGAGTAATTGAGAATGCCAAGAATATAATTACAAAAGCTATAGGTGTTGAATTGGATTCCACTCAACACATTTTGATTCAGTTAGAAGAGGTTGTACATAAATATAATGAGGGCTCTTCCCAACAAGAGAAACTAATTGAAAAGGCTGAAAGGAAGTTTGGTGACAAGGTGCTAGAGCTTATTGTTCAGCAGATTGCAATCAAACAAGTTGAGTTGTCCACATTTTTGGGTAATTTTGAAAATTCTTTTAATAACTTGTAGCATCACTTTTTGCCAAACTTTTTCACATCTCTGGTTTTACTAAAGAAATAAAGGAGAAGATAAATAAGATTGATGTTGATATGCAATCAAGTGCATCAAAGTTGCAGACTGACCCCTCCTCCAGCTCCTCTCATCACACCAAGGTAAAATATTTGGTAGATGTGTAGGCAAAGCTTCTTAGAGAAGAAGTAAGAATAAGAGCAAACTTGATTCATATTCAAAACATGGTCTTGCCAATAATGGATACAATGCTAAAACACATTGCTCATTGCAAAACATTGGTCCACGATCATAACTTCTTAGTGGCTGATCACATGATCAAATTATCAGCAGAAGTTCAGATTGCCCTCTCTACCTGCCAAATTTTGCAAGAGAATTGGGATAACTCATTTGCCCTCATTCTAAAGGTACATCAAGAATTTCTATCTCATTTTGGTGTAACTATATAAATAGTATATGTAGGCCTTTGGCATTACTGTCAAAAAGGGGGAGAGATACCAATATAAGCAAAAAGAGGGAAACACTGTATATAAGAAGAGATATTAGTATAAGTGAAAGGGGGAGATAGCACTCAATAGAGTTAGCATGTATATGTGTATAGCTATGTACATAAGTATCTTTGTATATACATTATGTGTCATCAAGGAGATATATGTAGGAATGTATATGCAACAGCTTTACAAAGATCAATTTTGAAAAATAAAAATTTAGTATGTCAGATTATGTACATATGTTTTGGCTTATAAGTGTTTTGTCACTATTTCCAAAGGGGGAGATTGTTGGAATTAAGTTATTATTTCCATTAGTGACAACACTTATCTATATCAGTGTAGCTACAGATCTCAACACTTAGTTTCCTACACTCATCGAGCATTCTAGTGTTAACCAAGCTTTAAAGTGTCCATAAGTTTACCTTGAGTAGAATAGTGGCTACCGAGTGAATACAGGCAATGTGAAGACCAGCAGTGTCTACTGAGCTTCACAGTGTCTATCGATTAGTAAGTTTGTGTCATGGAAATTCAGTGTAAACTGAGCATTGCAAGAAGTAGTGTTTACCGAGTGAAGCAAAATAAACTCAGTGTGCAGTATCTATCGAGTGACACTACATCTACTGAGTCACCATTGGTCGTTGAGTTTAGAACTACATCAAGTGGTTAGTACAGATTGAGCCTTCACTTCTACCGAGTGCATGACAATACCGTGTAATGCAATGGATGCCAAGTATCAAAAGGTCACCGAGTTAGTTCAATGAACCAGATTTATTTACTATTGGGCCAACTTTGTAATGTGTTGTTCACTTGTATTTTGGCTGACCTTGAAGGTTTGTAAATTGGAAAGGTATATATGTAAGATGCATTGTAAGATATCATTGTATTGAAGTACTATGAAGTTTTTTTGAGAAGTGCATGCAAAGGATTATCAGTAGCAGTTTAAGGAATGCAACAAGGTCAATCTAGGAGCAAAGAAGTCATATCTATCACATAAGGTGATTAGTGCATAAATGATCTTATCAACAATTAGTTATAAGTAGATCCACTACTTCATCCTAATAGGTGAATCAATTTCTAAATCCTTTAACAAGGTAGACTTAACAGTCTTTGTATAAATCTCTTAACCAAGTGCATACTTCATTGTATGTTTGTAAATCCTATTGGTGTAAATAAGTATTTACTTAAGTTTTACTTAGGTTAATGCATTATTTAATTATTTTTCATTATTTTATTATTATTTTAGGTGAGACACTTAGGAGTTTGTGAACTCTCATTGAGTTATGAAACTCTAATTATGCACATGGTTTCTACAACACAGGAGTATGCATCATTCACTGAGTTGTCATGATGATAACACAGTTATCCGCACTCCTCATTTAGTACATGTTGTCTACTCCACTGATTTGCATGCTACACCATTGTAGGCTTATCCTCACATGATCGCACTTAATCCCGTACTTAATGGAGGATAATCCATATCTAGTGGACATGTGCGTAGTTGTATGACATATCATGATGCTGACTTCTATGCATTCTAGAAGCTCTCCTGAGGCCTTTATATTTAGGTACTCCTAGTGTACTCTGAATCAAGTTATTGAATGAATATCGTCATTCTGATCATACTCTTTCTATTTTGGACTACTGTGTGCTAGTGTTGAGTTCTTTAGTTCTTGGATGAATTTTTGCCTAAGCCAAATTCTTACATGGTATCAGAGCTAAGGAGGATTCTCATCACGTAGCCATTCGAGACTGTACATGCTTTAGTACCTCGACTCAAATTCAGAGGATCTCCAAAAATTGGGAGCATCTAGAGCTAGATCTGACCTTACCATTGTGTCCAGAGTGTTGATTCGATGAAGATTGACTATAAGCTCACCTATATTGGGTGAAATTTGATCATGAGGCAATTTTTTTTTGCAAATCGGCACCCGAAGGCACCAATTTGCAATTGAGTATGGTCGTTTTATTTGATCTGATTTATTATTGTTCAAATTTGCATTTAATTTGTTCTCTGCAATTATCAGTATTTTAAGAATTTTTTAGAATTATTTTTTCCGTAGTTCTACAGGTAGAGAAATTTTTTTGGCCGAACTGGGTAATGACATCCCAGCTCGACTTTATTATTTTATTGGTGGATTAATATATTTCACAAGGATTTTTATTTAATTTTTGGCTTAAATAAGTTTGGGGCCATACACTTGCAAATTTTTGCATTAATTTTGCATACAATAGTGCGGCCCACCTAAGTCTGACGACCTCTTCACAAAACCCGGCCGAAATCCAAACACCGACAAGGCTTTATTTGTTGTAAACTGGCGGCACTTTTCTTATAAAAAGCACTTGACATGCATGTCCCGCGCATGTGGCATATTTCCCATAATAATTCTTGGCATTGACAAAAAGCATTCTGGTGTCACTTTTTGGAGTTCTTGGCAACGTTGTAACCATTTCAAAATATTCCCAGACAGTTCCATGCGGTGCCCTCCTATTCATTCCATGCAGACCCATATGTTCTGTGACACATGTCGCCACCTTAGTGAACACATAGATAGTGATGCAGCCAGTCATTACTAACACAGTAGCCCCTTGTGCATGTTAGCATCTACCACCTAAGTAGCTGAGTCAGAAATTGTACCTAGTCACATGGATTCTGTACAATTCTATATCGTATAGAAACCTAGCCAGTTGCCACATCATTCGAGGCCCCAAAAATTTGCTGAAATCATCAATCTCTTATCCTAAATTTGACGCCCATCTAGATGTCCTTCTAGGGAAACATAGAACTACTATGATGGTCATATGACCTTCAAATTTAACCCCATTATTCGATGATGCAACCCTTCACCAAATTGATTTTGGTTTTGCAGTCTGACTTCAAGAGGCCACAACTCAGACATCCGGACTCCAATTCAAGTGCAATTTTTTTGAAATTGGGTATAATTTTCTAAATTTTTCAGTGGTACTATTATTTTCTAGTTTTGGTGCATGCATTGTTTAGAAATTACATTTTTTGGTGACTGTACCTAGATAATCCTACATTTTGCAACTTCAAATGCTCCGTACGGGCACATCTGCAGTAAAAAATAAGTTCTATTTTTTTTTAAAGTAAAAAATAGGTTCTATTTTTTTTGAAAGTGTGTTATTTTTTTGTCTTCTTTTTAGATATGCTATCAAATTATAGTGTTGTGTGGAAAAAAGTGTTACTTTTAGCAATAGGGCATTTCTTTGCTTTGTAATGCTTTAGAATTGTAGCACTTTGTAAAGTTTCAGATTTGTACTCCTTAAGAGGTTGTAACAAGAAAAATTAGAAGTCCATGAAGGCCAAAATTGGCAAGTGGCCCATTGTAATTGCACTACTGATAAAGTGCCCAAAGCATCTATTTTGGGGGGGGGTTCTGATTTAGTGAAAAGGGGGGGTGTTCTTGGTGTTATATTCTCTCTTTTTTGAAATTTTCTTTCATTTTTTGCATTATGGGAAACTTTAAGTTTCCTAAATTAACTCATAACTATGCTTCGTGGTCAATCAAAATATTGTATCACTTAATGCATAATGGAGTTTCACAATATGTAGATGGTACTCTTTCTAAACCAGCAAGTGCTAATGTATCAACAAGTAAAATTTTAAATTGGGTAGCCATGGATAGGAAAGCCCTAGGTGATATATGTTTGGGGGTAGATGATAAAATCATGTATAAAATCAAGAAATATACTACATCCAAGGATTCTTGGGATACCCTCGAAAGCCTTTATGGTAAAGTGTCTGAAGAGGATGTGTTCAAGATTGAAGATGAGCTTGTTTCCTTAGATCCTAAGTCATATGGCTCAATACAAGACTTCATCATTAAGGTGAATGAATTAAGGATGAAGCTTATAGATTGTGGGAGTTCTATCAAAGATGACAAAGTGATCTATCTCATCCATAACGAGCTGCCAACAGAATATTTCACATTTGTATCTTCTTTTAACACCTCAAAGACTACCTTAGGGTCTGCCTACAAGAAAGTTACTTTTGATGAATATGCTAAACTATTGGATGATGAAGAAAAGAAGTTGAAATCAATGGGGATTCTCAAATCACCTTAGTCCAAAGCATTGGTGGCCAATGAGGGTTCTCAACATTTAGCTGGACAATCTTCAAATAAAGGAAAGGGTAAGAAGAAATGGAAGCGCAAATCTGAGGATGCAGAAAAGACAACACCTTAATCAAATCAACAAGGCAAGTCCTCGAACTCCAACAAGAAAGGGGACAATAATAAGGAGAAGAAGAAGTGTGCTTATTGCAAGAAAATGGGTCATGAAGAGCATGAGTGTTATCTTAAAAAGATTGATGAATTGACCAACATCATGAAGAAACATAATGTTCCATTGCCTAATGCTTATAAGGATAAAGGATCATCTTCAGATTCAAAGGGAAAAGGACAAGCACTCATGGCTAATTTGAACTCTTCAAAGGAATGGATATTTGACTCAAGTTCCTCATATCGTATGGGTTCTTCAAAGGAGGATTTTTCTTCATTGAATCACTCACGAGTACCGCACATCTTCATGGGGAGTGATAGCAAAATGGAAGTTGAAGGAAAATGAAATGTGGAGATGGAAAATGGAGAGTTTCAAGAGGTTCTCTATGTTCCAAACCTAAGTTTGAATCTCCTATAAATCTACCAAATCACTCACCTTTGAGATGGACATAGAGTTGAGTTCCTTCCAGACTCAGTAAAAGTGCACAGTCTTAAAGATGATTCCTTGTTTGCGGTTGGGAAAGTGAATGATCACAAGAGGTTGTACTCTTTCTTACATTTTGTGCCCAAGTCTCCTTCAAAGGCCTTGTTATCTCAATCCAATTGAAACATGCAATTATGGCATGAGCAATATGGTCATCTTGACAACTGCTATCTTCAATAACTTTGCAAATACCACATGGTCAAAGGTCTACCTCAAATCAACTTTTCTAAGGGTGAGTGTTCAATAGATTTAGTGGATATGCATCCAAAGGGGAAGTTATAGAGAGGGAAGTCTTCTAGAGCAACAAGTGTTCTTCATATGGTTCACATGGTATTAGTAGGCCCTTTTGCATTTAGACAGGGTCGCTACATACTCACCTTAGTTGATGACTTTTCAAGGGTCACTTGGGTCTACTTTCTACATAACAAGAATGAAGTGTTGGACAAGTTTCTAGCCTTCAAGGCTCATGTTGAACAGAAATCTAGAAAGGCCATCAAAGTACTCTGCATGGATAATGGAAGCATGGATGTGAACAGAAGACTTAAGGGCTTTTGCAGACATGAGGGAATTGATCTTCAGACTCCGACAACATTCAGTCTACATAAGACAGATGTTGCAGCTTTGAGGATACAAACTCTTAAGTCTATGGCAAGTTGCATGATTCATACAAAGTCTCTAGATCTATCATTAGAAGTCAAAGCAATCTCTACTACCACTCACATTCTTAATTTTTCTCCTCATCTAGCCTTAGATGGAAAAACTCCTTTTGAGGCATGGTGTGGAAGAATACCTATTGTGACACACTTTAGAGTCTTCAGTTGTCCTACATGGGCAAAGGGATCTTCCAGGGGACGCAAGGCACATACATCTTAGCCTTGTACTTTCATTGGTTATGAAGATGGTGTGAAGGCATACAGACTTCTAGATCTAGAGACACATCAAATTTTTGTGGAGAAGGATGTACATTTTGAGGAAAGTTCACTAAGGTTGTCCTCTACTCCTCTTCGCACATCATATAGTGTGGATACTAATAGTGATTCCAGTGATAGTGCTTCAACAACTTCAGATACATGGGGTTCTATTGATAGATACAGTGAGAGGTCACTTCATCAGTTCAGTCCACATGCATACATCGCCACAGTGATAGGTCCAGAATAGTAGGGTACATCTAGTCTTCTAGATACAGGTTCAGTGATAGATTTGGGGGATAGTATTCATGATTTGCCTCTTCTTCTTGATGCAGAAGTACCTTCAATTTTCACAAGGGTTCTAGAATCTCTTGTTCATTCTCTACATGATCGATCCTCCCAAGTTGAAGTGATTGTGGATACTTATGATCAACAGTTGTAGCAAGATTCTTCATCAGTTGCAGAGACATACAATTCTTTGGGACAGGTTTTTCAGCGAGTTGAGTAAGTTTTAGAGACATCACTTATCCATGTGATTATTTCCACACACAACGAAAGTGTCCCATTTGTACCCTTGGCATTGTTTCTTCCTAAGGGGAGGAACACCATTCTGTAGTCTTGGATCAGCTTCTTCATCAGAGCAGTCACTGTTTGGCATTCTTCTTTGGGGGGGGGGAGCCTATCTTGTCTCTCTTCCTCTTCTCATTGTTCTCTTATGTATATACTGGATGAATGTCATAATGGGGGGGTCTTGAATACTCCATGCATCCTCTTTTATCTCTCTTTTTGGGGGAGGTTTTTTCCCATGAGGATTTCCCTCTTTCCTTGCTTTATGGGAGATTGAATATCATTATGTACATGGGTACCTAACATGGCCTAGTAACCAAGACCCATCTTGAATATCATCCTAGATTTCGTAAGCTTAAGGGAATTCCCCTAAGTTACACTTAAGGGGGGGGGGGGGGGGGTGTTGGTGTAAATAAGTATTTACTTATTACACTTACTTAAGTTTTACTTAGGTTAATGCATTATTTAATTATTTTGCATTATTTTATTATTATTTTAGGTGACACACTTAGGAGTTTGTGAACTCTCATTGAGTTACACAACTCTAATTATGCACATGGTGTCTATAACAGGAGTATGCATCATTCACTAAGTTGTCATGATGACAACATAGTTATCCACACTCTTCATTTAGCACATGTTGTCTACTCCACTGATTTGCATGCTACACCATTGTAGGCTTATCCTCACATCATTGCACTAATCTTGTGCCGAATGGAGGATAACCCATATTTGGTGGACATGTACCTGGTTGTATGACATATCATGATTTGACTTTTATGCATTCTAGAAGCTCTTCTGAGGCCTTTATATTTAGGCACTCCTAGTGTACTCTGAATCAAGTTATTGAATGAATATCATCATTCTGATCATACTCTATCTATTTTGGTCTACTGCGTGCTTGTGTTGAGTTCTTTAGGTTTTTGGTGAATTTTGGCCTAAGCCAAATTCTTACAAATCCTCTAACAAGGTGGACCTAGCAGTCCTTTGTGCTCCTAATAGGGTAGATCACCAAAAGTGGTCAATGTAAGCCTTAACTAGCCAACTTTGTGCTACAATAGTGAAGCTTTGTGGGTACCATCCCCACCCCAATTTTACTTTCTATTTGGAAGGTTTCTGGGTCACCAAAACATTGTGTTCTTCTGTGTGATGAATTTTTTGTCTTTTAGTACTACTATATGTAGTAGTATAGATGGATTTGTGGTGAATTTAAAAAAAAGCTTTTAAGTTATTGATTCACCCCTCCCCTCTCAGTAACTTATCAAATCTTGAATATTTCCAACAAAAATAACATATGATGTACACAAACCAATAGTATTTTGACATTTCTATAAAAATGAAATATGTTTAATAAAACCATGCAATTTAAAAATAATAATACTATGCAAATAAAAACATATGTAATTAGTCAATGGGCCCTTGGTCTATTGGTTAAGTTGAATGACTCACAACACTAGAAAATTTGGACCTATTTTTTGACAAGTGTTGGTCACTATTTTGATGGCCAATGGTTTAAAATTATTGTTACTATAATTTTGTCAAAATTTTGACATAATCTAGGGTTGTCGATATATCGATGGAAAACCCTGTGAAAAATAGTTGCAATCTCTGTCATGGGGTGATGTTAGACCACTAGTAGGAAATGTTGAAAGTTTGACAATTACAAAATTGTTATCGAAGATAGTACTCGTTGAAATATCAAAATTTAGGAAATTGTTATCAACAAGGTTGTCATGCCCTGAATGACGATCCTCATCAAAATATCCACAATGAGGAGATTGTTATTGACAAATTTTTCATGACATCAATGGTAGGCATTGTTGAAATAACAACTAGTAATCATCAAAATTTTGACAAGAACCATAGTTTTTTATTTTAAAAAATCAATGAAAAAGTTTCAAAGTAGGACCTCTTTCGATGCCTCTCTCTGAGGAAATTCTTATCAAACTCCACCACAACCCTTGATTTTTTGGGCCTTCATGACAAAGCATGCTCAGGCAATTTCTTCCAGCTTGGCCCTTATTAAGACTCGTGTGACCATTCCCACAAGGAGAAGACCTTGGAAACTATTGGAGCTGCCAACACACCCCCAATACCTTGAAGGCTTCATTCCATGAAGAGAGAGAGAGAGAGAGAGAGATCTAATGGAATTTATGAAGTGATCTACTAAGTTGGATGTTAAGGGGTTGAATCAAGATACAAAATATTTACCACATAAGCCAATTTGGGTTGATTTTCATGGTTCATGTCATTGTGTTATTTCTTTTCCTAAATGCAGCTAGATACTTGGTAGTTGATAACCAAATAGTTCAATATGTTATTTTTTAACTAAACTTCATAAATTATACAAAATGAAACTTTATTATTAGTAAGAAAGTATCTATTCATCCTATTATTTTTGAAAAATTCCCCACATACTACAAGCTAATTTCTTTTACAAAAGAAAACTAATATTGCTATGAAAGAGTAAGTGGAACAAACATTCTAAGAAGCAACACATGAATCACCACACATTCTTCAATATATTTATTAAAGACATGATTATGTGCAATGATAGTACTTTCAAAAATTTTATGGAGAGAGTGATCCATCCCTGTCATTTTACAAAAGCAATCCAACCATGTTGGAGACTTCAAAGTTGGAGCATCCTCATCTACAATAATGAAAATAATGCCTATGAGAGACAATAATGATAGGATACAAAAATAAGTTATAACTAAAATGCTTTTAATAGGGAAATTAAAACCATTGTTAGTGCCATAACAAACCTCAAGTAACAATATTGTCAAACTTGAGCACTCTAGATTAATATTATCAATGATATTGCTTGGTACCCTACAACCAAATACAATGCAATCATGATCAAATTAGTGTTATAACAACAAATTTAAGAAGACTAAGATCAACATGTTACCAATATTTTTGTAATTAGTAGAGATCAATTTTAGTGAATGAAGTCATGACACATTTCAATAAAGGAAACAAAACATTACTTTTAATAACATCAAAATGTAGTATGTAGCAATAGTCAAAAAAAGCAACTCGGTGGTAGATTGTAAATAGCAAAGAGTCATTGTTTGTAGCCACTTAAGCATCCATATGTCTTTGGTTTCTCTCCCTCCCATCTAAATTAAGATTCAACCACTCTGAATTGAGAATGTGCATGCAATAATGTTCCATATGCAAGGACAATAGGTAGAGCTGGGAAAGTGCAACATGTTTACATTAATGACCTTCATAAAAAATGCAAACATGTTGCATTTTTCAGCTCAACCTGATGTCCTATGCATATCAATTGAGATTGCATATTGAACTAGGACCTCCTTTTTCATTTCCTAAAAGAAAGACAAATGAGAAAAATTAATCCAAAATATATATTTGTGGAACATGTGATATGTAATAATGACCCAAATTGTAAAACCATTGGCCTAAGTTTCATATATAAGCCACCATGGTCAAACTCTTTAAGGGGGTGTTCTTAGGCGTTGGGAACATTTTCAAGTCATATTGCACCTATTATATGAGGTCTGAAATGGTTTGGGTGTAATTTGTTGCAAAATGCAAAAAGTTTTCAATGTTGCTTGACATCATTGTCAACATCTAAATGCAATCTCCTTAAAAATGCAATTGGGTCTAAGAAGCAACACATGACTCAGAAAACATTCTTTGATATATCGATTAAACACAAGATTACATGAAATGATGTTGCTTTCAACATTTTTATGGAGAGAGTGATCGATCCTTGTCATTTTACAAAAGTGATCCAAAGTAACCATGGCCATTAGATCCATTTGAATGAAGTTTGAATAAAAAATATGTCAAAATGTTCAAGGTTACCAATATGGGCAAATAGGCCTAATAAGGGCTAATAGATGGGTTCAAGGATAACTTTAGAGTTTAGTTGGTTTTTGAGTCTAAAGGGGTAATAAGAGGCTATTTGATGTAAGTAATAGAATATGAAATACATGTTAAATTTTCAAAAATGGTGTAAGTTGTCAAATTCACAACATAAGGGATTAAGAAACAAAACCGGTCTGTTATGTTTATAGGGTAGTTACAAAGGTGGAGGTTGGTTTTAGTAGATTGTATTGGTCTATAAAAGATATCAAAGCCTAATGAAAAGTGTAATGGTTGAATGAGTTTTGAGTATCAATTAAGGTAAAGTTTCAACATATTTATATGTTTTGACTGATATAACAATGCTTTAAAAATGGTTCTTTCATGGTTTATCTAATAGTACCTAAATCATATTTGTTTGTGGATGAAAGCATGATGAATGCCCCTAAATGATATATTTTTTTAGAGAAAAAATTGTTAAGGGTTCTAGAGTCCTAGTCTATGAAATTAGGACACATTTGAAGGATGAAGTTCTGATAAGAAGAAAGAGATGACAATTAGTAAATTGTTATGTGATTGATACTTAGGTGTGATTGAAGATTGATGGAAAAACAATATGTTGAGTATGGTGGTTGGGAAAATTTGTTTGTGATAGGCTCTAACCATTAATAGGTCTTGTTGTCACAAAATCTTGCACCCTTGTCCAAAGTTTTTACCTAAGGACAATGTTATGAAACATGGAAACAAACTCCAAGCTAGGGGACTTGAACTATGAGGTTGAGTCTCCAGAGAAGGTTGACTTCCTTTATTATTAGGATACACCTAACCACCCTTGGAGAGGAAAAGGGAGAAGGAATGCATGAAAGCAACTACCTAATATATTCTAAGGAGGTGATGCACCAAAATAGAGTGTTCAAACCAATCTTCACCCATACATGCACACTTGAACTATTATGACATCAAAGATATACAGATTCATACTTGTTTAAACTTGATAATCACATACAAATCAAACAACCAAAATGAATAACACAAGGAAGAAGAGAATTCAATTATATATTATTCATAGGTCAAAAGAGATACAATCATGCGAATTGCAGATAGCCATAAAACATGAAGAGAGGCAAATCGACCTTGCAAAGTCATCAATGGCTAAAGGAGATAAGGTAGAATGTCATTAGGTCCAAAGGCAAAGGAGATTTACAGTGAACTTGCTGAGCAATATCAAAGAAAATAGAGAAAAGTCGACCATAAAAAAGGATTACAAATTTGCTTTTATAGTTCAAGCATAACTAAGATATTTCTCACTAAAAATTACTACACAACCACTATCATTAAGTTATCAGAGAATAATCAAGGTGATCTAAGAAAAAGATTCGATCCAATACATTTGCAGAGACATGAAAATCATGAAAACCCTAACTGGAGCAACCTTGAAGTGATAGAAATGCTGCCAATCAATGCCAGAATTCCTCAAAATGGATAATCAAGTAGTGGAAGGGATGCCTTTACATCATTTTAGCACATAAATAACTCTAGAGTAGGTGGGATCGATTAGAAATATTAGATCGCAAAAGAAACCTTATCTTTCTTCTTCCTGGATCAACAAATCAACAAGGTCCAAATTCAACCTAGGTCAAGTGATAGGAATAAGCCATGTGGACCAACCATGTTATTTCTTTTTGCTATGTCATGAAGTCTTCATGTGTTTGACCGCTTTAGTCAACTAATGATGCCACCCTTTAAAACTTGACCACAATGGCCTACAACAATCTTAACCTTAACCATGATGTCAACTGCCTTAATTGGGCCCATTGTGTATATGTGTCAGCCCATGTCATTGCCACATGAGTTAAAGATCATTCAAATATACATGGTGACAAAGCGACGATTGTGGATCTACCTCCGTCTGATAGCTCCAAAAAAATACACCAAACCTGTTAGTGCATTGACCAATAGAAACATGGTCCTACACTAGCTTTTCTAACACCTTGTCCACTTCACCTATAACCCCTAAAAGGAAAAAGGACCCACCTACAACATGTCACATTCTCACTTTCTCACATTGTTAAAAAACCTCACAACTCCAAAATGTGAAAAAGTGACAACCCTTAGATGATTTTGATTTGACGGTAGAGAAGTTGAACCAACTCATGACTATGCTGACCAAGCAAATGGGCCCATGGAGATACGTGGAAAAATGTCACTTTGTTGCTATGACAAAAGGGACTACATTTTTTGATAGTGACAAAGTAACGACCCTCAATCCGTTTGCATTCAATGGTGGACAAACACAAGACCACAAAGAAATTAAATTTTGCATCACTTAGGAAAAATTTAAAAACCCCAAGGTTTTAAAAGATTTATTTTGTGTGCCCTAATTTGAATATTCAAATACATGTGACCATTATACTATTTAAATTCAAATATCTCCATTTGGTGGGAGGGTGAAAATACCTAATAGGTCTTAATAGAATCATTAAGTGTTTGGATGATTAGTTAAGGAACTTGGTGTTGATTCAATAAATTATGTGGTTTAAGAGGATATTTTTGATGTGAGAAGTTGTACCTCACTAGAACAATTAAAGAATTTGTCCTTGTACATGAGACAAATGTGTTGAACCACTATGATTTTCATCATGGTGGTATTGGAGCAAGGGATTAGATCCTTGTAAGTTGGTGAAGGTTAAGAGGAAGTATAGGAAAGACAAAGATGAGTTTGATAAAATCACAAATAAATATTCTTGAAGCATAAAAAGCATTAAAGGGATCATTGAGTAATGGAAAGAAGACAAGAGAGCAAGATGAGAAGAGAAAAAATTTGTGTAAGGAAAGGAGGTAGAGATACTACGGAGAAAGAGATAGATAATGAGTCTTGATGACATGGAGAGGAGGATGGGGTTGAAGTAGCAAAAGGATGAACAACTTGAAAATGAGATGGTTCAAGATGTTTAAGTAATGATGCATAATAAATAAGATGAAGAAGCTAGACTGAAGAGATTCAAGGTGTTGAAGAAGATGTAGAAGACAAAGGTGCTAGTGAGAAAAACAAGGAAGAAAGTCCTATGGGGCTTGAGTATGATGAGTTAGTGATGTTTAGGATAATGATGAGTCCTTTGAGTGAGGAGAAGGGTATGGAGGCTAATGAGGTAATTTGATAGTGAATTAAGACTTAAAATTCCAAAAGGAATGCATGAGCTAAGTGAATATTTGGTAGAAGAAATGATCTCAATGAAAATGATGCAGTGGTGTTGGTGATGGGTCATGAGAAGATAATGGAGGCTTTTTATTCTCCAAGAATGAAGATTGGATATGTTGTTGTTACCAAGATAAAAGGGTGTCTTTGGGTGGCATGCTTGGTGAGTTTACATATGTATGCAACTAGGATGATGAAAATGAAGATATATAACTAGATGAAGAGCAATGAGTAGGATGGAGTGTTCACAATGCCAAGGAAGAATCTTCCCAAGCCATGTTCCCCCTAAAATGCCTTTGCATATGTAAAATCTGACAATAGTATATTATCTTCAAGTAGTGAGATTGGCTATTTTTATAAAGTTGAGAAAAGTGTGTTAGGTGGAGTTTGGTCATGACCAAAGGAGTCAATTAGATGTGTCTACATTAGTATGGAAGAAATTACAGTCTCCTATCATTCCATGAAGTTTAATGAGATGAACCCTCAGATTGGATGGAAATGGCTTTTAAGTTAGTTTGAGTCCTTGTGTAGAAATGACATTATCATATTGTCTTGACCATGACACTGACAATCATAGTAATATATTGATTCATTAAAGGTCAAATCTGTATGTTTGGGAACAAAACACTATCATTGACCTTGAAGTGCTTTGAGGTTATTTATTTGGTTTGAAGTGTGTGTTGGGAAGGTTTGGATCCTTTCACATGTCACTATTATGCCATAGTTATAGTATGACATTCAAATCAGATTGTGATGGAAATGTTGAAGCTTCCATTGGGAGTATGTTCATAAAGCTTTTGTAATCAACAAATGAGTTTGATCCATCTAATCCTATTTAGAAGGTGTTATGATGATTTAGTGAAGGTTTATTTGAGTGTCAATTTGCTAAGGCATTTGGGAAGAATTGGTGGGACCATATATTAATGTTTAGTTTTGATAGGTTTAGTTTGAGCTTCACTTGTTTTCAAGAATCCTTTCATATTCTCTACTTAACAAGGCCAACCATGTGAAGGTGGAAGCTCATTTGGTCTCTCCCCTCCACCCCCCATAATCACCCTAAATTCCGCATTAAAAACTAAGTAAACATTTCATTCATTCATTTTAGAAGTCTATCATTGAATCATTATAATCATATAATATTCATTAACATGACATACAATTAATTAATATGTATAAAAATTTATCAATAATTCATGAACAAATCAATCATTATATTCACATAACATTCATTAACATGACATATAATTCATTAATACATATAAACATTTATCAATAATTTTTGGACATGCCAATCATTATAATTACATAACAACATTCAATAACATGACATAAAATTCAATTATAAGAAACATTCATAAAATAATCATCAACACATTCATCATGAAACAAGGTTTTTAACATTCATTTCTTCTTGTCTTTTTTCTTTTTTTGAAGATAAAGGCTAATAGGCACATTGTGATGATTTTGGCATTCTCCTATTGCTCTTGTGGTTTTGATCTTATGACATGAAGCTTCCTCTTCTTTTTTCAAGGACAAGGCTGATGTGCCCCTGCAATAAGAAATAAATAGGTTTAATTCTAAAAATTTATTTTAATGTTATAAGTATTTCATTAATCTAAAGAACATAACAAGAATTTTTCTTTACTTGATAGTGCCACATCATCTACTATCACATTCTATTCAGCCACAACCTAGACATGCTCAACACTAACATCACACTCTATATACTAAAAAATTATAACATAAAGGTTACAACAATTGCAATTTAAGTTGTTAAATTTTATTAATAACTACATAATCAATTTTCAATAGAAATTGAATATGTACCTGTATCATTGTGATGCACACCAAGGCCTTTTTCATGTGTAGGATCTATGCCTTCATCATCATGAGTAGGATCTATGCTAGGAGTAGAAAGCTGCGGTGAAATGTCATGCACATTATTATCATTGTTTGAAATTAACATCAAATAGATTATTTCTCATGAAGTTTTCAATTTCTGTTATTATTCATTAGGCCTATTTACCTATGTGTGAACCGATGCACCAAAATCTTCTACATTTCTTTGGCCACTAGAATTTTTGCAGTGGTGGGAAACCTCTTCTTTATAGCCCTACTTGAAGCCAATTTGTTTATCCTCTTTTGTGGGTGCTAGATTAAATTCAATGCCCTACATTTTTTGCATAGTATCATCAATATTGAATGTATTTCTTATTTCAAATTTAATATAAAAGAATTGATATAAAATTTCATTTACTACTACTTACAAGGTGTGATTGAATTTTTATATATCCACCAGAGCCAAGATGGTGTTGACAAACCTTCTCTTTCCTAGCTTGTGTAGCCTTTGATGTGTCCTGCAGCCTGTATATGTAAACTTTTAAATATGTTAGATTATATAAATACAAAAATTATTAATTTTTGCATAATTAAGTTAATACTACCACATACCTATTTTTCTCGGGTGGTGGGTTAATCCCTTTATCTCTTAGTCTTATCTCTTTTGCATCTTCAATGAGTTCATTTCACTCCATCTTTGGAACCATAGGAGGGTGCTCATACTTTGGGTTGAGGTTTAGAACCCTTCTATATTGGTCCCTCATAGTCTTTTGATGTTTGCAAGTTTTTAAGAATTTGGACTATGCTCAAAATATTTTGACCAAAGAGCTCCTCCATAGTTTTTATGAGCTGATCTTTTAATTCAGAGCCTTGCTCATTCCACCTTTTAACAAAAACCAGAAATGTTAGATAAAAAAATTAGTCCAAGCTATGTAACTTGAATATATTACAATAAATGGATGAATAGAAAAATGTAGCAACCAATTATATCAAGCTATGTACATTTTATGTATTGTGGGCCCAAATATTTTCAATATTAAAACATAAAAAGTTTCATATTAAAAAAGATTGTTTCCTACTAAATCATCACATGATCATTAGTCAAAGATGAGTTATGAATAACTAAACCAAAATTACACTCTAAATAGCTACAATTTTGAAGCACCCAAAAGATTAAGAAATTTTAAGGGAATCATATCTTTCTCGGACAGCAACAATGATGCTTCCAATGATCTAGTAGAAGTAACATGTGCTACTCTAGGAAAGGCTAGTAAATTATCACTATTACTAGCATCTATTCTATCATCATGAGAAGGTGTACCTATGCCTACACAAAGTGTTAGAATTCTTTAGAATAACTGAGAGAGGGGGGTGAATTAGTTATTCAAGGTCCAAATTCCCTAATAATATTTTATCACTACTTTTAATGAATCTATACACTTTTCATCCATCCAAACTTAAATCAACCATATTAGCAAGTTACAGTAAATCAACATGCAGATATAAAACATGTAAGATTAGCACATGACACAATGATTTACGTGGAAACCCAATTTGGGAAAAACCACTAGTAACATGCTACTTGATTTTCACTCTTCTAAAGTGATGCCCTATTAAAGGCCTACCCTGTTAAAGGTTTACAACACGTTGTTAAATGTGACCTTGTTAGAGGATTTCACCAAACTGTTAGGAATGGGCCTAGTTAAAGGACTTTAGAACATTCACTTGGAATGTCACCCTGTTAAAGGATTTATCTCATGGCTATTAAACCAACCTAAGTCCATAGGATTTAAACTAACTGTTACAATTGCTAGAAAGTAATGATAATGGCTTTTTGATCTGATACAACTTACAACATACTTTGCAGATTTCAGATCACACTTCAGTTCTATCCTTTTGCTTGGCTTTAATCATTTAGCTTTGACTGCTTGTCTTCCTCTCAAGCTTCGTCTCCTTAAGTATTCTTACTCATCATACCAATGCATCCATATCTGAGGTCTTCTTATTGAAAAAAAGTAACTATGCTCTCTTTCCTCCTTAGCATCTCCTTCAGCATTTTATGCTTTCATGCTTGACTGCCTCTCTCTATCTTCTTCATGAACTTATGACTCCTTAAATAGAAATCTAATTTTCCTTTGCCACTCAATTCTCCCTCTCAAATTTTAGGGTTTCAAATAGATTAGGTAGGATACAATGTATCTACCCCATATCTTGTTCTTATTAAAAAAAATTTTGTCTAGGCTCTAGTTGTAACCTCAAAAATGTTCTACATGGTGTTCTGTGCCATCAGCTCATCATTCTTATCTTCCATTTAATTCATAGACTTCTAGATAACAACCTTGTCAGCTTAGGTATGGCGAATCTTTGATTTTCAAAATAATGCAGCAACTCGGCACTATTGGTTTACTGATACTTGGCATCTCTGTGTTACTTGGCACTATTGGTTTTTTGATGCTCGGCATTTGTTTCCTAGATAGCTCGGCACCTATATAAAATTGTATCACTCAGCACCTGAAGTTCACTCAGCACTGTTGGAATATTCAAATATGGAAAGAGTACTTATGAGAGGGGGGGTGGGGGGGGGGGGGGGGGGGGGGGTGAATCATAAGTATCACACTTTACCCAATAAAACTTTTAACTGTAAGTAAATTGCATGCATGTAAATACATCAAACAAATATGAAACTAAACACATGCATCAACAACTCATAACACTGGAATTTGGTAACCCAAAAACCCTCCAGGAATAAGAAGGTAAAACTGGGGTGGGGATGGTACCCACAAAAATTACTACAACAATATTGTTCAACCACTTCTGATGGTCTGCCCTATTAAAGGCCTGCCCTATTAAAGGCTTTACACTGTATCAATAGTGACCTGGTTAAAGGCTTTACAAACACTTAACATGAAGTATCACCTTGTTAAAGGATTTTAATCAACTAATTAAAGGATCTACAAAATAGCTATTAAGCTAACCTATCACCATAGGATTTTCATTCTAATACAATTGCTAGAAAGTATTAGGTATAATGAATCTGATAGATTACAATCCTTAATTGCTGAGTGATGGGGACACAAGCCAAGAACAGAATGGACACAACAGAAAAGGGGAATTGTATTAACTGAGAAAATAAGCTAGTACAAATATTATAGAGAAAATAAACTTCAAAACATGCCCTAAGGGCTTACAATAGCATAAATCAAGAGATAATTTCTCCTTTCATTACCTCCTCTCAAACTTCACTCCGAACTACCTTTTACAATGCCAAAAATCTCCTTAAATAGACCCCAGAGGGTTAAGGACTAGGAGTACATTCTAGAAAGTGCTAGTAGGTATCCACTAACCAAATAGAAGGTTCCAAAAGCTGTGTTAGAAGTCGGTGCAAATCTAGAAGAATCTGAAAATGGTAACCGAACTTTCGGGAGGCATAGCTTTTGAACCGTAGCTCCGATTGACAAAACGTTTACATTTTCAAAAAGCTCTTGAAGCACTCTATGGCCCTATGGACTAGCTTTTCTCGTCCCCCATTTTTTGGCCCTTTTTGAGGTCATTTAATGCCCCTAACCTGGCTTTGAAGCATTCTTAAGAGGTCTCCAAAACCCAAAAAATTGCAATAACTTTCAAAATGTGGGGCCTTTTGACCTAATTATTTTTCTGGAATGCTCTAAATCATAATTACATTCATTTGGCCAATTCACACCTTCTAGGTCACCAAAATGATGGCCAAATTGCATGCTCCTATTTTTTCAGGATTTTCAAACACATTGATAGTGGAACTGTGAGAGTTGGAACCTTTATTTGACCCAAATGGGTATCCAAAAACAAAAACACATGAAATAGAAACTAAGTCTAAGTACATTTATTTTGGGTGACACAGGATTGCCCTTATACCTCCGGATGCTCCTGCATCACTGAGTGCAGGCACCTTTTCTGCTTTCTCTGATCTTGATCCTTTTGTGATCTGATAACCCTCGCTTCTAAAAATAGATTTTCTTGTGCACCCTTATATGTCCACTCATTTTTTTTTACAATGAATTTTTTTCTTCCTTATAAAGACTTCAAAGACTTAGGGTTAGATATAGATCTACGGTCCACATTGAATCTCAATTTCTCGCTCAATACATGTCTTTTACTGATTGGTTGCATGCCTTTATCATTTTTCTTATTGGTTGCATGTAGATTGCATAGGAAAGATAAAAGATTTGATCTCATCATTAAATCCTTCAAGATTTTCCTTATGTCGGCTACAAAAACTATTTGCATCATAGTTTGTGCAATTACAAACTCTTATGTTGATATTCTGAGTTACTCGACTCCTGAAGCATTGTTGATGCTCGGCACATGTTGTTTCCTAGATAGCTTGGCACCTAAACAAAACTGTATCACTTGACACTTACTGTTACTCGACACTTGTTAACACTCGGCACCTATTGACACTTGGCACTTGATATAGCTCGACACTTCATATTACTCATCACCTACTCTTTGTTCGGCATTGTTTAGTGGAAAAATGGTTAAGTGTATTAACACTCAGTTGTCAAATTTATTCTTTAAGCTAACAATCTCCCCCTTTGACATGAGTGCAAAAAAACTTAACTAAGATCCTTAAGACTCCTTATTAGTTGATCCTGTATGTACACTCAGTGAGTTCTATCTTGTTTCTGCATTCTGACTGATCAAAATTTTCTATCTCAAAATTTACTCCCAAAATTTGCTATCTCCCCCTTTTATCATACTTATCATTTCATTCCTGTACTTAACTCCCCCATACTTAATCTCTTCTTATCACTCTCCCATACTTATTCTCCCCCTTTTTGACACTTATGTCAAGGGTCTTACAAAGGAAATGCCATACGTGGCCAAAAATGTACTATTTAGTTCAAGGAGTACCTTTAGAGATGCATCCCAATTTTCTAGTGCGACATCCAATGTCTTATGCTAGATAGCAATCTCTGCTGCTAGAACTACAAGTCCATCAGATGAAGAAAGATTGGGGTCTTTCTTGAGGACTGCCTCTACATTTATCTGCTCCTTGTGAAGTAGTTCCAAATGAGGACTTATTGATGATTGAATTTGCATCAATTTAGCTTTTGTGGTTGCCTCCTCTGCTGCTAAGATAGCTAACTCTCTTTGTGTGTGAAGCGATTGGGCAAAATGCTTCTCACTCTGAACTGGATTTTTGGGGAGTTGCATGCTAGAAATCTTCAAATTGTTTTCCAAGCTCAGTATTTTCTGGCTAGTGTCTTGTGTGAATGTGGAAAAATCACACAACTTGTTGTACAGGGAAAAGATGTTTCCTAATACAGTTTTAACTATTTTAATTTTCTTTGCTAGTTCTTCTTGTGACAGTGCTATATCATTGGATATTTTACTATTTACCTTGCCTTGGAACTTCCTTTCTGACCATTTGAGTAATTTGGCATTTGTTTCCTAGTCTTCACTAGTCACTTGGTCAACTTTATTAGATAGTTTCTCTATAATTGGTCTTGACTCATCTGGAGACTGTAAGTAGAAAGCTTCTATGAATATGTCTTTGATTTCATTCAAGGTAAGCTTATGCTTGTGTTCTTTTCTTAGTGCTTCTTGTCTCCTTCTTCTATCCAATGCACTCTAAATTTCATTGATCTTTTCTTCAGTAAGAGTGCTAGATTCATAATATGGGATCTTTATTTCTTCATCTAGCTTAGGAACTCCATAGTGAAGTTTCCTGACTGCCTTTGATGAGCTCATGCCTGGTGTCCTGATTTGTAGCTGTAACCCATCTGTGCTCGGCTGCTAAAGAGTCTAAGTTCGAGTACCAAATTTTGGTAATGCAACCAGTGTTTGTATTGCAGTCTCCTCCTTCTTTATCTCATTTTTTTCTTCAGCTTGAGTATCCCTTTTATGATCGCTAGGTGGGGTTGAACTTGTTGGTTGTTTAGATGTTTCTTTTATTTCCCCTATTGTTGTACTCGGCATTTGAAGTGTATAAGTGACTACACTTAGTGGAGGTGGTGGTGGAAGAAATAGAATACCAGTAGTTTGTATGGTCGAAGGTGGCACTTGTGCTTTTACCTTGACTATCTTTGTTTTAACTTCTAGATTCTGTAATTCATCAACACTGACCAATATAGGATTTGAACTTAATTTTGCTACTAGTGATGATTGGTCAAGGATTTCCAAATCCTCTGTAGTTAATGGATTGATGTTTGGATTTGAAGTGTCTGTAACATCTTCTATTTTTATAATATCTTTAGGTGTGATGGTGGCATGAGGAGGACTAGGAGGAGATACCTGTGTGTCTTGCATACTTTGATCTTGTGGCTCAGCTGTGTCTTTCTCTTCCTCTTTCTCCTATGTATGTGCCTTTTCTTCCTTTTCTTCTTTACTCTTCTTCTCCACTTGTTCCTTCTCCTTTTCTTTGTTTCCCGACACCTTCTTTTCCCTTGTCTTGGCACTTGCCTCTGCCCTATATTCTTCATTATACACATCTTCTATTTTCTTGTAAACTATTTTTCACAATCTTGTGGATTTTGTAACTACCTCTTCAATTTTATTCTGTAATATGTTGAATGCTCTATGCTTGGGAGTGAATCTATTATTATGCCTTCTTACTACATTTGTTACTTGATCTTTATTCAAATCAGAAAACAATCTAGCTAATTTTGACTGCCTTATCTCCTTTTCCATTTGTAAACAAAAATGCCATTTATCCTCTACAATTTTATACAATTCTTTCAGCATAGATTCATCTAATTCTAGAGGTGTGTGCTTATATTTAGCCATCATAGCATACACTAATTCCTCTAATTTATTTTTCTCTTCTTTGGTGAGCTTAGTAAAATTCAGGTTCTTTAAACCTTTCAAATCATCATTCCTAATTTTTGAACATAATTTATCAACAACAGTCTGAGGTTTGTGTCTTACCACTCAAAATTGACTGTTGTCCTCTGACTCTGTCTTCTCCTCATCTATTTCAGGCTGGGGAATAAAGTTTCTTTTCTTACACTCGGCGGCAATCTTCTTTGAGTCTTTCTTCTTTCCTTTTGCCTCCTCTTGGGCTTTTTGTGCTGCAACCCTTATGGTAGGTCTCTTTGGTGTAGGAGCAACTACTTTCTTCCCCTTGGATTGAGGAGCAGGAGGAGTTGTGGCTTTTCTTTTAACTGGTGCTTCCTCAGCTTCTTCTTCCTCAACACTTTCCTCTTTATCTTCTTCTAACCCTTGAGTCAGACCTTGAGGTTTATCTCCCTCTTCTTCAATGTCTTCTCCTTCCTCTTCTACTATTTCTTCTTCTTCAATGCCAAATTTTCTCTTGATTTGTCTCATCATTTTTTCTTTCTTCTTTACTGCAGAAGCAGTCTTCAAATCTGTCATCACCCTTGATTTAACAACATCATAGGTTCCAAAAGTTTTGCATTTTTATCAGCTTCTTCTGCAAGTAGGGTTGTTATTGCTGCAGAAGCTTGATCAATATCAAGTTCATAACCTAGTGGCCTAAGCCATCTTACTCTAGGTATAACTGCTTGTATATAGGTATAATCTATATCTACAAGAAAAAAAATGTCCTTTTCATATTTCTTATTCAATGAGACTGGAATCCTCATTCTTTGTTTCATGGACTTTTTGAAGTCCTCAAAGTAACTAGTCATTTGGGCATCAAAATTTTCACCCATCTGTTCAATGTATCCATTGATTTGTTCAACAATTATTTTGTCTAGACTCCATCTTACCTTACCCATAGAAGGGAATTCTTTCATCAGATAGAAAAATATGCACATCAAAACTAATCCAAATTTGTACTGAGCTCCCTTGCTCTTCCTTATAGCTCCCAAATTTTCGTTAATCTATTGAAACATGAGCTCTGCTAGATCATAAGTGTGATCATTTTTTATTATCTTGTATGCAACATCAACTGCTATACAAGGTACACTGTTTAACTTGCTCGATTGATAGAATTTTTGTGACATGATTCTCATAGAAAAATCTAATAGGGGATCTGTAACTATGTTAATAGTCATTCCTCTATTGTTCCATTTTGCACCTGTGTTTTTCTCTATTACTTCCCTTTTGTCACTTCGTAGGGTTTTTGGCCGATCTAGGGTTGGAATACCAGTAACCCTATGAACAATTTTCCTTGTGAATTTTATTGGCCCTGACTCTATCCAAAAAGCTCCATCATGTATTCTACTCAAAACTATCCATACCCATTCAGTTTTGAAAACAATCAAAAATTCTAGGGTTTTGGTTAATCCTTTTCTTTCTATTATTGAGAACTCATCTTTCAGTCTTTTGTTCTCACATAGTTTGTCATATGCATTATAGATTTCTAAATCTCCTATGGCTCCAATTTTTTAGTTATAACATCTGCGAACATCTTGGACCATAACAACTTTATCCAGAATAACTGATAATGCACCTGCAAGATCATTCTTGTATGCTACTTCTGGAATGGGCTTAAATTCAGGTTGTTTTACTTCATTGCTGACCAGTTGTATCTCATGACTCTCTCTACCCTTAGTGGTTCCTGACCCAGATGCCATTGTTTTCCAAACTAGGGTTTACGATTTAAACAAGTTTATAAATTCTACGTAGCTCGACACTTAAGTAAAATACCTCAAATCGATGAAACTTGTCCTGAATCACTATTGAAATCTTCACAAATGGCTTATGAGCTGATCTTGATCTTCTCTACTCTTTTCAACTTTGCTTCTTGTTTGAATGGTGGGAAAATGATCAAAAATTGAATTTATGTACCCTTCAAAATAGAGTAATTAATGCTTAGTACGTTGCCAACTGTCTACTCGGCACTTGAAGGGTTTCAATCATGACTTGGCACCCATTATGTTTCACTTTTCTTAGCTCCTATTGATATTTCATAGCTCGACATCATCTATCAACTCGATCGTTGTTAGCAACTCGGCACCTGAAGACAACTTTGATAGATCTTGCAAAGTTCTCAATTTTGACTTAGCATCTTTGCTTATGCTAATTTCTTCTTTGCAGTTCTTCTATGTCTTGGGACTGATTTATGATGTAACTTGGTTTATCAATCCCACACACTTATTCTTACTTAATTTGATGAAGTGTGATCACTTGACCTATTAGGTGAAGTGATCTCTACACTTGATGTGCTATACTCATCTTTCTTCTTCCATGTCTTATTCATTTCACTTCTAATATGTCCAACATCTATCTTTGCCTTTCCATTGCTAAACTCAGAACTTGATGTCTTTGACCTTGTTGGGCAATTCCTGCTGACATGACCAGTTTTCAAGCAACTGAAACATGTAGTTTGACTCAACCATCTTTTGTAGTTCCCTCTAAAATGTGTTCTTATGCAGTTCTATGGTATATGTCCATATTCTTGACAATAGTGACAACTGTACCTAGTGTTGTAATCCCAAAATTCATGGTTTGATGTCTTTGCTGGTTGATTTAATGTCCACATAGGCTTTGATCTACATTCAAAAGCTCTATGTCCATACTTTTTGTAATTATAAAAATGTCCATCAAATCTTGATGTCTTAGTAGTTTTAGTTCTGCATTCATATGCTTGATGACCTTGCTTCTTGCATCTATGACAATGGTTTATGCTTCTAGGTTTATCATGTTGATGGGCATTCTTACTTCTACATACATTAGATGTATGTCCTTTCTTTCCACAAAAATGACATGTAGGTTTAACATATTTACCTTTATCACTTCTTTTTTCTACACTCTTTGATGATTCTCCAATTTTAGTGATGTTGTATCCAAGTCCTGATGTATCATGGGTTGATCTTGGAAATTTCAGTAATTGCTCAAAATATTTGATGGCTTCACTTGACTTGTTGAGATTCTCTGCCACCTCTCTTTCTTTGTTCAATTCATTCTGTATTTGTTCATTTTGCATCTTCAAAGTAGAGATCTCAATATCTTTCACATTGAGTTCATGATGAAGGTTCATCATTTGGGCAAGTGTATCCATCTGCATGTTTGAGATCCTTGTCAATTCAGTACATTTTTCTTCAAGTCTGTTTGCAAGATTTCTTTTGTCATTTTCCATCATGACCTTATCATCAACTGCTCTTTTCTTTTGTTCAGTAATTTCACATATCATTATGGCCTGTGATTCATGTTCCATCTTGAGAGATCTTATCTCCTCTGTTTGAGCTTTGCTTTTCTCCATCAGTTTTGCTGTTGCTGCATCAAACTCTTTAGTGTCTCCATTGGAAAATATGTTGGTGGTATCAATCTCTTTGTAGTTTATCTCATTTTTGGCTATGGCTAGATCCTTCCTTTTTTTTAATGAATTTCTCAACTTGTTTTTAAATTGCTCCAAGCTATGTAGAGCAAGTTGCACATCTATCACTTGATTTTCAATGATCTTTCCAAGTTTGAAAGCTTCCATCTTTAGATCTTTTCCTCCAAGCTGTTAGGCTTTTCCTTGTGAGAAACCGGATTGAGCTTTGATACTAATTGTTGGAATATTCAAATATGGAAAGAGTACTTATGAGAGGGTGGGGGTGAATCATAAGTATCACACTTTAGCCAATAAAAATTTTTACTACAAGTAAATTGCATGCATGTAAATACATCAAACAAATATGAAACTAAACACATGCATCAACAACTCATAACACTGGAATTTTTTAACCCAGAAACCCTCCAAGAATAAGAAGGTAAAACTAGGGTGGGGATGGTACCCACAAAATTTTTTGCAGCAATATTGTTCAACCACTTCTAATGGTCTGCCCTGTTAAAGGCCTGCCCTATTAAAGGCTTTACACTGTATCAATAGTGACCTGGTTAAAGGCTTTACAAACACTTAACATGAAGTGTCACACTATTAAAGGATTTTAACCATCTAATTAAAGGATCTACAAACTAGCTGTTAAGCTAACCTATCACCATACGATTTTAATTCTAATACAATTGCTAGAAAGTATTAGGTATAATGAACTTGATAGATTACAATCCTTAATTGCTAAATGCAAGCACCTTTTCCACTTTCTCTAATCTTGATCCTTTTGTGATCTGATAACCCTCGCTTCTGAAAATAGAGTTTTTTGTGCACCCTTGTATGTCCACTCATAGCTTTTTTTACAATGAAATTTCGTCTTCCTTATAAAGACTTCAAAGACTTAGGGTTAGATATAGATCTATGATCCACATTGAATCTCAATTTCCTACTCAATACTTGTCTTTTACTGATTGGTTACATGCCTTTATCATTTTTCGTATTGGCTGCATGTAGATTGCATAGGAAAGATAAAAGATTTGATCTCATTATTAAATCTTTCGAAAGTTTCCTTATGTCGGCTGCAAAAATTGTTTACATCATAGTTTGTGCAATTACAAACTCTTATGCTGATATTCTAAGTTACTCGGCTCCTGAAGCATTGCTGATGCTCGACACATGTTATTTCCTGGATAGCTCAGCACCTAAACAAAATTGTATCAATCGACACTTACTGTTACTCGGCATTTGTTAACACTCGACACTTGGCACCTGTTGACACTCGGCACTTGATATAGCTTGGCACTTCATATTACTCAGAACCTACTCTTTGTTCGACATTGTTTAGTTGAAAAATGGTTAAGTGTATTGACACTCAGTTGTCAAATTTATTCTTTAAGCTAACAGGCACTTGATAAACTCTGTATCACTTGGCATCTGAAGTTCACTGCACTTGATAAATTTTGTATCACTTGGCATCTAAAGTTCACTCAGCATATGAAGTTGAACTTGCTCGACATCATCTAGGAATCTGTTCGGCACCTACTAGCTTGCTCGGCTCCTTCTCTCTAATGAACTTTAGTTAGGCTTTACAAATGTCTTAGCTAAAACCTTATATTGTTGATATGTTTCAATGTGCCTATTTTGTGTCTTAGAGTATGTCATCAGTACATTATTTCATCAATAGCTTAACTGATCCTTCTACTTCATTCCAACATCATAACTTCAACCTTTCTCTAGGTGTTCTAGTTACATCTTATTGATTTCCTCCTTGTTAATCAGCTAATTGATATTATTTGGATCACTAAAGCAATTGGCATTCCTGCAAGTAGCAAGTTTCACATCAATGACAAAACAATGATTGAGAACATTCTTTATCGGTTCCATATGATCATTCCAACAACTTTCCTCATGATCTTCTCAATCATTTCCAACACAAAGTTAATCAATGTCATACTATGATCAAATGAACATGAAATTATATATCAAATCATACTTAACACATAGCAAAAAGTAGCAAAACAAAGATTTATCAACTCTAGTTGTAGTAGGTGTGGATGTTTGCATGCTCCTTATTGTTGATCCTACTATTGGAAATATAAGAGGAGTAATTGAGAGAGGAGGGGTGAATTAGTTACTACAAAAATAAATCCAAGATCCCTTAGATGTTAGCACAAAATAAACCCTGAAAAATGATTACAACTGATGCTCAACAAACATTCATAAAATGTTATAACTCAGTAAATACTGAATATGAAAATTTTAGATGTTATCTTTGATTACCATTACTTTAAATTAATTGAAAATATATAAAAGAAAATAGCATGAACACATTTGACACCAAGATTTAACATGGAAACCCAATTTGGAAAAATCACCAATTGCAACTAGTTACTATTTTTCACTCTTCTGAAGTGAGCCCTGTTAAGAGCCAACCTTGTTAAAGGTTACAAAAAATAGTATTAGGTGTGACCCTATTAGAGGATTTAATCACCCTATTATGAGTGGCCTTTTTAGAGGTCTTTAGACAATTCAATTGAAATGCCACCTTATTAAAGGATTTACAAATATCTATTAAGCTAACTCTGTTAAGAGATCTAGATCACTACTATAATGGTTAGAGAGCAACAATGACATGACCTAATTTAAATGAAATTGAATTTCTAATTATAGATCTTTATTATGGCTTGTATACTTGATTCTTCCTAATCAAATATATCTTTTCAGCTCCACAATGATATTCTACTTATCCTTCTAATTTGCTTCTTTTGTCCATCATTAAATCTTCAAAAATACATTCACAATTTCATACTTTTTAACTCACAACTTGACTTTTTATATCATTCACATTATCAAGTTGGCTAAAATATGACTTAGAATAACTCATATTCATCTTCTCTGCCAACTAGAACTGATAGATAAATCAATTAAGCTTAATATGCCAAAACAAGAAAATCATTTTTTAGCCGACCCTGCTTGGTAGACACTAATTTAGAAATGATTTTCTTGTGCTAACCTAGTAAACTTGGTTAACACTACATATTTAAAAGGTTCCTTTAGTAACTGAGTGAGCTTGGTTAACATTAGTTCCATCCAACGTTTCTTCTTTAACCGAGTGAGCTCGATTAACACTCATCTTTTGCAAACTTTCCTTTGATGCCTGAGTGAACTTGGTAGGCACTGCCATCTAAACTAGGCAACTATAGGAATGCCCAGTAGATATAGGAAAACTATCTTCACTTTCCAACTAAGCTTGACATGCACTAACTGATAATAATATGACATTTTTGTAACATCAAAGACAATACATAATTAATCAATTGTATCCAACAATCTCTCTCTTTGGTATTGATGGCAACACAACATGTCATAACACAATGAAATTTTGGAACAAGAATAAAGAAAGGAAAATATCCTTAGTTTTATTCTAATTCACATCCATGAGAGCTCCATCTGTTAGTGTGAACTCTTTCTGCCTTTAGTTTCTCCTTCTATCAGAAAAATTTTATTTGCAACAACTTCTTCTGATAGCAAACTTCTTCCTCTTACAAAAAACTTCCCTTTACAACTAAAATTTCTATGAGATATGATAATAACCTTCCTATCTTTGACAACACATGCCAAAGAGAATAATCCTATTAATACCAATGTACCTAAAGTATTGATTCATTTGCAATATGCCCTTGTTAATAATGCACCAACTAATTGATTTTCAACATGCTTTGGTTGATACATCACTAAAATTCATTTAATGACTTTCAGATAGGGGAATGGCCCCTAGCTTACCTCTTAGATACATAAATGTGTCCTTAGGTAATGACTTGGTGAATATATCTGCAATTTTCTCTTTTTTATTAACATATTCCTATCTGACTTCTTTGTCTTGCACCAATTCTCTTAAGAAGAGATATTTTATAGCAATATGCTTTGTTTTGGTATGCATCATTGGATTCTTTGATATATTGATTGCACTGGTGGTATCATATTATATGACTACTAGATCCTTTATTTTTATCTTCATTCTTGACATGTGTTGTTTGAACCAAACAATGTTCAAACAATTGACTGTTGTTGTCACATATTCTACCTCTAATGTGGACTAAGAGATACAATTTTATTTCTTGCCTATCCAAGACACTAGTCCTTTTCCAAAGAAGAATGCTCCACCACTAGTGCTTTTTATATCATCAAGACTTCCTGCCCAATCAACATCAGTGAATACCTTTAAGTCCAAATTGCCTCCCAGTTTGTATCATAAGCCTTAGTCTTCAATACCTTTTAGTTATCTCATAATTCTCTTGATTGCCATTGTGTGATTTTCTCTAGGATTTGCTGAGAATCTTGCCACCATACCAATTGCTAATGCGATATCAAGCCTTGTATGCACTACATACTGCAATTTTCCAATCATTGATTTGTATGTGGTCTAATCTACCTCTTTGGAATCATCATTTTCGGAAAGCTTGTCCAATAGACATAGGGGTACCAACTGGTCTTGAATCTTCCATTCCAAATTTATTTAGTATCTCCTTGATGTACTTAGATTGAGTAATGCAGATACCTTTTTTTTTTTTTCTAAATCTACAATCCAACAAAGAATTTTATCTCTCCAAAAATGGACATTTCAAATTATTTACTCATTTCTTCTAAAAATGCTTTGCACAAGTCATCATTTCTTGTGAATAAGGTATCATCAAAAAATATTTCTACCAATACAATCTTCTTATCTAGTCCTTCTTTGATATATAGACTATCATTTTCATTTATTCTTTGAAAGACAATCTATACCAAATAGTTATGAAGTCTTTCATATCAAGCTTTAGGAGCTTACTTGAGACTATACAATTCCTTATGCAACTTGTAAACCATGTCTCTTTTGCAAAGATTTACAAAATCTATTGGTTGTTCAATGTAGACTTCCTCATCAAGAATTCTATTCAAAAATGAAGATTTAACATCCATTTGATATACTTTAAATCCTCTATGTACTGCATATGCTAGTAATGTTATAACACCTTCTAATCTTGCAAGAGGAGCAAAAGATTTACCATACTCAATACCTTCTTCTTAAGAATATCCTTTACATACCAATCTTGCCTTATTTCTAGAAAAATTTCTATCTTCATTTAGCTTATTTGCAAACACCCACTTTGTGCCAATTACTTTTTTATCCTTGGGTCTAGGAACAAGAGTCCAATTTTTGTTCTTCATTATCTATTCTATCTCTTCATTCATTGCTTCAATCCAACTTTCATTATCCAATGTATCTTTAACATTTCTAGGTTCAAATTCAGCAAGTAAACATGTACCTTTCTGAAATGTCCCTTTTCTAATTTTATATGATAGTTCATGCCTCTAATCAGATCTTTAAGATCAAACAACTAATATCACAAAGATCCACCAAATTTCTCAAGAAACCCCAAATCGGGTATGCTGAAAATAGTGCCAAAAGCTTCACAACTTCACAAATTATTAATAAATCTAAAAATGGATATTTTTACAAAAATTTCAGCAGCATAACAGCCTACAAAATGACATTTACAGATCTGTATAGCCTTTACATAACAGTTCACAAATGTAGGACAAAAACTATGCTCATCGGGCTCCCAAAATTAACACAAAAATGCCTAGAAACACCACAAAAACACTAATAATATATCTTAGAAGTTTAATCATTTTCCAATACATATATTCAGCTCTATTTTAACACCTTAAATTCTGAAATACAGTAGCAACCCAAACTGATATGAAATACTCAACTAGAAACACCAAACTCATACAAAAAACACACCCGAAAACCCACAAATCTGCACTGTTTAGTACAAAGGCAAAGTCTGTATGAGCATGCACATGGAATAGCTTCAAACTCCCATCCTTAGCCTTCCTAGAAAATTGCAAACTCCCGTTCTTGGGTCTCCCTGAAAACCTGCAAACTCCCGTTCTTGGGTCTCCTTCTCCATAGGTTTGGCAGCCTCTGAAGAATAACAAAGAATGATCAAAAATCAAGTTCTAGAATCAGCCCAAAATCCCTCCAAACCCCTTAAAAGAGGGCATAACCGTAACACCTACTAAAGCATCACTCCCAAACTCCTGCTCTAAGTCACATATTATCAAGCTGTCAACTACAGAACATATCACCATGTCATGCCCATCACAACTCTCATCTTGAGGCATCAAACTGTCCCATAACTGATGATAAGCACTAGGAACCAAAGTACATCTCTATATCATCATCTAATCAACATGGTCATCAAAGGTAAATTGATGAGCGTACCTCATAGTGTAATGCTGATAGAATTCACCAATCTCAGTCAGTGGCTCAGACTGTAATCTAGATGAAACTAACTACAATTGATCATTAACCATGTTGGAACTGACTACTACCTCCGAAGATATCACCAAGGGAGTAGTATTACTAGCAGGAACCATGCCAAATTCTGACTCACCAACATCACACATGATCTTTGACACATCTCTAGTCTTCGTGCCATCAGTACTAGAGGCCACCACCATTTCAGGCATACAACAATCTGCTACAACACCCAACTCAACTTAACTTGACTCTAGTGGGAATGAACCTGATATGCCAATGTTAGTATCAAGGATGGATGCATCCCCATCTCCACTATCTCTAACAATCTCGCCCATGGACATCCTCAGATCACCAAACTCCATAGTTGGTGACTGTATAGAATTAGGTAAAGATTGTAGTCACTCTAACTCCATGGTCACCTTAGCCAAATGAACTGTGACTCCTTCAAAGCCAACTATGTACTCCTAAGAATCTTAAAAGTCACCTCAAGCTACTCAGTAAGCTCACTCACCTCATCTTCCTTGGCCAAAAATGCATCATATGCTATACTACCCCACTCCATAAGATAATCTCTATCAGCTACCAACTGCATATAATTCTGTCTCAAAATCCGAATAGCCTCCCATAAAGAGTGGATCTCTGTCAAGGAAAGATAACTGCCTTCCTACTCATCACTAGTAGGAGAACCCCATCCATAAACTGCTAACAACTGACGAGAAACATCAAAATGCTGGCAAGTGATAGCAATGTCTTGGTCACTAACTCTCAACTGATTAGACACATGATGGCACTAGCTTGACTGTCTCCTATAAACCTCCTCTGATGCACTATCTAAAGGAGTATCCTCAATGTTACTAGTCTTTAGAGTATTACCATCCATATCCTGTGAATCAAATCTAAAGCTCATATCAACATACAGAGTATCAAAAACATTAGCATTGTTGTCCAACTCCTCTATACCCAAGGAAACTAAGTCTTCAAAACTGCCCACGGCATCCTCCTAGATGTCATCAATGCCAATATGATCCTGGGACTCATCTATACACACTGCCAAATATGAAATATCATCAACACATTCCAGCAAGTATGGTTGACTAGATATATGAACAAAGCCCAACATCGATGTATAAAAACTAATACCAACATCGTACAAGATACTGGCACAAGAAAAGACAACATCATGTAATCTGCTAATCAAATCCATGATAACACCCAAATAATCAGTGCTACCAAAAAGTGTTAAAGATTTCCAATCAACTGAATCCCAAATGCCAATACAACAATCTTGAGTCCATATTCGTAAACTATAATTAGCTGGTAACTCAAGAAAAATCCTCACCTGAGTAATATGACCAGTACCAACTAATTTCACATACCTGTCTGACATTATCCCTATATCCTGGATGTGAATGCAAGATGAACTCGCAACATTATCAATGTCCACATATGATCTACCATTCGCAGAAAGCTGAGTATTAAGAGTGCAAGATGAAACTAAACTCAATTCCATGCCATGCTTATCCCCATGTCTCTCCTAGTCTTCTAATGCCAATGGAGTATTCACCAAAGAAGCTTGAGTGTCCTCAAGCTCGTGAGAAAGCCTGTCAACTTCCTCCTCCTTCCTCCTCAAGGCATCTAAATAGTCTCTAACAAGGCTAAGAAGATGGTCACAATTTGATAGACGATGTAAATAACTCAACTTCATCATTCCCATTGCTTCCCTAATCGCTTGTAAGTCAACACAAGGAGACTTTTCCTGAACTCCCTTATGTCTACCCTATAACTGAATCATCTGAATGTGATCCTCTATCATATCTTGCATCCCATCATGATAAGATAATGAAGTCACAATACTATCTTTGTTCACCTTCAGCTAGATGGACAAATCATGTGAAGTACTACCTGCCTCAACCTCATGTGATGAAGCATCTAATTGTGCCTGGTACTCTTTCTCAGCAAAGTCATGAATGCTCAATGTCTGCTCATCTCTACCAGGTATCTCACCATCATGCACAACAACATCCTCATAATCATCATCTAAACCCACTACCTCCTGTGGAAAAGTAGAATCTGAGACCTTTGTCTGGCTATAAGCTAGTTTCTCAAACTCCTCATGCAAGTTCTTGGGAATTGTGTCATCTGTCCTATGAGAAAATCTTCCAAATAGAAATCCAGTCAACTTATCCACCTTAGCTAGGTCAGACAACATGTCATTCATTATACGGTGGTGCTCAACCAACTGTTCAGACATGTCATGGCTTACTTTCATAAGTTTATCTTGAATGTCTAAATAATAATCCTTTCTACTATTTTGACTCTCGATATCCATTGTCCAAGATCGTGTCCTCTGAGACTTTGTACTATACCTATCCATTTTGGATAAAGTAGAGTGTAACCCCAATAGGATATAACCTCTTCAAACACCAAGGACTAACATGGAAATGATTAGAAGTAGCATGCAACCATAGATTTTGACATGCAACTGATTAGAAGCAACATGCAACCACAAAATTCACCAAGAACTAACATTAAAATGATTAGAAGTAGCATGCAACCATAAATTTTGACATGCAGCTGATTAGAAGCAACATGCAATCATAAATTATGACATGCAAGATCTGGGTAGTTGTCAAAACTGACATGCAAACTTCTACAACCACCAAATTCACCAAGAAATAACATGTAAATTATTAGAAGTAGCATGCAACCATAAATTTTGACATGCAGCTGATTAGAAGCAACATTCAACCATAAATTATGACATGCAAGATTTGGGTAGTTCTCAAAACTGACATGCAAACTTCTACAAACCCTCAGGCTGGCAAGATCATGGCTCTAATACCACTGAAATGTCCCTTTTCTGATTTTATATGATATTTCATGCCTCTAATCAGATCTTTAAGATCAAACAACTAATATCACAAAGATCCACCAAATTTCTCAAGAAACCCCAAATCGGGTATGCTGAAAATAGTGCCAAAAGCTTCACAACTTCACAAATTATTAATAAATCTGAAAATGGACATTTTTACAAAAATTTCAGCAGCATAACATCCTACAAAATGAAATTTTCAAATCCGTATAGACTTTAAATAACAGTTCACAAATGTAAGACAAAAACTATGCTCATCGGGCTCCCGAAATTAACACAAAAATGCCTGGAAACACCACAAAAACACTAATAATCTATCTCAGAAGTTTAATCAAGTCCCAATACATATATTCAGCTCTATTTTAACACCTTAAAGTGTGAAATACAGCAGTAACCCAAACTGATATGAAATACTCAACTGGAAACACCAAACTCATACAAAAAACACACCCCAAAACCCACAAATTTGCACTGTTTAGCACAAAGGCAAACTCTGTATGAGCATGCACATGGAATGGCTTCAAACTCCCATCCTTAGCCTTTCTAGAAACCTACAAACTCCCATTCTTGGGTCTCCCTAGAAACTTGCAAACTTCCATTCTTGGGTCTCTTTTCCACAGGTTTGGCAGCCTCTGAAGAATAACAAAGAATGAGCAAAAATCAAGTTCTGGAATCAGCCCAAAATCCCTCCAAACCCCTTAAAAGAGGGCATAACCGTAACTCATGTCCAAGAGAGGTTAATGAAACATATTTTAATAATAATTTTCATTTATTAGTCCAACAGTTTTCAAAGATTAACCCCCTTTTTCCGAAACTTCACTTTCTTGGGCCTGCCTGCCTTAGCAAAGATTATTATTTTTTAATTATTTGAAAAGGGGACATGAAACTTTCAATTTTTTGCATGTCATTATTCCATCAGATTTGTCTCCAATGATTTGATCTGGTGAATGGTGCCTTTTGACATATCTTGCTAACATAGGTTCTTTAGAATTGGAATGAGTTTCATTGATTTCCTCATGAACTTTAGTATCAAGCTTGAGTTCCACTATCTATGACTTAGGTCCTTTAGACTTGATTTGAACTAGCTTAGTAGCCTCTGATTACAACTCAGGTCCTTCAGACTATGACTCGGTTGCACTATTCACAACTCAGTAGCTATTGGAGATTTTTGGGACTCAGGAGGTGAAGCCTCATTTCTTTTAGATAGATTTGGCAGGGTATTAGGTTCACAGTAAACAAATCTTCTATAATCTTCTAGTTCTTTGTTGCTCTCTTCTTCACTCTTTTCTGCAAACTCATCAATTCTCACATGTGTACTTTCTACGATCTTATGAGTAGTCAAATTCAAACATTTGTATGCTTTACTTCTGTAGGAGTATCCTAGAAATATGTCTTCATCACCTTTGACATCAAATTCATCTTTTCTAGATTCTTTTAAGATATAACATTTGCTACCAAATACTTTCAAGTAACTTACATTAGGTTTGTAGCCATACCATAGTTCATAACGAGTTTGATTTGAATCTTTCTTCAAATGTACTTTGTTCAAGGTATGAACTACAGTGCTGATAGCTTCCTTCCAATTTTTGATTGCAACATTCTTTTCTAACATTAATGTTCTTTCACAATCCATGATCGATCTATTCCTTCTTTTAGCTATATCATTCTACTGAGGTGTACCAGAGGCTAATACTTGTCTTTTAATTCCTCTTTTAATGTAGAAATCATTGAATTCATTGGAGATGAATTCACCACCTTTGTCTAATCTTAAACATTTCAATCTCTTTCTAGTTTATTTTTCTACTCTTGCCAGATACCACTTGAAGTTTTGAAAAGCTTTTGAATTTTTTTTTAGATACATTACAATCATCATTCTAGAATAGTCATCAACAAAAAGAATGAAAAAAAATATCTCCACTATAACTCTCTATTCCAATAGGTCCACATAAGTCTGTGTGCACAAGCTCTAAGAACTCTTCTAACTGATAGTTCTTTCTTTTGAAACTATTCTTTCCCATCTTTCCAATTTGGAAATTTTTGCATAAACCCATATCAGGCTTCTTCAAACTAGGAATACCTCTTACTCTTCTATGTTTTCTAATCTTAACTAGATTATCAAAGTTTACATGACATAGTATTTTGTGTGATCAACTTTCTTCTACTTGAGTAATAAAACATGAACATTCACTGAGATCAAGATAAAATAGATTACCTTTTATTTTTTTCCCAGATTCAACCAGATTTTTTTTTCCATCCAGTAGTTTGGCCTTTCCATTCATGAATTCTACCTTGAATCCAATGTTATTCAACTTTGTGACACTCATTAGATTATTATTTAATCCTTTAACCCAATAAGAATTGTCACATACAAGTTCTTTAGTGAGAGAAACACATCCTTTTCCTTTTATATTACAGGGTTCATTGTTTCTAAATCTTACACTACCACCATCATAGTACTCCATGTGCTCGAATGTTGTTCTATCTCCAGTCATATGATGTGAATAGCCATTGTCAGTAATCCATGTATCATTTTTGCTAACATGAGAGATAAGTGCCATTTTATCCCCTTCATCATCATATTCATCTTTTACTACAATATATACCATTTCATCCTCACAATAATTAGAATCTTTAGCCATAAAACCAAATTTCTTACCTTTGTCCTTGTAGATCTTGTAGTTCTTGAAATATTTTTTTCCTTTGTGCTTATTTCTTTTCTTTTCATCTTTGTTTTCTCTATTTGGACACGTTGCAACAATGTGACCAACTTCTTCACAAGAAAAATAGATCAGAGGAACTTTGCCTTTGTACTTTCCTCTACCTTTCGAATACTTTCTTGCAAGTAGGGCTTTAACAACTTCAAGATCACTATCTGAGCTCTCTTTTGATTCCTCTTCTTCACTTCTTGATTGACTAGACTTTGATTTCTTACTCTTTTTCTTGAGTGAAACTTTAGCTTCAAATGTAGACTCAATAGCTTTGGAACTAGAAACATAGTTATCAAAGTTATCTAATTCAAAAGCTGTCAATCTTCCAACTAGAACATCCAAGGTTATTTTATTATTTGGGTGACATCTCATCTCTTGAATGAAAGATGCTCTAATTGCATAAATAGGAAGAAGAGTTCTAAGTATCTTTCTTACAAATGTTTTATTACGCTAAGAAGCATTCTATACAATCACAACACAAATACCCAGCACAAGAATATGCCAAAAAAGATTCTCTGTCAATAAAAAAGAACTGGGAGCGGTTACAAACTTCTAAATTAAATATTAAAAAAGAATTCCTAAAATAATAGCTGGCCAAAATAATAGGAAGCCAAAATAATAGGCTCGAAATAATAGGGCCCAAAAAGTAGGGCTTGCAAAAGTAGGGAACAAATAATAGGGCCCGAAAAAATAGGGGTGAAATAATTTCAATATGATTTTTGCATGCCCGTGCATGGTTATTTTTTGTGGAGAGTGGGGGAATTTGAAACAAATTCATGGAATGTAAAGAGATGTCTGTTGGGGGATATGACAAGCCTTTCATAAGTTATAAAACCAAGGCTCTTCATTATATGTTTTTGCAAGAAGGAAGAGGTGGAGGTTATTGGAGGATTAGATTGGAGTTTTTTGAATAGGAACAGATTGAAGTTTTGGAGTAACTTTTTTGTAGGTGAGATTTCTATTTTTTATTTACATTTTCATTTAGATTTAGATGTAGATGTAAATTGAAATTCAAAATTAGTTATAATATTTTACTTTGATTTAGATTTCAATTTTAATTAATTTCATTTAGATTTAGAATTCTATTCATAACTATTTAGGCTTGCATTTAATATTTTAGTCTTGCATGTTTGACTTAGATTTAGATTTGTATTCAAAATCTATTTGATTTATATATTTTATAATACTTTTCATTTACATATTTTAAAAGTGCATGTTTCAAATTAGTTCTATTTTTGCATGATTCATATTAGTTTTAGATTTGCATATTTTAAAATAGTTTTGGTTTGCATGTTTTAGATTTGAATGTTTCATAATAGTTTTACATTTGCATGTTTCTAAGTATTTATATTTTCATGTTTCAAAGTATAATTTTATCATTAATCTGGATGAGAATGCCACCATATCAATACAATTTGTATTTTATTAAAGTTAATGATTTATTTAAAGTAGACGAATCATATATTTAGTATATATTTTATCATTATTAAATTATAAAATAAAATATTTTTTTTGAAATAATAGCTGGCCAAAATAATATTAAGCCAAATGGATGCCAAAATAATAGGGCCCGAAAAGAGGGGCCAAAATATAAGACCCGAAAAAATAAGGCCAAAAAAATAGAACCCAAGAAAATAGGGCTGAAATAACTTAATTAAAATTTCAAATATAAAACATTTTCTTTTTGTTAAATATATTTTTGCATGCACATTCATGCTTTTTCTTTTGTGAGAAGTGGGGGAATTTGAAACAAATTCGTGGAATGTCAAGAGACATCTATTGGGGGATATGAGGGTTCTCTCATAAATTATAAAACAAATGCTCCTCGTTTCATTTTCATTTTGTGTTTTTATAGGGAGGAAGAGATGGAGATTATTGGAGCAAATTAGAGTTTTTGAAGAGGAGTAGATTAAAGTTTCATATAGTTTAGCCTTGTATCTTTGATTTAGATTTAGGATTCAAAAACTATTTGATTTAGATATTTGATAATACATTTATTTTTCAGATTTTTAATGTGCATGTTTCAATTTAGTGTTACATTTCCATGTTTTACATTAGTTTAGATTTGCATATTTCAAAGTACTTTTGGTTTCCATGTTTTAGATTTGAATGTTTCATAATAGTTTTATATTTGTATGTTTCAAAATATTTATATTTTTAATGTTTCATAATTAAATTTGATCATTGATGTGGACAGCAAGGTCACCTTATCAATAAAATTTGTATTTCATTAAAGTTAATGATTAATTTAAAATAAACGAATCATATATTTAGGTTATATTTTTTCATTATTTAATTAGATTATATATGTGTTTTATTTAAATATTTTTCATATTATATATAGATTTTTATTAATATTTATGTTTGTAATGTTTGAAAAGTGGAAGACAATGCCACCATATTTCAAACATTACAATCTAAATATTTCATTTGAAATATTTTTTATTTTTATTTATGTTATTTTGAACATTATTCATTTGAAAGAATTTATATTAACTATTAATACTTTTTCATTCTGATTATTTTCATATGTTGATTTTTGTTTATAAGTTTGTAGGTTACTATTTGAGTTATGGATACGTTGAATAGAGAATCAAACATCATTGGATACTAGAGCCTGACTACTTCAATGATCTCAAATGATTTCTTCGAGATTGAGTTTGACAAATGCCTACAAATAATTAAAGAGGCATGCATAACTATAATTAAAGTTGTAGAGAAGCAATATTTCTAATTGACTATGTTGAAAAATTGGAAGAAATGCATATGGAAGATGCATAAAAATTTCTATGTGACACATCTACAAAACTGGATGGGTTTCCCTCAATGATGAAAGAAGTATTTCACAATCATTGTTCAAATAAAGGTCACAAAAGAATCCTAATCATTGAAGAATGTGACATGTTTTTACACCATCATAGATATATTTGTATATAGTTCATTCTTGTCTCTGGTTTTTTATTTTTACTTTTAATTAGTTGTATTGGCAGTTTTATTTCCCCATTGTTCAATGTAATTTTCATGGAGAAGAGAAAAAGACAACATAAATTTATTGTTGTACAAAAAAATTCTTCAATGGATGTGACTACTAAATGTGTTAATTAAGAAATAAAATCATAAGTCTAAATAGCTTCCTTAATGGTAGGGAGATTTATAGATTACAATTCTTAATCATTGCAATAAATATTGCATTACCATTATTAAAAATTCAAAAATATATAATGTTTTCACATCATCATGGAGAAATAATTTTCATAAAATTGACTCTTATATATTCTTTCACACTTTTAACATCATCTAAATTGTTGTGTTGGGACTTAGAACTTCCCTTTCATGAATTAATTTTTCCACTATTCGAGTGATTTGTATAACATATATCCCAAATTTGACCATAGTTGTACTCTAGATATTCCAACACTATACCTGAATCTCATACTTCCCTTAACTGTGTCCCTTATTTTAGCATAACATTTAACCACTTATTAACCCTAACCATAACACCGAGTGTCATATAAATGAAATTGTAAACCTTGGATCCTAACTTTAACTCTTACTCTATATATGATTGTACTAATCATTTAGTAAATTATATACCTTAGCCTAACCCTATATGTACAAGTAACTAGGAATAATATTATATTTTTTATAAGTGAGAATATGTATATACACACATGCACATGTGCGCACGTACACACACACACACAGAGAGAGAGAGAGAGAGAGAGAGAGAGAGAGAGAGAGAGAGGTATCTAGAGGGCAAGTAGAGAGAGAGAGAGAAAGAGAGAGATTAGGGGTGTATCTAGAGAGCATAAAAGGAGAGAGAGATTAGGAGGGGTATCTAGAAAGTAGGGTGAGAGAGATAAATGGGTGTATCTAGAGATTAGAGAGATAGATTAGGGGGCATATCTAGAGACTAGAGAGAGAGAGGGTATATTTAGATAATGGGGGGAGATATTAATGGGTGTAGTTAGAGAGAGAGGGTGAGAGAGAGGGGAGAGAGAGAGGGGGGGAGGGATTACATTATTAAAAAGGTCAATAACTTGTATCACAATAACACTAATCATGGACACTATAATAGAACTAACCCAAATTAAAATTTAACCTGTTAGTTATCCTAACACCATGGTAAAGTGTAATAATAGCACTAACATCAACTATAATATGATTAGTAACCCACAAATGATCTTAACTACAATAATAACACAAACCCTAATGCAAATGCTAACTCTAACTCTAACTCTAACTAGATAATTCAAATTTTAACCCTAACCCTAACCCTAACTCTAACCCTGACTATAACTCTAACTTTAACTCTAACTCTATCTCTAACTTTAATTCTCCCCCTAACCCTAACCTTAACCATTTATAATCCTAAATCTAATGCTAATTCTAACCCTAACCCTAATTCTAGCCCTAACCCTAACCCTTACTATAACTCTAATCCTAACTCTAATTCTAACTCTAACACTAATTCTAACCCTAAATCTAACCCTAATTTTAACCCATATTCTAACTCTAACCCTAACTATAACTATAACTCTAACTCTAATTGTAACCCTAACACTAACCCTAACTCAAAACCTAACTCAAACCCTAATCCTACCCATAATCCTAATCCTAACACTATATATAATGCTAATTGTAACCCTAGCACTATATGTAACTCTAACTCTAATCTTAACCCTAATTCTAATCATAAACCCAATCCTAATTCTAACCCTAACTTTAAAGCTAAATCTAACCCTAAATCTAACCCTAAATCTAACCCTAACCCCAACTCTATATCCAACTTTAACTCTAACTTGATCCCTAACTCTAACTCTAACTCTAATTCTAACCCTAACCATAACCCTAGCCTCAATTTTAGCTCAAATTCTAACCCTAACACTAACACAAACACTAACACTAAAACTAACATTAATTATAACCTTAACCCTAATGCTAACCCTAACTCTAACCATAACCCTTATGCTAATCATCATCCTAGCCCTAATTCTAACCTTACCTCTAACTCTAACTCTTGTTCTAATTCTAATTCTAGCTCTAACTCTAGCTCAAATCCTACCTCTAAATCTAACCCTAACCCTAACCCTAATTCTAACCCTAACTTTATTTGTAACCCTAATTCTAGCCCTAACCCTAATTCTTATCCTTACCCTAACTCTATCTCTAACTCAATATATAACCCTAATTATATATGTAACCCTATTTCTAACCCTAACCCTAATTCTAACTCTAACTCTAATTGTAACTCTAATTCTACCCGTAATCCTAACCCTAACCTATATAACCCTAAATCCAACCCTAATTCTATCCCTAACCCCAATTCTAGCTCTAACCCTAACCTAATTCTAACCTTAACTATAACTTTGATCCTAACTCTAACCCTAACTATAACTCTAACTCTAATTATTACCCTATCCCTAACCCTAATTCTAACCCTAACCCTAACTCTAATGCTAATTCTAATCCTAACCCTAATTCTAACTCTAATTCTTACCCTAAATCTAACTCTAATTCTAACTCTAACCCTAACTCCAACTCTAACTTTATCTCTAATTCTAACCCTACCCTTAATTCTAATCCTAACTCTAACTTTGACTCTTTTTGAAACCCTAACCTCAATATTAACCCTAACCCTAATCTAACCCTGACAACAACTCTATCTCTAACTTTAAATCCAACTCTAACTTGAACCCTAACTCTAACTCTAATTCTAATGATAACCCTAACCCTAATTCTATCCCCAATTCTAACCCTAACTCTAACTCTTATACTAACACTAACACTAACACTGCCTCTAATTTTAACTCTAACTCTAATTGTAACCCTAACCCTAATGCCAACCCTAACCATAACCCTAACCCTAACTCTAACACTAATTCTATTCCTAACCTTAATTCTAACCCTAAATATAACCCTAACTCTAACTCTAACTCTAACTCCAAACCTTATTCTAACTCTATCTCTAACCCTAACCCTAACTCTTCTTCTAATCCTGACACTAACCCCAACTGTATTTATAACCCTAATTATTACCCTCACCCTAATTCTTACCCTTACACTAACCCTAACTCTAACTCTAATCCTAACTATATTTGTAACCCTAATTCTAACCCTAACCCTAACCCCAACTTTAACTCTAGTTTTAAACCTAACCCTAAGCCTAACCTTAACTTTAACCCTGACTGTAACTCTAACCCTAACCCTAATGCTAGCTCTAATTGTAAACCTAACCCTAACAAGAACCCTAACTCTAATTCAAACCCTATCCCTTACCCTAATTTTCATCCTAATGCTAACCCTAACTCTAACTCTAACCCTAACCCTAACCTTAACACTAACCCTAACCTTAATTCTAACCTTAACCCTAACCTTAACTCTAACTCTAATCCTAACCCTAACCCTAACCTTAACACTAACCTTAACCATAAACATTAATTTGTCCTTAACTCTACCCTAAATCTAACTCTACCATAATTGGACTCTAACCATAACCCTAACCCTAACTTTAATCCTAGCTCAAATCTTAACACTAACTATAATTCTAGAACCTTAACCCTTAATCAAGCCCTAACCCTAACCCTAGCCCTACTATAACCCTAACTCTAACCATAACCATAAGTCTAACCCTAACCTTAACCATGAGCATAACCCTAACCCTAAACTTAACCATAAACATAACTCTATCCCTAACACTAACCCTAAATCTAACTCTACCATAATTAGACTCTAACCCTAACCCTAACCCTAACTTTAATCCTAACTAAAACCCTAACCATAATCCTAAATCTAACCTTAACCCTAACTCAAACCCTAACCCTACCCATACAATAACCCTAGCTCGAGCCCTATAATAACCCTAACCCTAACCATAACTCTAACCTTTAACTCCAACCCTAAATCTAACTCTACCATAATTGGACTCTAACCCTAACTCTAACCCTAACTTTAATCCTAACTCAAACCTTAACCTTGACTCTAACCTTAACCCTGACTCAAACCCTAACCCTAACCTTACTATGACACTAACCCTAGCCATAACCATAACTCTAACCCTAACCTTAACCATGACCATAACTCTAACCCTAACCTTAACCATAAACATAACTCTAATCTGAACCTTAACTGTAACTCTAACAATAACCATAACCATAAACATAACTCTAATCCGAACCTTAACCATAACTCTAACAATAACCATAACCATAACTGTAACCTTAACCTTAACCATAACTCAAACCCTAACACTAACACAAACACTAACACTAAAACTAACATTAATTATAACCTTAACCCTAATGCTAACCCTAACTCTAACCATAACCCTTATGCTAATCATCATCCTAGCCCTAATTCTAACCCTACCTCTAACTCTAACTCTTGTTCTAATTCTAATTCTAGCTCTAACTCTAGCTCAAATCCTACCTCTAAATCTAACCATAACCCTAACCCTAATTCTAACACTAACTTTATTTGTAACCCTAATTCTAGCCCTAACCCTAATTCTTATCCTTACCCTAACTCTATCTCTAACTCAATATATAACCCTAATTATATATGTAACCCTATTTCTAACCCTAACCCTAATTCTAACTCTAACTCTAATTGTAACTCTAATTCTACCCCTAATCCTAACCCTAACCTATATAACCCTAACTCCAACCCTAATTCTAACCCTAACCCCAATTCTAGCTCTAACCCTAACCTAATTCTAACCTTAACTATAACTCTGATCCTAACTCTAACCCTAACTATAACTCTAACTCTAATTATTACCCTAACCCTAACCCTAATTCTAACCCTAACCCTAACTCTAATGCTAATTCTAATCCTAACCCTAATTCTAACTCTAATTCTTACCCTAAATCTAACTCTAACTCTAACTCTAACCGTAACTCCAACTCTAACTTTATCTCTAATTATAACCCTACCCTTAATTCTAATCCTAACTCTAACTTTGACTCTTTTTGAAACCCTAACCTCAATATTAACCCTAACCCTAATCTAACCCTGACCATAACTCTATCTCTAACTTTAAATCTAACTCTAACTTGAACCCTAACTCTAACTCTAATTCTAATGATAACCCTAACCCTAATTCTATCCCCAATTCTAACCCTAACTCTAACTCTTATACTAACACTAACACTAACACTGCCTCTAATTTTAACTCTAACTCTAATTGTAACCCTAACCCTAATGCCAACCCTAACCATAACCCTAACCCTAACTCTAACACTAATTCTATTCCTAACCTTAATTCTAACCCTAAATATAACCCTAACTCTAACTCTAACTCTAACTCCAAACCTTATTCTAACTCTATCTCTAACCCTAACCCTAACTCTTCTTCTAATCCTGACACTAACCCCAACTGTATTTATAACCCTAATTATTACCCTCACCCTAATTCTTACCCTTACACTAACCCTAACTCTAACTCTAATCCTAACTATATTTGTAACCCTAATTCTAACCCTAACCCTAACCCCAACTTTAACTCTAATTTTAAACCTAACCCTAAGCCTAACCTTAACTTTAACCCTGACTGTAACTCTAACCCTAACCCTAATGCTAGCTCTAATTGTAAACCTAACCCTAACAAGAACCCTAACTCTAATTCAAACCCTATCCCTTACCCTAATTTTCATCCTAATGCTAACCCTAACTCTAACTCTAACCCTAACCCTAACCTTAACACTAACCCTAACCTTAATTCTAACCTTAACCCTAACATTAACTCTAAGTCTAATCCTAACCCTAACCCTAACCTTAACACTAACCTTAAACATAAACATTAATTTGTCCTTAACTCTACCCTAAATCTAACTCTACCATAATTGGACTCTAACCATAACCCTAACCCTAACTTTAATCCTAGCTCAAATCTTAATACTAACTATAATTCTAGAACCTTAACCCTTACTCAAGCCCTAACCCTAACCCTAGCCCTACTATAACCCTAACTCTAACCATAACCATAAGTCTAACCCTAACCTTAACCATGAGCATAACCCTAACCCTAAACTTAACCATAAACATAACTCTATCCCTAACACTAACCCTAAATCTAACTCTACCATAATTAGACTCTAACCCTAACCCTAACCCTAACTTTAATCCTAACTAAAACCCTAACAGTAATCCTAAATCTAACCTTAACCCTAACTCAAACCCTAACCCTACCCATACAATAACCCTAACTCAAGCCCTATAATAACCCTAACCCTAACCATAACCATAACCATAATTCTAACCCTAACCTTAACCATGAGCATAACTCTAACCCTTAACTCCAACCCTAAATCTAACTCTACCATAATTGGACTCTAACCCTAACTCTAACCATAACTTTAATCCTAACTCAAACCTTAACCTTGACTCTAACCTTAACCCCGACTCAAACCCTAACCTTAACCATGACCATAACTCTAACCCTAACCTTAACCATAAACATAACTCTAATCTGAACCTTAACTGTAACTCTAACAATAACCATAACCATAAACATAACTCTAATCCTAACCTTAACCATAACTCTAACAATAACCATAACCATAACTGTAACCTTAACCTTAACCATAACTCAAACCCTAACACTAACACAAACACTAACACTAAAACTAACATTAATTATAACCTTAACCCTAATGCTAACCCTAACTCTAACCATAACCCTTATGCTAATCATCATCCTAGCCCTAATTCTAACCCTACCTCTAACTCTAACTCTTGTTCTAATTCTAATTCTAGCTCTAACTCTAGCTCAAATCCTACCTCTAAATCTAACCCTAACCCTAACCCTAATTCTAACACTAGCTTTATTTGTAACCCTAATTCTAGCCCTAACCCTAATTCTTATCCTTACCCTAACTCTATCTCTAACTCAATATATAACCCTAATTATATATGTAACCCTATTTCTAACCCTAACCCTAATTCTAACTCTAACTCTAATTGTAAGTCTAATTCTACCCCTAATCCTAACCCTAACCTATATAACCCTAACTCCAACCCTAATTCTAACCCTAACCCCAATTCTAGCTCTAACCCTAACCTAATTCTAACCTTAACTATAACTCTGATCCTAACTCTAACCCTAACTATAACTCTAACTCTAATTATTACCCTAACCCTAACACTAATTCTAACCCTAACCCTAACTCTAATGCTAATTCTAATCCTAACCCTAATTCTAACTCTAATTCTTACCCTAAATCTAACTCTAACTCTAACTCTAACCCTAACTCCAACTCTAACTTTATCTCTAATTCTAACCCTACCCTTAATTCTAATCCTAACTCTAACTTTGACTCTTTTTGAAACCCTAACCTCAATATTAACCCTAACCCTAATCTAACCCTGACCACAACTCTATCTCTAACTTTAAATCTAACTCTAACTTGAACCCTAACTCTAACTCTAATTCTAATGATAACCCTAACCCTAATTCTATCCCCAATTCTAACCCTAACTCTAACTCTTATACTAACACTAACACTAACACTGCCTCTAATTTTAACTCTAACTCTAATTGTAACCCTAACCCTAATGCCAACCCTAACCATAACCCTAACCCTAACTCTAACACTAATTCTATTCCTAATCTTAATTCTAACCCTAAATATACCCCTAACTCTAACTCTAACTCTAACTCCAAACCTTATTCTAACTCTATCTCTAACCCTAACCCTAACTCTTCTTCTAATCCTGACACTAACCCCAACTGTATTTATAACCCTAATTATTACCCTCACCCTAATTCTTACCCTTACACTAACCCTAACTCTAACTCTAATCCTAACTATATTTGTAACCCTAATTCTAACCCTAACCCTAACCCCAACTTTAACTCTAATTTTAAACCTAACCCTAAGCGTAACCTTAACTTTAACCCTGACTGTAACTCTAACCCTAACCCTAATGCTAGCTCTAATTGTAAACCTAACCCTAACAAGAACCCTAACTCTAATTCAAACCCTATCCCTTACCCTAATTTTCATTGTAATGCTAACCCTAACTCTAACTCTAACCCTAACCCTAACCTTAACACTAACCCTAACCTGAATTCTAACCTTAACCCTAACCTTAACTCTAACTCTAATCCTAACCCTAACCCTAACCTTAACACTAACCTTAACCATAAACATTAATTTGTCCTTAACTCTACCCTAAATCTAACTCTACCATAATTGGACTCTAACCATAACCCTAACCCTAACTTTAATCCTAGCTCAAATCTTAACACTAACTATAATTCTAGAACCTTAACCCTTACTCAAGCCCTAACCCTAACCCTAGCCCTACTATAACCCTAACTCTAACCATAACCATAAGTCTAACCCTAACCTTAACCATGAGCATAACCCTAACCCTAAACTTAACCATAAACATAACTCTATCCCTAACACTAACCCTAAATCTAACTCTACCATAATTAGACTCTAACCCTAACCCTAACCCTAACTTTAATCCTAACTAAAACCCTAACCGTAATCCTAAATCTAACCTTAACCCTAACTCAAACCCTAACCCTGCCCATACAATAACCCTAACTCGAGCCCTATAATAACCCTAACCCTAACCATAACCATAACCATAATTCTAACCCTAACCTTAACCATGAGCATAACTCTAACCCTTAACTCCAACCCTAAATCTAACTCTACCATAATTGGACTCTAACCCTAACTCTAACCCTAACTTTAATCCTAACTCAAACCTTAACCTTGACTCTAACCTTAACCCCGACTCAAACCCTAACCCTAACCTTACTATGACACTAACCCTAGACATAACCATAACTCTAACCCTAACCTTAACCATAAACATAACTCTAATCTGAACCTTAACTCTAACTCTAACAATAACCATAACCATAAACATAACTCTAATCCGAACCTTAACCATAACTCTAACAATAACCATAACCATAACTGTAACCTTAACCTTAACCATAACTCAAACCCTAACCCTAACTCTAGCCCTAACCCTAATGCTAACCCTAACCCTTATTCTATCCCTAAGGTTAACATTAACTATAATGGTAACTTTGTCCCTAACCATATATCTATGTTTGACTATAACATTTTACATTACAATTTTCCAAAAATAAAATTACTATTTTTAAATCTAAATTAAACTCCATAAATTAAATAAAAATAAAAATAAAAATTTGAAGCATAATTTTATAGTAACTTTATAAAATTAATTAACAATTTTATAATAACATTATCAAAATATAAATAAAAAGAAAATGTTTTTCCTATTGTGCTGCGATTGCCACTAGCTTATATATATATATATATATATATATATATATATATATATATATATATATATATATTACGTCGAGAGTAATCATTCTTGAGGCACATATTTTTTTTCATAAATTCCAATTTTGATTAAAATAACCTTGAGATTAAATAAAAATAGGCACCTCGAGAATGATTACTCATATATATATACATACATACATACATACATACATATATATATATATATATGTATGTATGTATGTATGTATGTATGTATGTATGTATGTATGTATGTATGTATGTATGTATGTATGTATGTATGTATACAAGCTAGTCTTTAATGTCTCCTCCAGATTTTTTGATTGTGCTCACACTTGCTTTGATTCTTTCCACATGTTTTGCAATGCTTTCATCTTCTCTCATTTTCATCTGATCAAATTGACCCCTAAGACTTTCAGCCTTAGCTCTTCTTACATTGCCATCTTCTCCATAAATGTCTTTTGATTTGGTCCACATTTCATGAGCATTTTTGCAATCTTTTACTTCATCAAATTCAACATAACTGAGAGTAGATATAATATTGATCATCATGATGTTATGTTTCTTCTTTTCAACAATATCTTCAATTGATAATGTTCCAATGGGTGTCTTGTATTCAACATCAAGATATTTACACCAAAAATTGTTGATGGTAGCCAGATGTAGCCTCATAAGTCCTTCCTATGCTGCAAAATTGTCTATGTTCAACTTGGGAATCTCTCTTCTATAAGACATCCTGATCTTTAGCTTACATCCTTCATACCTTCTCTACAAGCACCAAAATCTCTAATACCAATTTTTGGAAATATAAGAGGAGTAACTAAAAGGGGAGGGGTGAATCAGTTACTACAAAAATAAATCCCAGATCCCTTAAATGTCAGTACAAAATAAACTATAAAAACTAATTATAGTTGATGCTCAACAAACATACATAAAATGTTGCAACTCAATAAATACTGAATATGCAAACTTTTGATGTTATATTTGATTACCATTACTTTAACGTAGTTACAAAAATATAAAAGAAAATAGCATGAACACATTTGACACCAAGATTTAACGTGGAAACCCAATTTGGGAAAAGCCACCAATTGCAACTAGTTACTATTTTTTACTCTTCTAAAGTGAGCTCTGTTAGGAGCCAACCTTGTTAAAGGTTACAAAACACACAGTTAGGTGTGACCCTATTAGAGTATTTAATCACCCTATTAGGAATGGCCTTATTAGAGGTCTTTAGAAAATTTAGTAGAAATGCCACCTTGTTAGAGGATTTACAAATAATTGTTAAGCCAACTCTGTTAAGAGATTTAGGTTATTGCTACAAAGGTTAGAGAGCAATAAATGACATGACGTGATTTGAATGCAATTGAATTGCTGATTACAGATCTCTGTTCTAGCTTGTCTACTTGTTCCTTCCTAATCAAATATATCCTTTCACCTCCATAAGGATATTCTGCTTATCCTTCTAATTCTCTTCTTTTGTCCATCATTAAATCTTCAAAAATACATTCACAACTTCATACTTTTTAACTCACAACTTGACCTTATATTTATATCATTCACATTGTCAAGTTGGCCAAAATACAACTTAGAGTAATTCATATTCATCTTCTTAGTTGTCTAGAACTAATAGATAAATCAATTAAGCTTAATATGCCAAAAAAAGAAAATCCTTTGTTACTTGACCCTGCTTGGTAGACACTAACTCAAAAATGATTTTCTTGTATTAACCAAGTGAACTCGGTTAACATTACATATTCACAAAGTTTCTTTGGTAACTGAGTGAGCTCGATTAACACTGGTTCCATCCAACTTTTCTTCATTGACCGAGTGAGCTCAGTTAAGACTCATCTTCTGCAGACTTTCCTTTGATGTTTGAGTGAACTTGATAGACACTACCATCTAAACTAGGCAAACATATGAACACTTAGTAGACATAGAAAAATGTCTTCACTACTTGAGTGAGTTTAGCATGCACTGATTGATAATGATATGATATTTGTGTAACATCAAAGATAATACACAAATAATCAATCGTATCCAACACCTATAGTTGGAAATCTTAGAGTATTGGCTAACCTCATGGAAGGAGGTGTATGCACATCATCAACACCCAAAAACAATCAAATGTGTGTGTGTGTGTTTGTGTGTGGGTATGTATAGATATGATGTATTGTATTTTTAAAATATATATTGCAAAAACATGACAATAGTAATATAAAAGTGTCAATAACAATCATGAAGAAAATAATGTCCCTTCTGATGATTAATAATTAAAATCACATACCTATAGGAGCTACACTAGTACCCTTATCAAGTGGAACAACTCGGCGAGGTCTCAAAATTGATGTAACAAAACATACACATTTTGGTTCATGATCCATATATTAGTATAAAACATAAAGATTTATTGAACTATTGTCCTAAAAAAATATTCATTGTTTCTTACTTCTAGATAGTGTGCTCTATGACACAATTAATTTCTTGTGGCATCTTTCTCTTTCGATGGATCGAGATCCATCACAAGCCCAAGAATTTGTAGATTGATGCTCTTAAGGCTCTTTTTACACATGCTTATAGGGTCACTAGTATATGCAATTTCATCATTGCATAATACTATGGCCACTATATAAGCAACTATTTCCTCTTGTGTAATATGTTCTTTTGCCTTTCCCAAGCATGAAATTGTGACAAAAATTGTTGGAATATTCAAATATGGAAAGATTACTTATGAGAGGGAGGGGGGGTTGAATCATAAGTATCACACTTTAGTCAATAAAACGTCTATCTTAAAGTAAATTGCATGCATGTAAATACATCAAATAAACATGTAACAAAATTCATGAATCAATAACACTTAACACTGAAATTTTGGTAACCCAGAAACCCTCCAAGAATAAGAAGGTAAAACTAGGGTGGGGATGATACCCACAAAAATTTACTGCAGCAATATTGTTCAACCACTTCTGGTGGTTTTCCCTATTAAAGGCTTTACACTATGTTAATAGTGACCTGGTTAGAGGATTTACAAACACTTAACATGAAGTGTCACTCAGTTAAAGGATTTTAATCACCTAATCAAAGGATCTTACAAAATAGTTGTAAAGCTAACCTATCACCATAGGATTTTCATTCTAATACAATTGCTAGAGAGTATTAGATACAATAAACCTGATAGATTACAATCCTTGATTGTTGAATGTAGGCTCCTTTTTCGCCTTCTCTTGATCTTGATCCTTTATGATCTGATAACCCTTGCTTCTAAAAACAAATTTTCTTATGCACCCTTGTATGTCCTTCCATATGTATGTTTAAAATGAAATTTTGTCTTCCTTATAAAGACTTCAAAGACTTAGGGTTTGATTTGGATCTACGATCCATATTGAATCTCAATTTCCCGCTCAATACTTGTCTTTTACTTATTGGTTGCATGCCCTTATTATTTTTCTTATTGGCTGCATGTGAATTACACAGGAAAAATAAAATATTCAATTTTATCATTAAATCCCTCAAATTTTACCTTCTATCAGCTGCAAAAACTATTTGCATCATAGTTTGTGCAATTTCAAACTTTTATGCTGATCTACTGAGTTACTCAGCTCATGAAGTATTTCTGATACTCGACACATGTTGTTTCCTGGATAGCTCAGCACCTAAACAAAACTATATCACTCAGCACATGTTGTACTCGAAACTTGTTAGCACTTGGCACCTGTTGTACTCGGCACTTGTTAACAATCGACACCTGTTATACTCGGCACCTGTTGTACTCGACACTCGTTATCACTCGACACTTTATCTTACTCGGCACTTACTTTTGATGTTGGTTAAGTGTATTGACACTCAGTTGTCAAATTTATTCTTTAAGCTAACAATCTACCCCTTTGACATGAGTGGAAAAAAACACTTAATTAAGATCCATGTGACTCAGTAATTTATCCTTTATTCAAAATTTTCTCCCAAAATTTTCTTTATCATACTTATCATTTCATTCTTGTACTTAACTCTTATTACTTATTCTCCCCCTTTTTGACACTTATGTCAAGGGTCTTTACAATGAAATGCCATACTTAGCCAAAAATGTGCTATTTACTTCAAGGAGTCTTTTTCTTTGTTTCCTAACACCTTCTTTTCCCTTGTCTTGGCACTTGCCTCTGCCTTATATTGTTCATTATACACATCTTCAATTTTCTTGTAAACTATTTTCCACAATCTTGTGGATTTAGTAACTACCTCTTCAATTTTATTCTGCAATATGCTGAATGCTCTATACTTGGGAGTGAATCTGTTATTATGCCTTTTTACGACATTTATTATTTGATCTTTAGTCAAATCAGGTAAAAATCTTGCTAATGTTGACTCCTTTATTTCTTTTTCCATTTGTAAACGAAAATGCCATTTATCCTCTACAATTTTATACAATTCTCTTAGCATAGATTCATCTAATTCTAGAGGTGTGTGCTTATACTCAGCCATCATAGCATACACAAATTCCTCTAATTTATTTTGCTCTTCTTTGGTGAGCTTATAAAAATTTAGGTTCTTTAGACCTTTTAAATGATTATTTCTAATTTTTGAACATAATTTATCAACAACAGTCTGGGGTTTGTGTCTTACCACTTGAAATTGACTATTGTCCTCTGACTCTGTTTTCTCCTCATTTGTTTCAGGCTGGGGAATAAATTTCCTTTTCTTTGACTCAACAGTAGTCTTCTTTAAGTCTTTCTTCTTTCCTTTTGCCTCCTCTTGGGCTCTTTGTGCTGTAGCCCTTGTGGTAGGTCTCTTTGGTGTAGGGGCAGCTACTTTCCTCCCCTTGGATTTAGGAGCAGAAGGAGTTGTGGTCTTTCTCTTAACTGGTGCTTCCTTGGCTTCTTCTACCTCAGCACTTTCCTCTTTGTCTTCTCCTAACCCTTGAGTCTGACCTTGAAGTTTATCTCCTTCTTCTTCAACATCTTCTCCTTCTTCTTCTACTATTCCTTCTTCTTCTTCCATGCCAAATTTTCTTTTGATTTGTCTCACCATTTTCTCTTTCTTCTTTACTGCTGAAGCAGTCTTCAAATTTGTTATCACCTTTGATTTGATAACATCATAGGTTCCAATTTTTTTTGCATTTTTATCAGCTTCTTCTGCAAGCAGAGATGTTATTGCTACAAAGGCTTGATCAACATCAAGTTCATAACCTAGTGGCCTAAGCCATCTTACTCTAGGTATAACTGCTTGTATGTAAGTATAATCTATATCTACAAGAAAGCAAATGTCTTTTTCATATTTCTCAGTCAATAAGACTGGAATTCTCATTCTTTGTTTCATGGATTTTTTGAAGTCCTCAAAATAACTAGTCATTTGAGCATCAAAATTTTCACCCATCTGTTCAATGTATCCATTAATTTGTTCAAAAATTGTTTTATCTGGATTCCATCTTACCTTACCCATAGAAGGAAATCCTTTCATTAGATAGAAAAACATGCACATCAAAACTGATCCAAATTTGCATTGAGCGCCCTTGCTCTTCCTTATAGCTCCCAGATTTTCATTAATCTATTGAAACATGAGCTCTGCCAAATCATAAGTGTGGTCCCTTTTGATTATCTTGTATGCAACATGAACTGCTATACAAGGTACATTGTTTAACCTGCTTGATTGATAGAATTTATGTGAAATGATTCTCATAGCAAAAACTAGTAGGAGATCTATGATTGTGTCACACTTATGAGAGGGGGGGGTGAATCATAAGTATCACACTTTAGTCAATAAAACTTCTATCTTAAAGTAAATTGCATGCATGTAAATACATCAAATAAACATGTAACAAAACTCATGCATCAATAACACTTAACACCGGAATTTTGGTAACCCAGAAACCCTCCAGGAATAAGAAGGTAAAACTGGGGTGGGGATGATACCCACAAAAATTTACTGCAGTAATATTTTTCAACCACTTCTGATGGTTTTCCCTGTTAAAGGCCTGCCCTATTAAAGGCTTTACACTGTGTTAATAGTGACCTAGTTAGAGGATTTACAAACACTTAACATGAAGTGTCACTTGGTTAAAGGATTTTAATCACCTAATCAAAGGATCTTACAAAATAGCTATAAAGCTAATCTATCACCATAGGATTTTCATTCTAATACAATTGCTAGAGAGTATTAGATACAATAAGCCTGATAGATTACAATCCTTGATTGTTGAATGCAGGCTCATTTTTTTCCTTCTCCTGATCTTGATCCTTTGTGATCTGATAACCCTTTCTTCTGAAAAAAAATTTTCTTATGCACCCTTGTATGTCCTTCCATATGTATGTTTACAATAAAATTTCATCTTCCTTATAAAGACTTCAAAGACTTAGGGTTTGATTTGGATCTACAATCCATATTGAATCTCAATTTCTCATCAATACTTGTCTTTTACTTATTGGTTGCATGCCCTTATTATTTTTCTTATTGGTTGCATGTGAATTGCACGGGAAAAATAAAATATTTGATTTTATCATTAAATCCCTCAAAGTTTACCTTCTGTCAGCTACAAAAACTGTTATAACATGTCGGCCATATGTCGGCCATAATATGCCGGCTACCATGTCGGTCACATCCCAAATTTTTTTCCCTGCTATTTATGAAGTATTTACAGTACTTTCCTGATTAGTCACCATAATCTAACTGAGGATGCATTTGGTTTGATTCAATTTGGTTGAATATTGTATAGTTTATGAAGTTTTAAAGTGACACCAATCATAATTCAGACATACATTCATTTTAAAATAGATAACTTGAACTCAATTTATCATAAATATTTTTTTTTAATAATAGAAAGCTATCTTGATAACCTATTTCCTAGATATTTTTCAAATTTTTTTTGACATAATTTACTAATTTTTCTGGAGTGCTGAAGTCAGTTGATGTTCAATAGGTAATCAACCTATAATGAGTTGAACTCATATTTGAAAGTCTTAATGAATATAATATGTATTACAATTATAGTCGTTGGAAAACTTTCTCTAAGCAGCACAAATTTAAATTTTTATTTTACAGTAGGAGATCAATCATTTTCAATTTTGGGTATCAAAAGAGCCAATTTTATTTTATTTTCAAAAAAGGTCAAAAATTTGTAATTTGACATGTTCACGTGAACATATTGTTCATTGTGAACATACATAATGTGTTTGCAGTGAACAAGTGTTCACATGAACACACACTACTAATTTTTATGAAAAAATGACATTTAAATGAAGGTGAAGTCACCGTAAAATATGTTTGAGTGAACATATTAATGAGATATGTTTTCTTGAACATACCCAATATATAGGAAATATGTTCGCTATGAACATTATTATAATATATGTTAGCAACAAACATGGTTAATATGTTCAGGCAAACAATTGTTAAATGTGATTTTTGGATTTTCTTCATCCCAAAAAAGTGGAACCCATTATTGTGGGTTCACCCAATTACAAATTAAATAAACCCCTTACATTAAATACTTGAAGAGCCACAAGTTAGCCTCCAATAACAATTAAATGTCTACAAATTGATATTTGAGAAAAATCATAGTATCTCATAGCTCCGATTGAATTATAACTCATGCTTCAAACCAAAGGTAGAAATTTAGGTCTTCTACAACCCCTAAAAATACCAAAGGCTAATCCATCTAACTTTACTAGTCATAATATGATGTCATCAACAAGTTATAAACAAAACAATACACTACTGTAAACCAAATTATATACTTAAACAAGGTAAAAATAGCTCAAACTTCAACTCAATCCATTTAATCTCTATGCAATCATAAGGAAAGGTTCTCCAATGTGTATCCAACACATCCCTAACCATGAAAATCATAACTCCTTGAAAATCCAAGCTCAATGCTCCTACATCAGACTCCCTAGGTAAATAGAAAAGTATGTTCCATACTTTGATGCCCAAAGAAAGATCTACAACCAACTTCATCCTTACCAAAGGCTTCCACTACATCAAAGTCAATAGAAAAAATCTGAAAATCAACCATCTATGTTTTATCCACTAAAAAATTAGAATCAAATACATATCAGCAACCTAATCAACATGCTCACACCTAGGAACAAACTAAACATAATGCTTCATTAGCAAACCCTCATCCACATCAACAACTAGTGAATCCGCACTAGCAACAACAAACTCCATATCAGAAAGAATATGTAGACGTCCATCAACACATACCAAACTCACAACACCAACAATCTCATTGCTCTCAATAAGATTCTCTACAGTACATAACTTACTATAAAAAAAAACTAGATCATCCACGTTCGAGAACTCTACATTTTCCATGTTAGGCTTAGCAAACTGATCATGAAAACCAAACTCTATCCCAAAACCAACAAGGATAGGAATATCTTTAGCAACAATCTCCAACTGCTCTACAAATTTTGTATTAGACTCCATAATTTGATAAACAAAATCATCCTTTTCCACCTTGACCTTTCCATGCCATCTTCTCTCAGAAACAAGTCTCTTAACCATCCATACAACTCTCTTTTAGATTAGTATACTCCAACTCCAAAAATATCTATGGAATGCCTCTCGCATCCTTATCTTAATAAGCTAAACTAGTTTCAAACCGAGCAACCTCCTCCTTAGATTGATCAGCCAAACTAGCTTCAAACCAAGCAGACATCTCAGAAAACCTCCTTTCCATCCCATCACGGAGATTCACAATCATATTAGGGTCCAATCCTCTCAAAGCTATCTTCCAAGATCTTTGTAAACCCTATACAACAAATCCTTCCCATGCTCCTTGTGACAAAACTGAATTGTTTGCAAGTCAAATCGCATGTTGCCACTTCGTATGAACAATCAAGAACCACATCACAAGTCTAGGACCAAGGATCTTCAATCCACAATCTCTCTAAAATCATGACTCAACAAGATTATTCTACCATCTTTACATCCATCAATCCATCTACAAGCCCTCTATAATTTAAAGTTAGAGCCATGATCTCCTACGTCACAACCAAGAGATCTAGAACTTCAAAAAGAAAATCCACCACTAGATCAAGATTAACTCAGATCTACTTCTCCAACCCACGTCCTAGTGTAAACTACCTCACCTTTGGTGATCTATGTACACACTCAGGAACAATCTTCACTCTAATACCATCTGATGTAGTGCAAAGAAGAAGAATCCTCAAAGGAGATGTCCTAGCCCCTAATAATATAAGCACATAGTAGAAACACAATAGCAAGAAGAAACAATGCAATATTTGATACCAAATTACAATAATTTTTTCATAGATATAACTGATTACATGTAATGTTCCCAACTATAAGGCCTTCTGAGTTACGGCCACATACAAATAATAATTACAAAACAACCAATTCTTCAAGATCCCTCAAGATCCAACCTAAACACTAATTATAGCTAGTTCAGATCTATAACATAATCGAAATCTAGAAGAAACCACCAAGGAAATCTAAACATGTGCTCATAATCCCACCAAGCAATCTTCTTGTTTTTCAAGCCTCAGCTAGTATCTCTTCTCATAAACTCACAACACCACCACAATCCTACTGTAAACTACCTCACTCTTTGACACTTTGTTCATAGACTCAAGAAAATTTTCTCTTCAGCTACTCTCCACACTCAACTCAATGACTAAAAGACTCCACAAGACCCCTCCTTATAACCAACTAAGCCACAAGTCAGCCTAGCAATTACAAATTAAATAAACCCCTTACATTAAATACTTGAAGAACCACAAGTTGGCCTCTAATAACAATTAAATGTCTACAAATCAATATCCAAGAAAATCACAGTATCTCATAGCTCTAATTGAATGATAACTCATGCTTTAGACCGAAGGTAGAAATTTAGGTCTTCTACAACCCCTAAAATTATCAAAGGCTGATTCATCTAACTTTACTAGTCATAATATGATGTCAACAACAAGTTATAAACAAAACAATACACTGATGTAAATCAAATTATATACTTAAACAAGGTAAAAATTGCTCAAACTTCAACTCAATCCATCCAATGTCTATGCAATCATGAGGAAAGATTCTCAAATGTGTATCCGACACATCCCTAACCATGAAAAGCATAACTCCTTGAAAATCCAAGCTCAATTCTCCTGCATTAGACTCCCTAGGTAAATAGAAAAGTATGTCCCATACTTTGATGCCCAAAGAAAGACCTACAAACAACTTCATCTTTACCAAAGGCTTCCACTACATCAATGTCAATAGAAAAAAATTTAAAATTAACCATTTATGCTTCATCCACTAAAACATTAGAATTGAATACATATTAGCAACGTAATCAACATGCTCACACCTAAGAAAAAACTAAACATAATGCTTCATCAGCAAACCCTCATCCACATCAGCAACTAGTGAATCCACACCAACAACAACAAACTCCATATCAGTAGAAATATGTAGATCTCCATCAACACATGCCAAAATCACAACACCAACAATCTCATTCCTCACAATAAGATTCTCTACAATACATAACTCACTACCAATAGCAACTAGATCATCCACGGTTGAGAACTCTGCAATTTCCATGTTAGGCTCAACCAACTAATCATGAAAACCAACCTCTGTCCCAACACCAACAAGGATAGGAATATCTTCAGCAATAATCTCCAACTTCTTTGCAAGCTTAGTATTAGGCTCCATAATTTAATAAACAAAACCATCCTCTTTCACCTCAACCTTGCCATGCCATCTTCTCTCACAAACAAGTCTCTTAACCGTCCATACTAATCTCTTACAAATCAGTATACTCCAACTCAAAAAACATCTATGGAATTCCTTCCTCATCCTTATCTCAATCAACTAAACTACTTTCAAACCAAACAATCTCCTCCTTAGCTCAATCAGCCAGACTAGCTTCATACCAAGCAAACATCTCAGAAAACATTCTTTCCATCCCATCATGGAGATTCACAATCATCTTAGGGTCCAATCCTCTCAGAGCCCTCTTCCAAGATCTTTGCAAAACTCTCTGCAACAAATCCTTCCCATGCTCCTTGTGACAAATTTGAATTATTTGCAAGTCAAATTGAAAGTTACCACTTCACATGAATAATTAGGAACCACATCACAAGTCTAGGACCACTGATCTTCAATCCATTATCTCTCTACAATCATGCCTCTACAAGATTAGTCTTCTATCTTTACATCCATCAATCTTTCTACAAGCCCTCTACAATTGCAAGTCAAAACCATGATCTACTACCTCACAACCAAGAGATCTAGGACTTTAGAAAGAAAATCAAGCACTAGATCAAGATCAACTCACTACCTCACCTTTGGTGATCTATCTACACACTCAAGAACAACCTTCACTCTAATACCATCTGACGTAGTGCAAGGTAGGAGAATCCCCAAAGGAGATGTCCTAGCCCCCAAAAATATAACCACACAACAAAAACACAATAGCAAGAAGCAACAATGAAATATTTGATACCAAATTAAAATAATTTGTTCATATATATAACTAATTACATACAATGTGCCCAATTGTAAGGCCTTCTGAGTTAGGGTCAAATACAAACAATAATTACAAAACAACTAGTTCTACAAGATCTCTCAAGATCCAACCCAAACACTAATCCTAGCTAGTCTAGATCTATAACACAATAGAAATATGGAAGAAACCACCAAGGAAATGTAAAATTGTGCTCACAAGCCCACCAAGTGATCCACTTGTTTTCCAAGCCTCAATTACTAGATCTTCTCATAAACTGGCAACACCACCACAATCCTGATGTAAACTACCTCACTCTTAAGTGCTTTTTTTACAAACTCAGGAAAATTTTCTCTTTAGCTACTCTCCACACTCAACTCAATGACTAAAAGACTCTACAAGACCCCTACTTATACCCAAGTAAGCCACAAGTCAGCCTAGAAATTACAAATTAAATAAACCCCTTACATTAAATACTTGAAGAGCCACAAGTCATCCTCCAATAACAATTAAATGTCTACAAATTGATATCCGAGAAAAATTATAGTATCTTATAGCTCTGATTGAATTATAACTCATGCTTCAAACAAAAGGTAGAAATTTAGGTCTTCTACAACCCCTAAAATTATCAAAGGCTAATTTATCTAACTTTACTAAGGAGTTTTGCTATAGTAGATGCAAGATGATCCCACTGCCCAAATATGTACTTCCAATTACAAGAACAACTCACTGCCCAAACAAGTAATCAAGTTTCTAGAATAGGCATTATATCTTCTTCCTTGACTAATCTTTAATCTTTAGGTCAATCTCAGATCACAAAATAGCTCGCATATATTTCTTTCACAAAAGTTTGCATGTAATCACAATTACAATATAGCACTTGAAATAACACTCACAATTCTCATTGCAAAGTGTCATTTGCATAAATACCATGCCTTTACACAAATTTTTACTGAGTCAGCTAAGACCACAATCTACTTTTCAAACTTAGAGTAAACATCTAGGATGTTAGCCCTAATTGGAAAAGTAATTATCTTGTAAACAAAATAATCCTTTCCTTCAATTCTACTGTCCTATTTCACTTCAAACATGATTATCTTTGTTTCGTATAGTCTGTACTAACTTTTGAGGTTATACACATCATAACCAATATGTATCCTATCTCCATCTAACTTTACTAGTCACAATATGATGTCAACAACAAGTTATAAACAAAACAATACACTACTATAAACTAAATTATATACTTAAACAATTTTTTGATTACCAAACACTAAGTATCTTTGTTTCTAATGATTCTTGTGAGCATGTACATCATGTGTTTCCATAAATGACAATAATTGCATATCTCTATTAGCCAATTGTCAACACATATTATGCCTAATATGACATTACTAGACATAATTTGTTTTTTTTATGTCGATATATAAGTATAGTTAATATAAGTATTTGTTTTTGCTTAGTCAAGCCTAGTTAATGAAGTGACGACCCAAAAATGGATTAATTTCATCAAATAAAAGATTGGGTAAATTGGGGAACTATAAAAATTTCTAAATCTTGAGTTTCATGCTTTTAACGAGCCATGCATGGGACACATTATACCTATCATGTGTTTTAATATATTCATCATATGGTTTAGAATATTTTATGGTAATAAAAAAAACACTATAAGGAAAACATGTGTATTACCAACGAATTCCACCATAAAAAGATTGTGGTGGATGGATGATGCAAAATGGGTCTTATACAAAGATTCAAATACCAATTACCGTTGAAAGGGGATTTTTTGAAGTGTAGAACCTATCATGGAACAATAATTTTTTTTAATGATGTCAAACCTTCTAGTTGTTGGTGAAACAATTGATTTTTGGTCTAAATGCTATCATTTGTTTGATTAATGAAGAGGATTTGAAAAGGTAAGATAACAAGAGTACCTAGACAAAAGTTGAGTTAATTAGTGTATAAAAAGAACACTAAGACCAAGTAAGACATTGATGATATTATGTATTTTTGATCTACTTAAGGCTAAATTAAATGGCTACTTAAGCTAAGCCAAGAAGAAGTGTTTTCATAAAAAAGAGTTTGCCAAGCCTGGCTAAGCAAATGATGTAAGTTGAGAAAACCTAGTTGAAGCCAAATAAACATTTAGTAATTGTCAAGTGCTAGTAAAATTTAGTAAGTGCTAAGCATTAGGGAAATAATAGTGATGACTGAGCTAAGAACATGTAGTTGACACCATGTAACCTAGTGTTGGCCAAGTATCAAAAGATAATTATTGCCGAGTGAATAGTATAGATGTTGAGTGACAACAAAAAGTGCTAAATTGAAGATTTGATGAGTCTAAGATGACTAATTTGATTTCTTGAATTGTGTGAAGCATGTGAAAGACATGTATGATGAGATGGTGGCATATAATTCAAGATAAACTTTTTAAAGGAGAATTCAAAGAGAATTATAGAAGAAATTTCTAGAGGGACAAAAATGGAAAAGTAGGTAGATTCATTGAATCTTACCTAACCCTAAAATATATGATTTTGGTTAAACAAAAAAAGACCTACATTGTCTATTTATAGAGATATTAGGCCAGTAGAAAAGGTTCTCATGTGTGAGAAACCATGGAAGAAAAGAAGTCCAGGGTGTTGCTTTATATGGTAGTCAAATAGAAGAGACAACAATTTACATGCAAAGCAAGAAGGTTTAAGAGGTTGAATGCTTAAAGGCTGAACAAGTTATCAAAGATGAAGAGTATGAATGCCAAGTAGAATGGAGGACTAAACTAGAGATCTGTAATCTGCAAGTGAGTTGTATTTTATTATCAGATCAAGTCCTGCTCTTACTATCTAACAAATGTATCAGTCTAGATAAATCCTTTGGATTAAGGTTGACCAAATAGTCATTCTAAAGCCTTTAACTAGGTGATATTCTAATGGAGTGTTATAAAGTCCTCGAACAAGGCTCACTCCTAATAGGGTGATTGAAATCCTTTAACTAAGTCACATTTAATAGTGTGTATTGTAATCTTTAATAGGGCATCACTTTAGAATAAAGAAAATGGTAGTATGTTACTAGTGTTCTTGTTGGTGTACAAAAGTATTTACTTATTACACTTACTTAAGTTTACTTAGGTTAATGCATTATTTAATTATCTTGCATTATTTTATTATTTATTTAGGTGAGAGACTTAGGAGTTTGTGTACTCTCATAGATGTATGCAACTCTAATTATGCACATGGTGTCTACAACACAGGAGTTTGCATCATTCACTGAGTTGTCATGTTGACAACATAGTTATCCGCACTCCTTATTTAGTGCATATTGTCTACACCACTGATTTGCATGCTACACTCTTGTAGGCTTATCCTTACATCATCACATTAATTTCATGCTTAATGGAGTATAATTCATATCTGGTGGACATGTGCCTAGTTGTATGACTTATCATGATGCTGACTTCTATGCATTCTAGAAGCTCTTTGGAGGCCTTTATATATAGGCACTCCTAGTGTACTCTTAAGCTGGCATATTGAATGAATATCATCATTCTAATCATACTCTATCTATTTTGGTCTACTGTGTGCTTGTGTTGAGGTCTTTAGTTCTTGGGTGAATTCTGGCCTAAGCCAAATTCTTATAGTTCTTTTCGCAGATTGGGTTTCCATGTAAAATCCTTGTGTTGAATTTGTGTGAATAAATTTGTGGTATTTCATGTTTACATTTCTGCAAAGTTATTTTTACCTAGGAAAATGACCTACTAAGCTAAGGTATTGAATGTTCTAATGGATGCATTCAAGATATGGTTTTATGGATATGAATTTGTTAAACATTGAAAAATTTTATTTGTACATTTGGACCTTGGATAATGTTAGGATTAAACCACAAATAGAAATAACAATTACATGCAAATATAACCAACAACAAAAAATAATAGATCATATAGAAAAAAAAAAACACAAGGCACCAAGATTTAACATGGTTCACTCAATCCCTAGGCTACATCCACCAAATAGAAAGTTCGATATTATTATGATCCAGTGATTACAACTTGATTACAATCTGTAATCCCTTACAGCTCAATACCACCACAAGAACCAATCTTTCATCATAAAATAATGAAAATACCTAACCCTAAACCTTTTTATACAAGTATTTTATGCCATTTTAGTGTTACAACATGTTAGCCATATGTCAGCTATAACATCGGCCATGGCCCAATTTTTTTAAAAATAATTTATGAAGTATGTACAGTACTTTCCTAATTAGTCACCACAATCTAACAATCTCCCACTTGGGGACTAATTAGGCTCCACACTAAACAACAATCTCCCACTTGGAGACTAATCCTATAGAAATATTGCTACCACATGGGGCTCCCACTAGATCAAACCACCACAATCTAACAATCTCCCACTTGGGGACTAATCAGGCTCCACACTAAACAACACTTTCCCACTTGGAGACTGATCCTATAGCAATACTTCTAGCACATGGGGCTCCCACTAGATCAAACCACCCAAGACTCTGTTGTTCTTTTATTCATGTTCAGTCTAGAAGACCAGCCAAAGCTAAAGAGGAGTTTAGCTTCTCCCTTTTTATGACCTTTGTCAACATATCTATTGGATTGTCATTTGTATGTATCTTCACTAGGTTTAACTGTCCATCCTCCAAAATTGAAAAAATGAAATGGTACCACAACTATATGTGTTTGGTCTTAGAATGCAGAGCTGAATTCATTGTAAGATGAATGGCACTCTGACTATCTATGAACAACTAATTATCCTTCTGAGGATGTCCCAATTCTTCCAAGAAGAACTGAAGCCATATCATCTCCTTAGCTACCTCTATAGTAGTTACATACTCTGCCTCTATAGTGGATAAAGCATTAATCTTCTGTAACTTAGAAACCCAGCTCATGGCTGCCCCTCCAATAGTAAAGACATAACCTATAGTACTTCACCTAGTATCAATATCCCCTACCAAATCTAAGTCAACATAGCCTTGTAAATTAGTAGTATATCTCCCAAAGTTTAAACACTTATTAGATTATCCTCTCAAATATCTAAGAATCCATTTGACAACATTCCAATGCTCAATTCTTGGATGACTCATATACCTGCTAACAACTCCCACTCCATGTGCAATATCTAGCCTAGTACATACCATAGCATACATCAAAATTCCTATAGCTGAAGCATAGGGTACCTTGGACATCTTATCCTGCTCTTCCTGTGTCTTGAGACACATCTCCTTAGTCAACTTCAAATGATCAGGTAAAGGTGTGCTGATAGCTTTAACATTCTCTACAAAGAAACATTGCAACACCTTCTCAACATAATTAGCCTAAGATAGCATCAATGTTCTATTCTTCCTATCTCTGCAAATCTTCATACCAAGGATTTATTTTTTTACCCCCAAATCCTTCATAGAAAATGCATGTGCTAATTGGAATTTCACCCCCTTAATATAATCCATGTTAGACCCAACTACAAGCATATCATCAACATATAAACATAAATAATGTAGCTATCATCATCCAACCTCTTAAAATAAACACAATAATCCAAATGACACCTATTATATCCATGCGCATTCATAAAGCTATTAAATTTTAGATACCATTGCCGAGGTGCTTGCTTCAAGCCATATAAACTTTTCTTCAATTTGCACACTAAGTTCTCCTTACCTTTGACCTCAAAACTCTGTGGCTGAGCCATATATATATATATCTTCATCCAAATCACCATGAAGGAAGGCTATTTTAACATCAAGCTACTCTAAATGCAAATCTTCAATAGCCACAAGACTTAAAATAGTACAGATATATGTCATTTTAACAATAGGAGAAAATATCTCATCAAAATCAATTCCTCTTTTCTATGCAAATTCTTTTACAACTAACCTAGCTTTAAATCTTTTCTCACCTCCTTCTTCTTCTTTCAACCTATAAACCCACTTATTTTGTAATGCCTTTTTACCTATAGACAACTTGCACAAATCCCATGTCTTATTCTTTAGCAAAGAGTCCATTCCATCTTTCATTGCAGACTCCCACTAAGTCTTAGTATCCACTTGCATAGCTTCATCATAACTTTTAGGTTCACCAGCATCAATAAGTAAAATAGAATACAAAGAGGGAGAAAATCTTTATGGAGGTCTAATTTGTCTTGTTGACTATCAAACATTCACTGGTGTGTGTGGTATTTGTTGTTGTGGTTGTTCAACATCATGAGGAATGGCTAGAACATCAGGTTTTGGAGTATCATCCAACACTACATAATCATCTTCTTTCTTCTCATGTTGCTGCAATAGATCTTTGTACAACACATTATCAAGCAATATGACATCCCTGCTCTTACAATTTTCTAATTTTCAAAATCCCAAATCCTATAACCAAATTCATTAATGCCATATCCAACAAATACACATTTTTTTGATTTAGCTTCTAGCTTGGTTCTATTTTTAGAGTCTATATGAGAAAAAGCTTCATAGCCAAAGGTCTTGAGAAAAGAATAACTCACCTTCTTATTGGTCCATGCTTCCTCTAGAATTCCACAACCCAAATGAGTAGAGAGACCTCTATTAATCAAATATATAGTAGTATTGATAGCCTCCACCCATATGTGTAAGGGCAACCCAACATGCAACCTCTTGCTCCTTGTGTGCTCCATTATAGTCCTATTCATGTTAGTCTAAGAATGGTTTTGACATTTGAGTGCCAACACACTTAACCACTTTCTACATTGAAGCTGAGTACACTATGTATGTCGAGTTAGAATTCCAACAGGTGCTGAGTGATCTTCAAGTACTAAGTGAAGATCAAGTGCCGAGTGACTACAAGTGCTGAGCATGATACAAGTGCCGAGTAATATTTAGGTACTGAGTCATAGATGATGTCAAGCAAAATAGAATCACTACAGGAGCTAAGTGAGCTAGTTTCTTATATGTCCTAAGCATTGGGAATTGGAAAGTGCCAAGTAATACATAATGCACATATGAGTTTGAAAAGGCACAAACTTAGATGTAAACTATTTTTATGGTTGACATATGATGAATCTCTAAGGATCTAAGTGATAAGATCAAATCTTTTGTATTTCCTATGCAATATACATGTAGCCAATAAGAAAAATGGAGAAGGCATGCAACCAATAATGAAATTGCAGGGAATGAGTAGGAAATAAAGATTCAATATGGATCGTAGATCCATACCTAACCTTAAGTCTTTGAAAGTCTTTATAAGGAAGATGAAATCTCATTGTAATATAGACAAAAAGAAGTATATGGGGAAGCTATAGTGAAAGTTAGAGTGAAGAGTGAAAAGACTTAGAGGAAGAGAGCAACAATTAGATATTTAGTTAATCAGAACAAAGCAAGGGATATGAACAAATATCATATTTTAGAGAATCAAGATTAGAGAGAGTAGATCAAGTGCCTAAATTCAAAAATCAAAGATTGTAAGCTATCAGGTTTATTATACCTAATACTCTCTAACAATTGTATTAGAAAGGAAATCCTATGTTGATAGGTTATCTTAACAGCTAGGTTGTAGATCCTTTGAAGAGGTGATTAAATCCTTTAACAGGGTGACACTTAATGAAAGGTGTTTGTAAACCCCTTTACCAGGTCACTATTGATATAGTGTAAAGCCTTTAACAGGGTAGGCCTTTCATAGCGCAGACCATCAGAAGTGGTCAAAACAATTATTGCTGTAGTGATTTTGTGGGTATCATCCCCACCCCAGTTTTACCTTCTTATTCCTAGAGGGTTTTTGGGTTACCAAAATCTAGTGTTATGTGTTGTTGATGCATGTGTTTACTTCATATTTATTTCATATGTTTACATGCATGCAATTTAATTTTAGTTAAAAATTTTAATGGGTAAAGTGTAATACTTCTAATTCACCCCCCCCCCCCTCTCAGAAGAGTTTTTCCCATTTGAATATTCCAACAATTGGTATCAAAGCTTAGGTTCTCACAAGGTAAAGCCTAATAGCTTCGAGAAAAAGGTCAGAAGATGGAGGTCTTCAAACTTGTAAAGATAATAGAAAATCAAGTGATTGATGTTCAACTTGCTCTACACAAATTGGAGGAAGCTAGAGAAGAATTACAAAAATCTTTAAAAAAAAGGAAGGATATAGCCATAGCTGAAAATGATATAAACTACAAGGAGATTGATACCACAAAATTTTTTTTCCAATGGTGATACTAAAGAGTTTGATGCAACAATAGCAGAACTGATGGAACAGAATAGATCTCAAGCAGAAGAAATCAGAACCTTGAAGATTGAACAAGAATCACAAGCCATAATGCATTGTGAAGTGACTGAACAAAGGAAAAGAGCTATTGGAGAAAAAGCCATGATAGAATATGACAAAAGAAATCTTACAAATAGATTGGAGGAAAAGACAATTGAGTTTGAAAGAATCTCAAACATGTAGCTAGAAACCTTAAGCTAGATGATGAATGCACATCATGAGCTAAATATGAAGGATATTGAGATCTTTACACTGATGATGCAAAATGAACTATTGTAGAATGACTTGAGAAGAGAAAAGGAAATTTTAGAGAGTTTCAACAAACCCAACAAAACCATCAAGTACTTTGAGCAGTTACTAAAATCCCAAGGGTCTAGAAATTACCCTCAAGGATTAGGATATACCAACACTGAAGAAGGAGAGTCATCCAAGACTATAGAAGAAAGGAACAACAAAAGTAAGAACACCAAACCTACCTGTCATTTCTGTGGTAAGAAAGGACACACTTCTAATGTGTGTAGGAGTAATAATGCCCATCAACATAATAACCCTAAGAGTGCAATCTATTGCCATAAGTGCAAGAAGCAAGGACATCAAGCACATGAATGCAAAACTAGGATTTTCAAGACACCAAGATTTGAAGGTCACTGCTACAATTGCAAGAAGTATGGACATAGAGCCTTTGAACGCAGATCAAAACCCATGTGGACATTAAATCAATGAGCAAATAAAAAAGGCAATAGAAATAACTACTATTGGGATTACAACACTAGGTATAGCTATCATTACTGTCAAGAATATGGACATGTTTCTAAAAATTGTATTGGCTATGTCCACCAAACAGCAAGTTCGATATTATTATGATCTAGTGATTACAACCTGGTTACAATCTATAATCCCTTACAACTCAATACCACCGCAAGAACCAATTTTATATCACAACATAATGAAAATATCTAACCCTAAACCCTTTTATATAAGTATTTTATGTTGTTTTAGGGTTACAACATGTCAACCATATGTCAGTCATATGTCAGCTACAACGTCGATGACAAACCAAATTTTTTTTCAAAGAATTTATGATGTATAGTACTTTCTTGATCAGTCACCACAATCTAATAGATAACTTATTCACCCCCCATCTCAGTTATTATAAAGAATTCTAACAATTGGTATCAAAGCATTCGTGCTTGTAAGGAAATAGTTCAAAAGTACTAAAATCTAAAGATCAAGATGTATAGAAAGGAGGTACCCAAACTAAACAAGGAAAACTTTCCTACATGATAAAGTTTGATGAAGATATATCAAGGAGGTCTTAGACATTATGCACAATCTACGATTAACATTTAACATGTTGATCCTACTAGAGCCCCTACTACTAATGGTCTAGAAAAGAAGAAAGAACACTATCAGACAATGTTAGAGTTTGCATCTTCCCTAAGATACTCAAATTTTGATGACATCAAAGGATGTAAATCTACTAAGAAGATGTGGCATGTTGTAGAGCTAATCTATGGAGAAGATAAGAATTTTATGAGAGCCAAAGCTGAAAGTCTAAGAGGAAAGTTTGATGACATGAGAATGCAAGAAAGTGAGACTATAGTCTAATAATGTACAAAAATAAAAAATGTTGTGAATTCCATCAAAGGAAAAAATGGTTTTATTGAAGATGAGATTGTGATCAACAAAGTATTGAGAACCCTGCTACCTATCTATGCTATTAGAGTCTTTTCCATACAAGAACTAAGGTGTGTTCCTTGTAGTAATCTAACCCTTAAAGGACTGATGGGTAGACTCACTGCTTTTGAACTTTCTAATATTGATAATTTAAAACCTTAAAATTTTGAATCTTCTTTCAAAGCTAAACTAACACTAAAATAAACTAAAAAAAAAAGAAAAAAAGGTAAAGCATGATTCTAGTGATAGTGTTACAGATGAAGAATATGTAGAAGAGCTTGAAGCATTTCTAGCAAGGAGATTGCACAAAGGCAAAGGAAAATATAAAGGTAAGTTACCTATGATGTGTTTCAATTATAATGAGGTTGGTCATATTTCCACAAGGTGTCCAGAGAAGAAGAATAATAGAAGTGGAGATAAATATAGAGGTAAAAGAGATGAAAATAGAAAAGACTATAAAGAAAAAGGAAAGAAGTCTACCTACATTTTTGGAGAGGAAACAAAAGATGGATCTAATGACCATGATGATGAAGTTGTGTATGTTTCTATAAAAGATAATTCTAATGGAGATGAGGCAACTAATTGATATATCATGTGAACAAAAGTGATAGATGGATCATTCACAGTGGATGTTCAGATCACATGACTAGAGACAAAAGTAAGTTCATTACCCATGAGTATTACAATAGAAATAGTGTTGGATTTGTAAAAGATAAAGGATAACTAAAACTAATAAAAAAGATCATGTTTACAATGCTTACTATGTAGAGGGACTTAACTAAAACTTGTTGAGTGTGTCACAATTGAATAGTTTAAGTTGCAAATTTGAATTTGATAATAAGAAAGCTAAGATTTATGACATTGATGGAAAACTAATTGGAAATGGAGATCATACTAAAGGTAATATATTTTATCTTGACATGAATGATGCTACTTGTATTTTTAGAGAATTTGATGATGTGTAGCTATGGCATAAGAGGTTTTTTCATGTTAACTTTGATAATTTAGTCAGTATTAGTAACATGAAAAGAGTTAGATGTTTTCTAAAATTGAAAAAACATGATAATGTAATTTGCAAAAATTTAGTTATGAAAGATGAAAGAATCTATTTTTAAAAGTAAGACTCACTCCTCAAAAGAAATTATGGAATTCGTTCATAATGATTTGTGTGGACCAATTGATGTGCAAAGATAGAAAGGTGATAAGAACATTATCTTATTTGTTGATGATTATTCTAGGATGATGACAATTATGTTTTGGAAATAAAAATATGATGTTTAAGTGTTTAAGTGGTATTTGGAAAGAGTTGAAAATGAGACTGGCAAAATTTTGAAATGTATGAGATCTGATATAGCTAGCGAATTTATGTCAAATGACTTTGAGACATTATGCAATGATAGAGGAATCAAAAGACAAACTTTGCACCTAAGACACCTGCACAAAATATGGTTACTAAAATAAGGAATAGATCTGTAATAGACTGTGCTAAAACACTAATGATGGAGAAGAATTTTTCTTTGAAATACTGGAGAGAAGTTGTAAGCACAATTGTCTATACCCTAAATTGAGTACAAGTCAAGAAACATAAAAATCTCACACCTTTTGAACTATGGTATGGATACTCACCCAATGTAAAATATTTTAAGGTATTTGGAAGCAAGTGTTACATTATTAAGGATAACATGAATAGTAAACTTGATGCTAAAAGTGAAGAAGGTATATTCCTAGGTTATTCCATAAGAAGTAAATCTTATAAGTGTTTAAATATTAGCACTAACAAAGTTGTGGAAAGTGTAAATGTGAAATTTGATGAATATACATAGGTACATGAAGCTAAACCTAAGAAGGAATCTAAAGAATACAAAACATTTATATACTACTATGAAGATATGAATGCTAAAGTTGTGAACCAAGGTGTAAATCAACATCAACAAGTATTTGTGACTATCGAGTCACATACAATGAATGTTGAGTTGCATTCATAAATGAGTTGCTTTCAGGAGCCGAGTTACATTCAGGAGTTGAGTTGCAAATAGAAGGTGAGGTACATTATAATATCAAGATTAGTGTTTACATTGAAAGGAATGTTGATTTACCAAATAGAGAAGTGCATAGTGACTCTAAAGTTGATAGACCCATTGAAAAAGGAAAAAAAAATCCAAGATTGTCAAAGTATGTCACAAGACATCACTTTGCTGAAAAAATTATTGGAGATAAGGAAGAATGACAAATGACAAGGAATGCGTTGAGAAGTGACACATGTTTGTTAAGAATGCATGAGCCTAAGTTAGTTAAGGATGCATTAGAGAATGAAGATTGGAATAAAGCCATAAAACAAGAGATTGATCAAAATGAGAAGAATAAAACATGGACTCTAGTACTTAGAATAGAGAACAAGAATGTGATTGGAACTAAGTGGGTGTACAAAAAGAAACTAGATGAGAATGGTGAAGTCACAAGGAATAAGGAAAGATTAGTTTGGATATCTACAAGAAGAGGGAATTGACTATGGAGAGACATTTTTCCCAATTGCAAGATTGGAAGGAGGAAGAACTTTGAATACAAATGTTTCAAGGTTTATCAAATGGATGTGAAGTTAACGTGTCCAAATGGTATATTAGAAGAGGAGGTTTACATTGGACAACTAGAAGGATTTTTTGTTCCAAACAATAAGAAAATGGTATGTACTTGAAGATAGAAGGAGGTAAAGGGATTTTACTAGCTGAAATATTTGTTGATGATATCATATTTGGAGGACCAAATGCATTGTGTAAGACATTTGTAAATGAAACGAAGAAAGAATTTGAGATGTATTTGTTTTTAGAGATAAAGATATTTGTTGATTTGCAAGTATACTAGATGAAATATGGTATTTACATCACTTAGTCAAACTATGTAAAGGGAATATTGAATTTTTTTGGTATGGAGAAATCAAAACCTGTTAGTACTCCTATGGTGATAGGAAACATACTATCCAAAACTAATGATTCTATTGAAGTAAATCATACATTATATAGGTCTATGATTGGAAAATTGCAATATGTAGTTCATAGAAGACTTGACATTTCATTAGTTGTTGAGATTGTTGCAAGGTTTTCTACAAATCTTAAGGAGAATCATTTGATGGTTGTTAAAAGGATCATAAGATACTTGAAAGGAGTAGAAGACTATGTTCTATACTACAAAAAGAGAGATAAGTTGAAGTTAAGAGAATTTATAGATGTTGATTAGGCTGGAAACATTGATGACAAAAAGAGTACAAGTGGTGGAGCATTTTTCTTAGAAAAGAGATTGGTCGCCTAGACTAGTAAGAAACAAAATTGTATATCTCAATCTACTGATGAAGCTGGATATGTGCTTGCTGCAATGAATTGTACAAATGTGTTATGGATCAAAAAACTACTCAAATGTATGAAGGAAGAAATTAATGAACCTGTGGTACTTTATTGTTATAATACAAGTGTTATAAACATATCAAAGAACCTTATGATGCACACAAACATAAAAAACATTTTAATTAATTATCATTACTTAAGAGAGTTGGTTCAAGATAAAAAAAGTGAGAATGGAATATGTGAATACAAAAGAACAGATAGATGATATATTCACAAAAGCTTTATGTAAGGATGCACATGAATATCTTAGAGGTAACCTAGGGGTGATACCCCTATCCAAAGCTATTTAAGAAGCAAGAGTAGTGCTCTACATAAATTTAGTTGAATGCCATATTTTAAAATTTGGTGTAGTGGATTTTACTTTAGGAGATTCCTAAAGTAACGAAGGAGCTGAATAAGAAGATTTAAAGTCACATGCAAGGTGATAGAAGGAGAACTTGAATTGATTATATCTACATGAATAGATGAAGATTTTTTTGGCATTGTTGTCAAAGAGGGAGATAGAAAAGAGAGTTCAAAGAAGGAGATATAAGGTTAAAGGAGATATCAAAGAGAAAAAATCAAAGAAGGAAAAAGAAAGAGGCACATATAATGATAGAGGTAGAGATTTCAAAGACATTAAGTTTATTTTTGGTATTGTTGCTGGTATTTGTTTTCCATCAATGCCAAAGAGGGAGATTGTTGAAAAGAGATTGTTTGAAGTTTAGAACCTATCATGGAACAATAATAATTTTTCAATGATGTCAAACTAGCTACTTGTTGGTGAGACATTCTCTTTTTGGTCTGAATGATATCATTTGTTTGATTGATGAAAGGATTTAGAAAGATAAGATAAGAAGAGTACCTAGAGAAAGGTTGAGTTATTTGGTGTATAAAAAGAGCACTAAGACAAATAAGACACTAATGATATTATGTATTACTAATCTACTTAAGGCTAAAATAAATGGTTACTTTAGCTAAGTGAAGAAGAAGTGTTATCATAAAATGTGTCTACCAAGCTTGGTTGAGAAAACAATGTAAGCCTAGAAAACATAGTTCATGCCAAGCAGAAAGTTAGTAAGTGTCAAGCATTAGTAAAATTTAGTAAGTGCCAAGAATTAGGGAAATAATAGTCATGACCAAAATGACAAGACATATTTGATGTCAAGAAACCCAGTGTTGGATTAGCATCAGAAGACTATTATTGTTGAGTGAATAATATAGATTTTGAGTGGCAACAAAAAGATTTAAATCAAAGATTTGATGAATTTGATCTAAGTAATTTGATTTCTTGAATTTTGTTAAGCATGTGGAAGATAAGTATGATGAGCTTGTGGCACAAAATCCAAGATAAAACATTTGTATGCAAATTCAAAGAGGATTGTAGAAGAAGTTTCTAATATGCTTGAAGGATGAACGAGCTGTCAGAGATGAATAGTATGAATGTCAAGTAGAATGGAGGATCAAATAAGAGATCTATAATCTAGAAGTGAGTTGTATTTTGTTATTAAATCAAGTCTTTTTGTTACTTTTTAACAACTCTATCAGTCTGGATAAATTCTTTGGATTAAGGTTGACCTAATAGTCATTTGTAAATCATTTAATCGAGTGACATTCTAATGGAATATTCTAAATTCTTCTAAAAATTCTCACTCCTAATAGGGTGATTGAAATCCCTTAACCAAATCACATTTAAAAGTGTGCATTGTAACCTTTAACAGAGTTGGCCTTTAACAAGGTATCACTTTAGATGAGTGAATTTGGTAGTATGTTACTGGTGGTTTTTTCCAAATTGGGTTTCCACATAAAATCCTTCTTTTAAATTATCCAAATGAATTTGTGGTATTTCATAATTACATTTCTACAAAGTTATTCTGAACTAGGATAGGGATCTACTAAGTTAAGGTATTCAATGTTTTAATGGATGCATGCATTTATGGTTTTCTTGATATGAATTTTTTAATTACTGAAAAGTTTTATTTGTACGTTTGGACCTTGGATAACTAATTCACCTCCCCTCTCGATTATTCTAAAGAATTCCAACAATTCTATCAAGGAAATTTGAGCTTGTAGAACTCAGACTAGGGATCTTGGAATCATTTAGTTTGTTGATCATCCAAATGGTGACCACTACAGGCCATACCTAATTGCAGTGCAATAATACAATGTAAGGTCAGGATATAGGAGAGATATTCTTGTGGTTAAACAAGAAGATAAATCATCCTCTGAAGAAATGAATGAGACTTCCTATGAAGGCTCAAAGAAATGTCAATTCATTGTACTCAACTTTCTCTTTGATTTTTATCATGAGGGAAAATTCAATAATGGGTTTCTGTGTGTATGTCAAGAATAGGAGGAGGAAGGGTTTGAAATTAAACCAAGGGTGCATCACCATCACAAACAAGGAAACTTACAAAAATATTCTTCTTGAATGGCTAGACAAATTATTTGAGCTCTTGCCAAGATGATATAAATATTGATGCTCAACATTGATAGCCAATTTAGTGTAGATGTGGATGAAGGATTTGAGCAATACAAATCCACAAAACTTGAAGAACACCTACATACAAGAACTTGTCAAAAAGAAGAAAAAGAAAAGAAGAGGTAAGGGTTTTTCTCTGAATGTAGGAAAATTATATTATCAGATTGAAAGAATGCAAGATATTTACAAAAGATCAATCCTTATAAAAGGAGATTGGAAAACTTAAAAGGAAAATTCTAAGAGGTAAATGACATTTAATAATTACTAATTAATTATTAAATCAAAATAGAAAGTGCATAAAGTGAAATATTAAAAAGAGAGTAAAGGTAATTTAATAAATTAAATTAAATTAATGCTTTACTCTAACACCCCCCTTAAGTTGAGTGACAATGCAAAGAAAGAAATGAAACTACAATTCTTAAAGCAAAGTTGGGTCCTAGAAAAAAGACCTGATGAAGTACCCAATCACAACCAAATCTCTATAAAATGAAGAAATAGGGAAAATCATGTGGGAAAATCCCTACTCCAAAAAGAGATAACAAGAAAAGAAGAAAGGAAGGACTCATCATTGAGACCACTAAGGACAACTTCCTTCACCCCAAGCATAGAAAGAAGATGAAGATTCCATGGAGATGCAAAAGGTTTATTGAAGATGTTTGAAACCTACTGAGTAGTGGGAATGTAATCCAACCTCAGGAGCCATCTTGAATTAGATGCCTAATGAACAACATGTGAAGATCAATGTTCTTGGTCCATTGATGGTCAATTGGGTTGTGAGAAATGTGTATAGCACTTTGATTATCACACCATAGAAAGGTGAGACTATCAAGAGGAAATCCAAACTCTTTCATCAATAGTTGAAGCCACAAAACCTCTTGACTAGTTGGCATAGATGCCTTGTACTCTACCTCTATAGATAATAATGAGTGATCATACTACTTCTTGTAAGACCATGTGATAAACATGTCCTACAAGATAAGATAAAGTACATAAACATTTTAATCACATGTGTACATATATAAATAATATATTAATAACATGTACATAAATAAATAATATAAATTTAAGCACGATCACAAAAAGATTCAATTAAATTTTCATACCAGGTTGTATGAGGTCTGAAGTATGACCATAGTCTTTCGAAGCAAAAGTAGCATTTTGGCCTTGATTTACTATATCATCTTGAAAATGTGTGTCAATAGATGCTACTAATTTCTGTTGCCAATCTTCAACCCATTATATATTCTTGCATTCTTCTCATTCACCTAAAAGTATAAACTACCAAAACCAAGCAAGCTCCCTAGTCCATATAGTCCAAGTGTTAGAATATGAACTCCTTAATGATGCCATTTAGTTGACCCACTAATTTTGTCATAATCAGATCTTGAAAGGATATTCTTCTCTTCAACTAGGCAAAAGAAATGTCTAATTGTAGAGTTCAGACTTGACCTGGTGTATAAAGATTTCTTACACAATTCCACAATCTCATGTGCATTTTGGAATTTGGATTTTTCTTCAAATTTTAATTGCTCTCTACTGAGGGCTCTCTCCACACATGCACTAGAACCATCATGTTCTCCTTTACCATGTCCAACCTCAAAAAAATTCTACACATGTTGGATATTAGTATCCTTTGTGTCCTACTAGACCAATGGAATATTCTAGCATTCTTGGATTGTCCTATACAATTATCTAACCATACTCAATGTTGTGCCATTTTAATTTGTATCTCCTTTAAATTATCATAAAAGATCTTGAAAAAATATTGAAAAAACTCATATGAATGAAGTTTATTATCATTCATATAGAAATGATACTCTCTCAATATTTTTTGATCCTCCTTTGTACTATCAGGTGCATGCCTATAAATTATATAAATAGAAATTTTTACTTGCATTGAATTGTAATATTGTGTGTGTACCTCATCTCTTGGTGCAAGTTTGTAGTTCTCTACAATGTCAACAACTAAAAGTATAGTACCAATTGGAAACATATTCTTACATATGCAAAATTATCCATCAAGCCATAAAGCATATTGAGAGTTTTTAACATATTTTGATATGATCACACTCTTAAACTCATCCATAAATGCATGACAACTAACTTTATCTATAACTAGATCACAAGGTTTGTGCAAGATCATGGTCAACCAAACTATGCTTGTAAGTGGCAATGAAAAATCAACAAATCAGAGTTATGTCAACTTGACATGCAATTTTCAACTTGTTATGAACTTTCTATCAAAATTTTGATACACAAGAATCTTGATGAAATTGAATTTAGTTTCTAAACTACTAGGCTTTATCTGGAAAGAACTAAAAATTCATTGGTCAAAAAAATTAATTTTAATGCAATAGCACAAAAATTTCATGACAAAAATAAGAAGTAGACATATATCTGACCCCCTTAATCAAAATCAAATATAATAATTTTTAATAAGATTCTAGATATAAGAAGTAGACTCAGTGAAGGATGTGATGCATATTTTAGGGTATTTTTATTCTAAATAAATAAATAATTATTAATTTTCTACTATAGTATTTTTGGAATAAAAAAACTCTCATGTCTCACCACCTTAACTAATTCAAAACTCTACAAAATTTAAATTTTTCTTTTTTTCCCTTATTGTAGAAGAAACATAGAATGTGATACATCTTTTGGATTTTAAAAATGTTGTGCCATTTGAAACTTATAGTTAATTTTCAATCAGTGTGTCAATTAACACTTTATATGCACCTCCATTAGAAAATAATTACTAATTACTTATTGAACTTGTAATTTGACAGACATTGCATTTATGGAAAGCTAAGAACATTCTTAAGAAACCCTTTTCATTTCATCAAATGTGGATGAAAAAAGTTGTTAGCTACATGTTTGAAGTAGAAAATACACAAGAACAAGCCAAAAACATGTTTTCAAGACATTTTTAAAGTTGATCATGTAGGGTTGTTATCCAAAGATATAATAGGTCTTATAAAGGTATACATTTTTTGGTTTGGTATTAGGATGAGTAGGAAAAAAGTTGGAATAAATGTGTTAAGGCATTTCAAAACTACATAATTTTTACATTACCACTTTTTGGCACACCATGATCCTGCACATACCCCACACCTTCTTCCAATCTTCCCATCCTTCAATTGAAATTCAATAGTTTTGAATCTTTTCACATCAACTAATTGTTTTCCAAAAGTAGTCAAAATATTTTCATGCAAACATTCATCTAACAAAGAAATATTGCCACACATATCACATGAACTAGAAAGACATGCATTGAAAAGAAAGTAGTGGTGATTAGGTGGCTTACAAAACAAACTTGATATGAAATCCTTTATAGTTTGATGGGGTATTTTTATACCACATTCCTATAACATTACTTTACTATGTGTGGTACCATGTATAGATCAAAATACATCATAATGGTAAAAAAATTGAATATGAGTTTTACAAAAATGTGTGATTATTTTCTTGTTAATCCTTACATACCATGGTTAAGATTTTTTAAAAGATCGTTGACTAATGGTAATATTTAATACATTACCATCTACAAATTTTTTGAACAATTCACTTTGAGTCATGTTCAAAAGGTGTTTAGGGTGTGGATCATGTATTTTTGAGCCAACTCTCAATTTAAGAATATCTCTTGAATTAGGTGATACTCTTTTATTATCATCCCAAAAAAATTCAGCCAAACTTTTGACTTCACTAGTAAGTTTCATATCAGATCTCGAGAGTCTACTAATAGAAGTCCAAAAACTATTTTATGGACCACATTAAAAATTAACCCTTCTCTTTACATCTCTTTCTAAACTCTTACAATTCACATTAAGATATCCACTTATGTTATTGATCAATCTTTTTTTAGTAGTTGATTCATTAACTAAAGCTGTTGTTATTGCTTGTCTTCCTACATTCTTATCTTTAGAGTGACTTCTCTTTTTGATAATATTAAAGGCACTAGCAATAGTGGATAGAAATTGTTTTAAAGACTCATTTTTATTCTTTGGTTTTGCATACTTTCCTAACATTTTCATAACATTTTGCATTTTAGACATTTTAATTAGTTGCAACATCAACTGACATTGAAACCCAAATTTCTTATTATAAAAAAATGTCTATATAATCTATTAGCATGTGTCCTAATTTGTCTCCACAAAACCAATCAATGAAGATTATTTAGCACATCATTATAAAAATGAAAATTATATTCATGTGCTTTAGTATCATTCATACATGTTTGTTCAGTACTTGGTGTTTCCATGTCTACATTCATACCATTGTTGTTTTCAATTGGCATTTCATTTTTGATGTTATTTGGAATTGTAGTCTCATTTTCATTTTTTCTTTGTATTTCTTTCAAGGTATGCATTTTCATTAGATTTTTTTTTTTATGATCATTTGGCAATCTATTCCCATGAAGAAAATCTAAATCATTTAAATCATAACCCGCGTCTAAAAATCACCAATTTCATCATGACAAAAAACTTGAGAATTTGGAGACACACCTGGATTGAATTTTTTATTAGAATGCACACCTAAATCTCCTTTTATAAGGTTCTCTTATTTAGCCTCTTCATCCATCGTGGTGTCCTCAATGTCTTTCTCTTGTGAAACATTGCTCAACTCTCTAATTCTTTATCTTCTCTCTCGTTGACATTGTGCTTCATTCTCATTGTTTTTTGCAATCTCCTCATTTGTCAAAAATTTTATTTTCTTCTTTCTTCATTGTTTTGTGATGCAGGATAATCTTGGGTGTAAGAAAAATCTTGTATCACCCAAAAATATTTTTTATTTCAGTCTTTTCTATTTTAATAAGGACTAGTAGATAGAGGGTTGTTATTTCTAGGAGCTTGCAATTTTTAGTAAGTTTGTCATACAAGCTCAAAATGTTCTCATTTTCTATAGGAAGGTTCATTTTAGAGTTATAAGCCTATCATAAAAATATTATTTCTCTACCTTAAGTATCAAAGAAGTTATTGTAGATTTTCGGTGGAAATATTTGCAGAAAAATATTTAGGCTCACTATTGCAAACCTTAGAGTGCTCGGATGAGGTTTAAAAACTCAACAAAAGGGTGCTAGCAATATCTTGAGCTTGTAGATTAGGAGTTGTAATTTCCAAAAAGTGGTCATAATAGCCAATTAGAGAAACTGTTTGTGAGTTATGGCCTTTCAAAGTTGGGCTACCTGAAATATCTAAAATAATTGTCAAAGATGTATTTGGCCAACTCTATATGTATTGTTAGAGTCTATTGGCCCTAGGTATTAAGTTTCAATATCTAGAATCTTCTTGGGTGGCATAAAATTGCCTATTTGAGAAAGGCTTGACCATTATCTAGGACAACTCTAGGTGTAGTTCACAGCATTGTCTTGCAGATTACTGTAATGAACGTGCCCATGTGGGTTAACATATTGTACTTGTGAATTCTATAATTTTTCATTTTTAGGAAAAATAAGAAGTCCATATTTTGTTCTCCCATTTTTTGTTGTTTCTTTGTTTCTATTATCAGTTTATGGTATTAAGGGGAGCACCCTTCATCAAGTGGTGTCAGAGCTAGAGTTCTTGAGTGTGTGGATAGATTGCTACCTATAACGTAGTTTGCACCAAGACCATGGTTTGGGATGAGCATGCAGATAGATTTTTGATTGTGAGGTAGTTTGCACTAGGGTTTCAGTGGAAGTACAAAAATATCTCTACAAAGAGAGTGTGACAAAAGAGCTGTAGGAGTTACACCTAAGGGTCTTAGAGCCCTCTAAAGACAAATGCAAGCATTAGAAGAACAAATTCTTAGAGGAATAAATCTTCTTGTAAGAGATGAAAGTGAGGATGAGGACGAAGATGAAAATGTTGAAGTAGAGGTAATTCTAAACCTAGATGAAGAAAGACTTTTTAGGTCCATCTCCAAGATTGGAAAAAGACCTAAGTTTGAAGTTCCCACATTTTTGGGAAATCTTAACCCAGAGGAGGTGATTAATAGGACCAGTGAACTAGAGGAGTACTTTGACTATGAAAATATTGAGGATCTTGATAGGGTCAAGTTTGCAAAGGCAAAACTGAAGGGACATGCAAATATTTGGTGGCAAGAGGTTTAGTTGGAACAAAATAGAAAGGGAAAGGAAAAAATAACCAGATGGGAACAAATGGTAGCTAAACTAAAGTGACAAATAATTCCTATGGATTATGAACATGATCTACTAAAGAGAATGTAAGGGTTGAAGCAAGCAAAAAAACCTGTTCAAAAGTATACCAAAGAGTTCTATTGAGTTCTCATTAGAACTAGCCATGTAGAAACTGATAAGGAGAAAGTGGCCTATTATCTTTATGGGTTAAGGCCAAGCATTCAAGATGAGTTGATTCTAGTTTTAATGAACATTATTAAGGAGGCATACCAATTTTCCCTAAAAGTTAAGGAAAAACTGAGCAAAATTTTTGACAAGAATAGCGGAAGAGGTCATGGTAGAAGATCTAACGAACAATTTTATGGAGGCTATAATGATGATAAGAAGAATAAGGATGAGGTTGGAAGTAGGAGTCAGAACCAAAGGGGAAATAATTCTAATTTTTTTCATGATTAGAACAATAGAGATCAGAAAGGAAGAGGTAGAGGACAAGGATCTAGAAGAGGCGGCTTCTATGGGAAATTTTTTCACTACGGAGAAGGGCATATAGAATTTGAATGTTCCTAGCACCAAAGAAGGATAGATCAAAGAACAAAAGGCTAGGTTAGAGTTGCACATGTTGATGAAGATGCTAGATCCTCACATTTTGAAGATGCCAAAAGAGGAGAAGTCTTAGTTAATAGAAGAGCCCTATTGAGTGGTGAGAATGAACTTGATCAAAGAAGGAGCTTGTTTCACACAAGTTGTAGATATAAAGATAAGTGTTGTGATGTGATCATTGATGGTGGAAGTACTAACAATCTGGTGTCAGAAATGACGGTCACAAAGTTTAAGCTGAAGAGACAGAAACACCCACGTCCATATTGTATTGCTTGTATGCAAGATGACCACAAGTTCATGGTCAATGAGTAGTGCTCAATAAAGTTCAAGATTGGAAGCTACCAGGACGAGGTACTATGTGATATCATACCTATGGACATATGTCATATGTTTTTGGGTAGGTCATGGTAGTTTGATAGACATGTTGTACACAATGACCGAGCACATACCTACACTCTGACCAAGGATGGAGTGACACATAACTTGAAACCATTGAAGGATAAAGAAGAAAAGGTATGTAGTGCTACTAGAATATGTTTTATTGATGGAAAAGAGTTTCTTAAAAGGTATGAAGAGTGAGCATATGTTTTTCTATAATTTCAAAAGATAGTAAAGAAGAAGTAGAGGAGGTACTTGTAGAAGTTGTAGATATGTTGGGAGATTTTTTTGATATTGTATCAGATAATGTACTTGACGGATTGCCCCAATGAGGAATATTAGTCACCAAATGGATTTGGTTCTAGGACCAATTTACCTAACATGGAAGTGCATAGAACGACACCAACAAAAAGTTAAGAATTGAATAGACAAGTTCATGAGTTGTTGCAAAAGGGGTTGATTCTAGAGAGTCTGAGTCCATGTGTTGTACCAACCATATTAGCACCAAAGTAGAATAGAGAATGGAGGATGTGTGTAGATTCTCATGCTATCAATAAGATCACAATCAAGTGCAAATTTTTATTGCCAAGGATGGATGATATTATGGACTATTTGAGTGGAGCTGAGTATTTCATAAAGATAGATCTAAAGAGTGGATACCATCAGATTTGTATTAGAGAGGCTGATGAGTGGAAGACTACTTTCAAGAAAAGGGAAGGACTATATGAGTGGTTAGTCATTCCTTTTGGGCTAACCAATGCACCAAGCACTTTCATGAGGCTCATGAATGAGGTACTGAAGGAGTTTCTGGGTAAGTCTGTCATTATTTACCTAGATGATATTTTGATCTTTAGTAAGACATTGGAGGAGCATTTGATCTATATTTGCAAGTTTTTTGATAAGTTGAGGAAAGACAAGTTGATAAACCTAAAGAAGTGCAATTTTGTAAAGAAGGAGTTGGTGTACCTAGGATTTGTAGTCTCAACAAAAGGTCTGAAAATGGACCTAAAGAAAGTGTAGGTTATCTTTGAATGACATATTCCAAGGAGTGTGACAGAGGTAAGATTTTTTGTGGACTGACTAGGATTTTCTAGGTAAGTTTTCCATTGTTTACCTAAATGATATTTTGATCTTTAGTAAGACATTAGAGGAGAATTTGATCCATATTCACAAGGTGTTTGATAAGTTGAGGGATGACAAGTTGTTGATAAACCTGAAGAAGTGCATTTTTGTAATGAAGAAGTTTGTGTACTTGGAATTTGTAGTCTTAGTAGAAGGCTTGAAAATGGACCCAGAGAAAGTGAAGGCTATACTTGAATGGCCTACTCCAAGTAGTGTAATAGAGGTAAGATCCTTTCATGGTCTGGCTAGTTTTTATAGAAAGTTCATATGAAGTTTTAGCAGTATTTGTGGACCCTTGACTAAAATAATGAGAGGGGATAGGAAAGAATCTAAGTGGACTATAGGAGCAGATAAGAGTTTTAATCTATTGAAATAGAAAGTTACCGAGCAACTTGTTTTAGCACTTGTTGATTTTAACAAGATATTTCAAGTAGACTGTGATGCTAGTGGTACTACAATAGGAGCTATTATGAGCCAAGAAGGTAGATTTGTTTCTTATTTTAGTGAGAAATTGAATGATACAAAAAGAAAATATTTTGTTTATGATTAGGAATTTTATGCTATAGTTCAAGCATTAAAGAAGTGGAGACACTATCTTCTTCCTAAGGATTTTTCTTTGTATACTAATCATCAAGCTTTGCAATATTTAAATAGTAAGGAAAAATTGAACCAAAGGCATTTGAAGTGGGTTGAGTTTTTGCAAAGTTATACATTTTTTTTGAAACACAGGAGTGGGAAGTTTAATAGAGTTGTAGATGCTCTTAGTAGAAGAAAAATTTTGCTAACATAAATACAAATAGAAGTGATTGGGTTCAAGGAACTTAGTACTTTGTATCTAGATGATCCTGATTTTGGTGAAGAGTGGAAGGCTTGTATAGAACCTGTTACACTTAATAGGATAAAGTGGCTAGATTTCATGATCCAAGATAGTATGTTGTTCAAAGGAAGCCAGTTGTGCATTCCCACAATTTCAATGAGAGAGAATCTCATCAAGGAGAAGCATAGTGGAGGATTACCTAGACATTTTGGTAGAGATAAAACTATAGCTTTGGTTGCTGAGAATTATTACTGGTTGTAGTTGTAGCAAGATGTGAAGAAATTTATATAGAGTTGCAAAGTATGTCAGATGGCGAAAGGAATGGAGTAGAATACAAGGTTAAATCAGGCATAACATGTAATAGAGAAATCATGGGAGGATTCCAACATGGATTTTGTTCTTGGATTACTGAGGAGACAACATGGACATGATTCTATTTTTTTGGTGGTTGATAGGTTTTCAAAGATCACACATTTTATTCCTCGCAAGAAGTTTAGTGTTGTTGTTCATGTTGTAGAATTGTTTTTCAGAGAACTGGTGAGACTACATGGTTTTCCAAAGAGTATAGTTTTAGATTGAGATACCAAATTTTTTGGGTATTTCTAGCGCACACTGTGGAAGAAGTTGAAGAAAGATTTTATGTTCAGTTCATCACATCATCCATAGACTGATGAACATATAGAAGTTGTGAATCACATTTTGGGAAACTTGTTGAGATGTTTGGTTGGAGACAAGCCAAAATGATGGGATCTAATTTTACCATAGGAAAAATTTGCATGTAATAATTTGTTGGAAATATTCAAGATATAACAAGTTACTGAGAGGGGAGGGGTGAATTAGTAACAATACAACTTTTAAGTTAATTCAACATAAACTGGAAAATCATTCATTCATCTAATTTGATGCATGCAAGAGATAAATAAATATTCATAACACATATGCACAGAGATTTTGGTAACCCAGAAACCTTCCAAAATAGAAAGTAAAACTAGGGTGGGGATGAAACCCACAAAGCTTCTTCTTTGCAGCAGGAAGTTAGCCGGTTAAGGCATACAATGATCACTTCTAGTGATCTTCCCTGTTAGGAGCAAAGAGGATTGCTAGATCCACCTTGTTAAAGGATTTAAAACATACTTTACAAGTATGCACTCTGTTAGGAGATTTATACAAAGACTATTAAGTCTACCTTGTTAGAGGATTTTTAGATGATTCACCTATTAGGATGAACGAATCAGATCTACATATACCTTGATTAGATCCTTTGCAATAATCACCTCTTGTGATTGATGAAATCTTTATTGCACCCTGTGAACCTTGCTAATATACTACTCTGCTGCTGAATTCGCATCTGTCTCTTTTCTCACAATATGTACATATTCATACATGTCTCTTATACATTACAACAATTACAACTCTATATTATATACCATTTAGTAATTATAGATGCAAGGTTGGCTGAACACAAGTAAACAAAACATAACTGAGTTGGCCAAATAGTAAAATAAACTCAGGTTCTTCAGATAGACTTGATGACCTTCTGATACACGGCATCCACTACATTACACGACATCATCATGCACTCGATAGAGGTAGGGGCTTGGTTCATACTAGTCATACAACATTGCGTGGAACTCGGTAACCATTGGTGACTCGATAGATATAGTGTCACTCAGTAAAAACTAATTTCTTTGTTAATCGACTGAGCTCAATTAACATTGAGTCCTTCTTTACTCGGTCAATACTGAGTTCATCTTTACTCGGTTAACACTAAGTACATCTTCACTCGGTTAACACTGCGTCCATCTTTACTCGATTAACACTGCTTCTATCTTTACTCGATTAACACTCCACTTGGTTAACACTAAGTGCATCTTCACTCAGTTAACACTAAGTGCAACTTTACTCGGTTTGAACTGTGTCTTTGACGCTTGCTTTGAATTGTGTCTTCGACACTCAGTTTGGACTATGTCTTTGATGCTCGGTTTGAACTATGTCTTCGACGCTCAGTTTGAACTGTATCTTTGACGCTCGATTTGAATTGTATAATGAGTGTTGTCACTAATGGCAAACACCTTTATGCCAACAATCTCCCCCTTTGGCATTAGTGACAAAAACAATTATGAATCAAAGTTTATGTTCAAAATAAAAATGACATACAGTTCAAAATTGATCTTTTTGCAAATCTTGTAACACATATCCTTTTATTTACATATATCTCACCCATACAATATGTACAGTATTTATAAGTCAATACATATATCTTTTGCACAGTTAGCTCTTGAAGTCTATCTGCCCCTTTTTGACAATAATGCCAAACAGTATATATTTACACAGAGATTCCAAAATGAGAGATAAATTATGAATGTACCTTGAGAATAAGATCCAAAGTCTTATCCCAATTTTCTTGCAAAATTTTGCTGGTGGAGAGTGCAATTTGAACTTGTGCAGAGAGTTCAATCATGTGATCTGCAATAGAGAAGTTGTTGTCATGGATCAATGTTTTAGAATGAGCAATATGCTTCTACATTGTGTCCATGATAGGAAGGATCATATTCTGGATGTCAATTAGAGTAGACCTGATCCTTGCTTCCTCTCTCAACAATTCTGTCTATTTCTCTGACAAAAACCTTATTCTTAGATGATGGGATGAACTTGCACTGTGGTCAGATTGCATCATTTGGGCACTGACCTTCATATCCACATCAATTTTATTCAACTTTTCTCTTATTTCCTTAGTAAATTTGGTAACATCATAGAGTTTTCCAAAAAGTGAAGTTACATTATTAAAAGAATGTTCAAAATTACTCAAAATTGTAGACAATTATACTTGTTTTACTACAATATGCTCAGCAATATGCTCAAGCACCTTATTGTCAAATTTCTTCTCTGCCTTTTCAATCAATTTCTCTTGGTCGGAGCTGTCCTCATTAAATTTATACACAACCTCTTCTAACTGAATCAAAATGTGTTGAGTAGAATCTATTTCAACACCTATAGCATCTGTTATGATATTCTTAGCATTCTCAATAATGCTATATTCCCGGTCTCTCTCATGCCTCAGCTATTTTTGCCTAGCTTTCTGCTCTAATAGCTGACTAAGCATTCTCATTTCATCAACTGATGCAGTATCTAGATCTATCTTAGGAATGACAATGTCCTTATCCAGATCTATTTCCTCATCCACTTCCTTACTGGAAAACATGTATCTCTTTGGTTTTTCTATAGTGATTGCACCTTTACCTTTTGAAATTGAAACAATAGTTGATGATGTTGGACTAGCTGACAAAACTAGAATAGAACTAACTAGAGAAAGATTGAGAGAAGTGCTAATAGTATCAAAAATTGGTGTTGCTCCCAAAATTGTTGTATAGGATGGAGTGGGAGAACTAACAGTTGCCAAAATTGGAGCAGGAGAAGTCAAAATTGTAGTACCTGTAGGTACACTTACTGTACACTCTGCAGTAGAAGTTGATATACTTGAGAAACTTACTGCTGTGACTGAGGATAACTCGGTCAAAGAAGGTGGCTGCAACTCGGTTAATGAAGTGGTAGACACTTGCATATATGGTACCCAGAGCTGAGAGGAGATAGGTGAAGATTGATCAATTGATGAGGCTATTGAGCTCACAATCTCACTAGTAGAAGCTATCTCCACAGTTGATGTACCTATTTTAGGTGGAGAGTGAGGAAGAGATGCAATGACTTCGGCTACAATTATTAGTGGATCTTCTTCCTCCTTATCTTGTTCTACTTCTTCCTCAACTTCTAACATTAATGATTGCAGGTCTTCTGGAATGTCTTCAATGTCATCACCATCATCATCATCATCATTATCATCACTGTTGTCACTGTCCTTGATTTCAATAGTATCATCACTAAGTTTGTGTAGATGATAGATATTTTTCCACATGTTTGTTGCATCATTTACTACATGCTCAATGTCTTTGACAAGTATCAAACAAGTGTGGAATCTAATCATCATGTTACCTTCATGGTCTTTCAGTGATTTCTTCACTTCAGTATCAGTGAGACTCGGTAGGAGATTCCTTAGGGTCTGCTCATAAATGTCTTTGACAGTCTTGGTTGTAGCTTCCCATCTTGGTTGCAACCTCTCCAATAGCTCTTTGGAGATCTGAGAGGCTATCTGGTCTAGGGAGTACTTCCATTTACCCATTTTGTTCAATACCAGTTCCTCAATCTGCATTTTCTCCTATTATGTTTTGGTTTCAAACTTTAATGCTTTGAAGTTTGTGAAGCTAGCTCCTGCATCTAATTGCTTCAGTCTTTCCTCAAGGGTGAGTGGAGGCTTAACAAGTACATGTTCATTCTTTCCCTGTCTTGTTCTCCTGGAGAACACTGCAGTAGTTTGCTTTGTAGGTTTGGTGATAGTCACCTTACCTTTCTTTCATTGAGGTTTTTCTTCTTTTTCAGACTCGGTTTCCTCCTCTTCTTCATCTTCTCCTCTCCCTTCTGTTATCATGAGAGGGCCAACATCTATTTTCAATTTGGCTATGCTCCTCTTTCCCTTGCTAATGGCTTGAGGGATTTTAACTTGAAGCTCAATTCTAGCCTTAGCTTCATCATATGTTCCAAAAACTGGTTTCCTTGGGTCTACAGGTTCATTTACCAGTGCTTCTATGATGTCCCTAGTTTCATCAATACTTACCTCATAGGGAAGAGGTTTCACCCATGCTACCCAAGGCTTGACTATCTGTATGTATACCTTGTCACAGTCTACCATGAAACATACATCTTCCTTGTACTCTTCAACAAGTCTTGGAGGAATTCGGAACCTATTGTTCATTCTTTCCTTAAATTCTTCAAAATAACTATCCAAAACACCGTCAAAATTTTCACCTAATTTGACGATGAATTCATTAATTTGATAAAGAATTGGGATATCCTTTTCCCATACTATTTATCCTTTAGATGGAAAGGACTTTAGAACATAGAAAAACAAACAAATCAAAAGTGAACCAAATTTATAGGAGTTGTTCTTGGAAGTCCTTATGCTTTCCATATTTTTATTGAATTGGGACAAAAGCAATTTCGATAAATCAAACTCTGCATTCTTCTTTACTATTTTATATGCCAAATCAACAGCTTCATAGGATACACTGTTTGGACGGCTTGAAATGTAGATTTTATGAGCAATGACATGAATGCCAAATCTCAATTCAACGTCAGCTACTATACTGAGCTTAATTCCTCTGCCATCCCATTCTACTTGGGTTAGTCTCTACAATTCTTCCCGACCTAGGGTTTTGGTAGTCTTGGCTTTGCTCAACATGGGGAGTCTAGTAATTTTGTTAATCATTTTCTTAGTGATAGGTATTGGTTGCTCTAACCACAATTGGCCATTGTGAACCCGACTGAGTACATACCTAACCCATTTTACTTGAAATTTCCTTGGCAAATGCGAAATATGGGTTAACCCTGTTGTTTCAAGATGATTATGTTCGGGTTTCAAGGTTCCATCTATGCTCATTTCACCTTGGGCATTGTCAATTTCTAGGTTTCCAAGTTCTTGAATGGAACACTTGAAATGAGAGAAAATATCATTAATAAGAAGTACCTTTGGAGGGATTTGTGACTGAGCACCGTTAGGGTCCAATGATTCTGCAATTGCCGGTGCCAATTTGAAGTTCAGGGTCTTCCATTCCTCTCCTCTAACCAGCATTTCTGAACCTTTCTTTGTCTTGGAGCTACCACTTCCAGATGCCATTGCTACTCGGTAGGTGTAGAAAATATTTGAACAGATTCTTTGCCCTTTTGAAAAAATTCACTCGAAAATGCTTTAAGCTCGCTCTAGAATCGCAGAAGATAACTTAGCTCTTTGTTCATAGTGAAAAATGAGATCAAATTTTTCCCCTTTTGACAACAAATTTGCCATAAATGTTTTGGTACGATGGTAGATGAAATGATAGGTTGTCATCCACTAGCTTGGTAGATATTATCAACTCGACGATCAAATGAAAACATTGAAGTACAGACCTAACTCGGTTAGGTCATGAACTGACTTTGCTCGATTGACACAACTCGGTCAATGAAACTTTGTTGCACCTGACCAAACTCGGTAAAGTCTCTTACCGACCTAACTTGGTAACTGCTACTTGGTTAATGAATCTTTGTTACACCTGACCGAACTCGGTAAAGTCTTGAACCGTCCTGAAGTCAAAGTGTATCTGAAATACTGATTTGATCATCCTTCTTCCTTTGGAGCTGCTTAGGATAAATCTTGGAGGATGCAATTCCAATCTTTCTTTTACGAATATTAATTGGAAATGGTGGAATCACCCATTTCTTGAGTGACATTTCCATTACTTGATTTATTTTGCTCGGTAGATTTTGGAATCCACTGTTGCTTCATTTGCTTCCGAATGTTGCTTGCTTTGATTTTCTTCTCATCTTCAATTCTTTTGATATTCATGCAATTTTTAGCTATATGACCAAGTTCTGTACATGTATAGCATCTTACTGTAGTGTCCTTTTTCCTTAGGTGATGTCTAGCACAATTTATGCTAGAATGTCCATATTCTCCACAATAGTGACATCTGCACCAAGTGTTGTAGTCCCATCCAAATATGGCTTTGACAATCTGTTTAGCTAGATTGAATGATTTGGCTTTGCATTGGAATGCTTTGTGACCATGCTTTTTGCATTTGTGACAGTTTTCCTCAAATTTTGGTTTTTCTTTACACTCATTTGGCTTATGACCATGTTGATTGCAATTGAAGCATTTGCCACTAAATTTTGCTTTCCCATTGCTCCAGCATTTATTTGATGTATGTCCTAACCTACCACAGTGATTACAAGTGGGTCTTTTATTCCTTTGTTCACCTTGTTTAGAGGATTCACCTTCTTCCTTGTATCCAAGACCAGCTTTACCCTTTTGTCTATGAAGGTTTTCCTCATTTTGTTGATTTAATTGATTTATATCTGTTTGGGATTTCATCATTCTTTCATTGACTTGCCTTTTAGAGATTAGGTCATTTTCCAAGCTTTCATTGATTTTTCTCTTAGTTCTTAAGTCACTCTGTAGACTTTCATTGATTTTCTTTTCAGTGTTTAAATCATTCCTTATTCTTTCATTTTGTGCTCTGAGAATCCTGATTTCTTCATTTGCATTAGAGAGTTGGTCTATAAGATCTTCATGCTGATGGGATTGATTATGAATTTCATGACTTCTATCTTCCAATTCTTCTTGTGCTTTGTTTCTTTGTTCCAAAACTTCACATAGCCTGATTGACTGTATTTCTTGCTCTATTTTAAGCTTTCTTACCTCTTCTTGCAGAGATCCATTCTTTTCTAGAAGTTCTTTGATTGCTTTGTCAGCTTCTTCTAAATTACTTGATGGTAACAAATCTTCAATCATTTCTTCAACATAAAGATGGTCATTCATTTGTCTTGCAAGTTCCTTTCTTCTTTTTAGGGATTGAGAAAGATGTTCCTTTGCTTCTTTGAGTTGAACCATGGCCATTTCTAGATCTAACTTTTCATTTTCTATAACTTTCTCCAGTCTGAATATCTCCATTGACTTTGATCTTTGCTCAAGCTGTCAAGCTTTGTCCTGAGAACCAAATAGCTCTGATATCAATTGTTGGAAATATTCAAGATATAACAAGTTACTGAGAGGGGAGGGTTGAATCAGTAACAATACAACTTTTAAGTTAATTCAGCATAAACTAGAAAATCATTCATTCATCTAATCTGATGCATGCAAGAGATAAATAAATATTCATAACACATATGCATAGAGATTTTGGTGACCCAGAAACTATCCAAAATAGAAAGTAAAACTGGGGTGGGGATGAAACCCACAAAGCTTCTTTTCTACAGTAGGAAGTTAGCCGATTAAGGCATACAATGATCACTTCTGGTGATCTGCCCTATTAGGAGCAAAGAGGATTGCTAGATCCACCTTGTTAAAGGATTTAAAACAAACTTTACAAGTATGCACTCTGTTAGGAGATTTATACAAAGACTATTAAGTCTACCTTGTTAGAGGATTTTTAGATGATTTACCTATTAGGATGAACCAATCAGATCTACATATACCTTGATTAGATCCTTTGCAATAATCACCTCTTGTGATTGATGAAATCTTTACTACACCTTTTGAACCTTGCTAATATACTACTCTACTATTGAATTCGCATTTGTCTCTTGTGTCACAATATGTACATATTCATACATGTCTCTTATACATTACAACAATTACAACTCTGTATTATATACCATTTTAGTAATTATAGATACAAGGTCGGCTGAACACAAGTAAACAAAATATAACTAAGTCAGCCAAATAGTAAAATAAACTTGGGTTCTTCAGACAGACTTGATGACCTTCTGATGCACAGCATCCACTACGTTACATGACATCATCATGCACTCGGTAGAGGTAGGGGCTCGGTTCATACTAGTCATACAATGTTGCCTGGAACTTGGTAACCATTGGTGACTCGGTAGATATAATGTCATTCGGTAAAAACTAATTTCTTTGTTAACCGACTGAGCTCAGTTAACACTGAGTCCTTCTTCACTCGGTCAATACTGAGTCCATCTTTACTCGGTTAACACTAAGTACATCTTCACTCAGTTAACACTGCATCCATCTTTACTCGGTTAACACTGCTTCTATCTTTACTCGGTTAACACTCCACTCAGTTAACACTAAGTGCATTTTCACTCGGTTAACACTAAGTGCAACTTTACTCGATTTGAACTGTGTCTTTGATGCTCAATTTGAACTGTGTCTTCGACACTTAGTTTGAACTGTGTCTTTGACGCTCGGTTTGAACTGTGTCTTCGACGCTCGGTTTGAACTGTATCTTCAACGCTCGGTTTGAATTGTATAATGAGTGTTGTCACTAATAGAAAATACCTTTATGCCAACATAATTATGTAAATAGGAGTACTAGTAAATCACCATTCCAAATTGTATATTGGAGTGGTCCTAGAAATGCTTCTAAATTGAGGTAGGGAGAGATAAGTAGTGTTGAAGCAGAAGAATTTGTGGAACACTTGAAGAACATCCATGAGAAGGTGAGGAAACACATAATAAAGATGAATACACAATATAAAGCTAAGGAAGATGTGAAAAAGTGGTATAAAGAATTTTAGATTGGAGATGAAGTCATGGTTCATTTGAGCAAAGAGAATTTTCCAGTGGGTACATATAAAAAGTTGAAGATGAAGAAGTTTGGACCATGTAAGATAGTGAAAAGGCATGATTTTGGAAATGCTTATGAAGTGGAGTTTCTTGTTGAATTCATTATTTCACTAGTATTTAACATTTTAGATTTAATTGAGTATTATGAAGGAGGTGATGGAGATGAAGTTGTAGAAGCCCAGTGGAGTATTCCAATAGCTAGTTTGGATACAAAGGAGATTAAGGAGATACTGGATAGTCTTGTTGGTAAAAGTACAAGGAGAAAAACTTATGAGGAATATCTAATCAAATGGAAAGGGAAGCCATCAGAGGATTCATCATGGCTAGCAAGGGAGGAGGTTAACAATCTTAGTTTTCCTTTGAACACCTGAGACATGACAGAGTCACTTCTCAAATTACCCTAGGTGTCTGATGCAGGAGCATCCTAGGTGTAAGAGCAATCTTGCATCACCCAAAAATATTTTTTATTTCAATCATTTTCTATTTTAATAAAGACTAGTAGACAAGGTGTTGCTATTTCTAGGATCTTGCTATTCTTAGTAAGTTTGTCATATGAGCTCAAAATGTTCTTATTTTCTATAGAATTCTTATTGCTTTAGCTTAAGTATTGTAGAAGTTACTGCAGATGTTTGTTAGAAATATTTTCAAAAACATCTTCGGGCTCATCATTGGAGGCATTAGAGTGCTTGGATGAGGTCTAAAAACATGACAAAAGGACACTAGTGTCATCTCAAGCCAATAGATCAAGAGCTGGCATTTCTAAAAAATTGTTATAATAGTCAATCAGAGCAACGGTTCATGAGTTTTGGCCTTTCAAAGTTAGGCTACCCGAAATGTCTAAAATAATTGCCAAAGATGTATTTGGCTAACTCTATATGTATTGTTAGTGTCTATCAGCCTTAGGTATTAAGTTCCAATGTCTAGAACCTTCCCGGACGACATAATATTGCCTATTTAAGAAAGGCCTGAACATTCTCTAGGACAACTCTAGGTGTAGTTTGCAACATTGTCTTGTAGATTACTGTAATGAAGGGGCCCATACGGGTTAGCATATTATACTTGTGAATTCTGTAAGTCCAAATTTGCAATGCAAACAAGAAGTCCATTTTTTTTCTCGCATTAAGGGGAGCACCCTTCACCATTTTGATCCCATGTTTGCACCAGTTTTGAATTTGAATTAATAGCTTGCAAATTATAGAAGATGACAAGAAAATAAAATAATTATAATAGAAATTCATTGTTGCAGTTCAAAACTATTATTCAATCAATGCAATCAATTAAAAAAATCTTTGTGGGGGATCTTTTGGGGCCCAATGGGTACATCAAAATCAGGTATCCAATTTAAAATTGAGTGCTCTATTTTGTTAATGGCTAAATTCAAATCAGGCACTTGATTTTTGAATTACAAATTAGGTGCTTGACTCTGGTGCCATGGATAGGAATTTTCCATAGGCAAGAATTCCCAGTGGGTTTTTCCTTGGGGAAGGCATGACATAGGCTTGATGGGACCAAGCCTATGCCTTTATGAACCAAATTTTGATTAAGGCATTTAATCAACAATTTTAGGGATTGTCATAGTTTTTATACAATCATCGCCATTGAATTTTTTGACAAAATGAAAACCCACTATAGGTCTTACTGTTCTAATTTCAAAAATGTAAATTTTATAGTGTCATGAGTTCATTTGCTATTTTTCCATTATTTATTAATCAAAAGTATCTCTTAAAAATTAAATAGTGAGATTCACTAAAACTTTAATAACATTTTTAATTTTTCATATTAATTTACATGTCATCAATCTTCACACAATTCTTTTGAAGTTAAAAAAAAATTCCAAATAAATTAAATTTTGGTTAAATTATGACTTTTGTACACAAGAGGTTTTAGAAATTAGCTTAATCATCAATTAAAAATTAATATTAAAAAAAATTCAAGAAAATTATTCTCATCAATATTTGGTGTGTAAGGTAACTTCATTAAAAAGGATTCACAAAAATTCATTTAGTTGTGTCAAATTATGGTGTTCATACACAAGCATTGTATGGTCCTGAAACATACATTTTGAAAAAGTGATTTTTAAAGATCCATACCAAAAGAAATCTATCATATGGGTATACAAATAAATTATATATTCAAAAAGGAGATTCTAGGAACTACAATTTTTCTTTCTGAATTTTTTTAATATTTAATCTCTAAATGCTTCAAATTTTAGCATCAATTGACAATATATTTCAAAAATAAGAAAAACACTTCCACCTTTTGGCCAGAAGTGAGACCCAAATTCTTGCACTGACCCATCTCTATAAATAGAAAATTTAGATATTTTTCTGCTTAACCAAAATCATCCATTCTAGAGTTATGTAGGATTCAATGAATCTACCCATTTTTTCATTTGATTTTGTTAGAGTAAATAATTAATTTACTAATTATTTACTTAAGATTACTTAGGTAAATGCATTTCATTTATTAGTTGTAGTCTAGGAGTTAGCTATAAGTTGTTCACAATACGGGAGTTTGTTCTCTCCTAAGTTATACTTATTCTCTCACCTTGTTCGAAACTTTTCACCTCATGTGGATGTATGCTTAGCTGTCACACTTATCTCCTAGCATCTTCTAGTTTGTTCTAAGAGATTCCTTGAGCTCTTTATATTTGGGCTCCCTCATTGTATTTCACAACTCATATCACATTCTCATTGTAAATACATATTTTTTTGTGTTTGCATATCTTGTTATCTCTCATGTCCATTTAGGGTTTTTCTCTTGCTCCACGCTCTTCCTTCCTTGGCTTCCCTTTGACATGTTATTGAATGTAAGTGATCTTAGCTGTCTTCAGAGTTGAATTTTATCAAATCCAACATGGTATCAGAGCCTTCCTATTTTTGCTTCATTGAAATATTTTTGAAACCATGATTCAGAGACATAAATCCTAGTTTGTTTGTGCATTTTTTTTCAAATCAAGAGAACAATATTTTTTTGGAGCACTTTGAACCCAAATGGACACTGCCATTAGATCTGAAAGGCAGTTTGCAGTCAAAATTCATATAAAACTTTTCATTTTTGGACACAGGGCTTTGGGAGGCAAAAAAATTTAGTTGTAAGAGGTTTCCATATGGTTGTACGGACAATTTTGACATAAAAAAAATATAAAATATAAAATTGGGCACACAACCCAATAGCCACCGCGATGTTGCCCTTGTGTTGCTCCCTAACCTCCTCCTCCGGTGCTACATTACAGAACCGCCCCGCCACCATGGGCCTGCCAACTCATAGCCTATGCCCTGCCTCGGCTGGCTGCACTGCCTAGTCTCCTCCTTGATGTCGCTCGCTTTGTCAAAAACATCGTCAGTACACAATTAGCACTAACGGGTGTCCTGTTAGCTACTGCATTAGCTTTTTGATATAGTCACAGCCCCATCAGCACCTGCTAGGGTGTGATACATGGCAGGTCTACCACATGGCACTTTGCCATGTGACCCCTGCCACATAATCTTCTTTCCACATGGTGTTCCATGTGGCACCTTTTTTTTTTGCATTGATGGCTGCAAGTCATCAAATTTAAACAAGTGTTTTCCTGACATCAGCACTACATCAACAACTTCCTGCCTCTCCTTCAAAGTCTTTTTTAACCTACTTGCAATTTTTTGGCCATAACTTAGGCATACAGAGGTATTTTTTCAATCTGAAAGAAGCATCAAAAAGTTGGTTTTGAGACAAAGATATTAGTGTAGGTATTTTTAGGTTTTGATGCATTTTTATTGCCCTTTTTAAAGTTAAAGTTTGAAGTCATATTTTTGACTCTAACAAGCTTTTAGTTTGTGTCTTATGTCAATTTTTTTAAAACATTATATTTTTGAAAAATTGGTTTTGTCATCTTTTCAGAAATGTAGTCATTTTCTTTAGATTATTTTGGCCCATGCTCTTTCTATCATTATTTTGACATTTTCGGTCCATGGTGGATATCTTGGGTGTTTTAGGTCCGAGGATCATTTTCCTGACATGGTTTCTTTTGTTTTGGGCTATCCTATCTTTTGAGTCAGCTTTTTTTCTATTTTAATCATTGTAGAATTTATTTGTAAGCACTTTTGTATATGCACTAAGATAAAGTGTCACTTTTTGTATTTTGAGTTCATGAACATTGTTCTTGAGTCAGTTGTACATGCACTTTTTTTATATAAATCACCATGGGGGGATAATTGTTTGCTATTTTAGGAATTCTCCCATTGTCAAGTGAGTGTCCCTTCCACAACATTAGCCTCGTACAACATCAGTGTGACTGTGTCTTTATAAGTGTTTGTACCTCTTCCTCTCTCATCGTTCTTGGTTCGTCTACAGGAGATTTTTGACCCACCTTTTTAGTTGCCTGTCATCTCACCCCATCTTCATTAAGGGGGGGTTATGCTATTGTTCTAATGCATCTTTGGTTTGATGGTTTGTTAGAGTGAGCTATGTATTCAGTGGTTGATCCTATATACAAGGCGATTACAGTGGTTGGCTATCTATGCATTTTGGTGAGATAGATCATCTACAATATAGACATGCTCAGTTCATGCCTTCTTCTTCCATGGAGGTTCTTCAAATTAGCAGTTTCTTCTTGATGACAGATTTTGTAGCTTCTTCATGCTTTAGTGATGCTCTTCATGATCACTCATTGTTCCTGTTTTAGGGGACATTTCCCTAGTTGGAGGCTTCTTTAGTTCTTCACTAGGTTTACCTCTTTTTGGGGGAGGGTTTTTCCCATGTGGTTTTCTCTCTTTCCTCATTTTTAGAGGTTGCATCTTTTGCATTTGTAAATGGGTACCTAACATGGCCTCATTGTCAGGACCCATTCTGCATTCTGCATTTCATCTTAGTTTTGTGAGCTTAAGACATTTCCCTAAGTTTCACTTAAGGGGGGATGTTAGAGTAAATAATTAATTTACTAATTATTTATTTTATTTACTTAAGCCTAGGTAAATGCATTTCATTTATTAGTTGTAGTCTAGGAATTAGTTATAAGTTGTTGACGACACAGAAGTTTGTTCTCTCCTAAGTTATACTTATCCTCTCACCTTGTTTGAGGACTTCCCACCTCATGTGGAAGTATGCTTAGTTGTCACATTTATCTCTTAGTGTCTTCTAACTTGTTCTAGGAGATTCTTGGAACTCTTTATATTTAGGCTCCCTCATTGTATTTCACAACTCATATCACATTGTCATTGTAAATACATTTTTTCTTATGTTTGCATATATTATTGTCTCTCATGTCCATTTAAGGTTTTTCTCTTGCTCCACACTCTTCCTTCCTTGGATTCCCTTTGACAGGTTATTGTACGCAAGTGAGCTTGGGGATCTTTGGAGTTGGATTTCATCAACTCCAACATGGTATCAGAGCCTTCTTACTATTGCTTCATTGAAAGATTTTTGAAGCAATGATTCAGAGACACAAACCCTAGTTTGTTTATGCATTTTTTTTCAAATCAGTAGAACAACATTTTTTTGGAGCACTTTGGACCCAAACGAATGCTACCATTGGATCTTAAAGGTCGTTTGCAATCAAGATTCATATAAAACTTTTCATTTTTGGACACAGGACTCTGGGAGGCAAAAAAAAATTTGTTGCAAGAGGTTTCTGTATGGTCGTATGGATGATTTCAACATAAAAATAATATAAAATATAAAATTGGGCGCGGTGGCACCCTTACGCTACTCCCTAGCCTCCTCCATTGGCCCAACACTATAGAACTGCCATGCCACTGCAGCCCTGCTGGCTCGTAGCCTGCACCCCCCCTCGGCCAGCTACGCCACCCAGTCTCCTCCATTGCGCCGATTGCTTCGTCAACAACATTGTCAGTGCATAGTCAGCACCAACTGGTGTCCCGTCAGGTACTGCATCAACTTTTTGATACAATCACAACATCGTCAACACCTGTTAGGGTGTGACAAGTGGTAGGTCTACCACGTGGCATTTTGCCACATGGCCCTTGCCACATCATCTTCTTTTCCATATGGCACCTTTTTTTTTTGCATTGACAGGTCGCAAGCCGTCAAATTTAAACAAGTGTTTTGCTAATGTCAGCATGATGTCAGTACCTTCCTACCTCTTTTTCAAGGTCATTTTTGACCTACTTGTAGATTTTTGGCAATAAGTTATGCATATGGAGATATTTTTCTGATCGAAAAGAAGGGCCAAAAAGTTGGTTCCAAGATGAAGATATTGGTGCAGGTATTTTTAGGTTTTGATGTATTTTTATTGCCCATTTTTTTAGTTGAATTTTGAATTCTTATTTTTGACTCTGGCAAGCTTTTCTTTTGTGTCCCAAGTCAACTTTTTTAAAACATTGTATTTTTGAAAAGTTGGTTTTGTCATCTTTTCAAAAATGTAGTCCTTTTCCTTAGATTTTGGCCCATGCTCTTTCTATCATTATTTTGGCATTTTCAGTCCATGGTGGATATCTTGGGTGTTTTAGGTTTGAGGATCATTTTCTTGGCATGGTTTCCTTTGTTTTGGGCTGCCCTATCTTTTGAGTCAACTTTTTTCTTATTTTGATCATTGTAGACATCATTTGTAAGCACTTTTGTATACGCACTGAGATAAAGTGTCACTTTTTCATTTTGGGTTCATGAACATTGTTCTTGAGTTAGTTGTACATGCACTTTTTTTATATAAAGCACCATGGGAGGAATAGTTTTTTTCTATTTTAGGCACTCTCCCTTTGTCAAGTGAGTGTCCCTTCTATGACATTAGTCCCATGTAATGTTAGTGAGACCGTGTCTTTATAGGTGTTTGTACCTTTTCCTCTCTCATTTTTCTTGGTTCGTTTGCAGGAGATTTTTGGCCCACCTTTATAGTTGCCTATTATCTCACCCCATCTTCATTAAGGGGGCTTATGCTATTGTTCTAATGCATCCTTGGTTCTATAGTTTATTAGTGTGAGCTATGTATTCAGTGGTTGATCCTATATACAAGGTGATTGCAGTGGTTGGCTACCTATGCATTTCGATGAGATGGATCATCTACCATATAGACACACTTGGTTCATGCCTTTTTCTTCCATGGAGGTTCTTTAGATTAGTGGTTTCTTCTTGATGGAAGATTTTGCAGCTTCTTCATGCTTCAGTGATGCTCTTCATGATCACTCCTTGTTCTTGTTTTAGGAGAAATTCTCCTAGTTGGAGGCTTCTTCAGTTCTTCACTAGGTTTGCCTTTTTTTGGGGGAGGGTTTTTCCCATGTGATTTTCTCTCTTTCCCCATTTTCAAAGGTTGTATCTTTTGCATTTGTACATGGGTACTTAACATGGCCTCATTGCCGGGACCCATTCTGCATTCTGCATTTCATCTTAGTCTTGTGAGCTTAAGGCATTTCCCTAAGTTGCACTTAAAGGGGGGTGACTAATTATTTATTTTATTTACTTAAGCTTACTTATGCAAATGCATTTCATTTATTATTTGTAGTCTAGGAGTTAGTTATAAATTGTTGAAAATACGTGAGTTTGTTCTCTTCTAAGTCATAGTTATCCTCTCACCTTGTTCGAGGACTTTCCACCTAATGTGGACGTATGCTTAGTTGTCACACTTATCTCCTAGCATCTTCTAGCTTGTTCTAGGAGATTCTTTGAGCTCTTTATATTTGGGCTCCCTCATTATATTTAACAACTAATATCACATTCTCATTGTAAATACATATTTTCTTGTGTTTGCATATCTTGTTGTCTCTCATGTCCATTTAGGGTTTTTTACTTGCTCCACACTCTTCCTTCCTTGGCTTCATTTTGACAGGTTATTGCATGCAGGTGATCTTGGGCATCTTCGGAGTTGGATTTTATCAACTCTAACATATTCCTCTAGAAACTTCCTCAACAATATTTCATTTTAGACTTTAAGTAGATAAAAAATACACTATACTATCAACCTCTTACTTGGTCTCAGTGCTTCTTTTACATACCAAATAACTCAACCTTTGTCTAAGTGCTATTATTATCTCCACTTTTCAAATCCTCTTCATCTATCAACTAGATGATAGCTTTCAGACCAAAAAGAAATTGTCTCACCAGTAGGTAGCAAGTTCATTATCATTGACAAAATAATGATTGTTCCATTACAAGTTCTTCACTTCAAAACAATCTTATATCAACAACAATAATTGCAAAGACTTCACCACCAGATAACAAATATCATCCTTGTATATGTGAGCTCTATATTATCTTTGTGAATTATATATATATATATATATATATATATATATATTTATTTTTTTTAATTTTTTTTTTACTTACCAATTCGAACTAGTCCAAATATATGGCTATAATAAGTAGAAATCAAAGTAATGCCATTAAAGTTTTCATCTTCATCTCCATTAACTATATCAGTAACAACAAGTGGCAACAAAGTCCATAGATGTACATATCCATGATCTTGATTGATGCATTCATTGTAATTCTCAAAAAATGCAAGAACAACAAAAACATGAATAGTCTCTCATGTACAATGTCCAATTGCAATGATTGGTACTCATAACAAAAAGTAAGGATCATGTTTTTCTATCCTCTTGCAACCATGCATAGTTTTTCTATCCACACCTAAAGACACATATTTAATATATGCAAAAAAAATTAGAGACGAAAAATATTATTGTACAACATGTATAACTTAAATTAGATCATATAAGAGAAAATATATACACATGCACACATTTACTTAATATATCCAAAAAGATTCTACATGGTACTACTTGACTCATTCTTGATGATGTGCTAACCTTTTTTGATGCAAAATATGTCTTCTACCATTCAACAACATCATGTGCATTATTTATGTGAACTCCCTTATAATTCATTTGATACGTTTGTAGAGCACATTTGATGCAAGCTCCAACACCATCATGTTCAGCTTTTCCGTGTCCACTTTCAAAGAAACTCTATACATGTGGTATTTTCATTACAATGATATTGACAAAGTGTATAAAATGGTCTATAGATTATTTGAATTGTGCATCACACCCATATGACCAAACATAATGTTTATCGATACTTATGCCTCTTTCTTTGGTATATGTAAAAAAATTCTTGAAACAATGTTCTACATAATGAATATCATGTTTTTTATCATCATTTATGTAGAAGTGATACTCTTTCTTGATGACCTGTGCTTTATCTATGCTGTGAATACCATCCAAATCTAACTATGCATGATGATAGCACACTTGTAACATAATAGTTACCTAATATAAAAATTGTAGTATAATTGAATAGCCTTTTGATGAAAGAAAGAATAGTTTTTTGCAAAGTCAACAATTGATAAAATGGTTCTAATTGGAAAGTTATCTCTAAGTGTTTAAAATTATTGTTCTTGTCACTTTGCAAAAAAAGCATGAAAAATATATGGTTGTATCAAACTTTTAAATTGGTCCATAAATACTCCAACACTCATTTACTCTTCAACATATTCTAATCTTTTCAATCCTTTCCCAAATTTAGTTTCATTCCTTACATAATTGTAACCCTTGCAAGTTGTCATTTTTCTGACATCAATATCTTTATTTTTCAAAGGAAAAAGTTCCAAATTAGAACATGTGTCACATGTTCCTCTAATGCACTTAATTTAACAGACAAGATCATCTAATTTGTCACATAAAATAAATGAGATGAAATCACTTTGTCTACTAGGAGGGGGAATTTTATATCTGAAAGTTTCTTTTATAAATTTTTGATAAACTTGATAGTGGAGATCAAATTCAATATGATAACGAAAACGAGAAGTTTCAAACACGTTATTTCTCCTAACATAATATGGATTCAATCTTTCAAATAATGTCTACCCAATCTTTATATCAGAATTTGAACTACAAAATGAGACATACATTTTATGTTGTGCTATTTCCAACCAATGTTTTGTATGTTGTTCATAAAGGTTATCTCTAAACCTATGTCTGAGAACATCTCTAGTATTTGATGAAGGGTGAGTATTATCATTCAAAAATGATATTACCAAATTTTTTATTCTATAATGAATCCAATCACAATTAGGATCTCTACACATAATTGTCTAATTTCCTTTTAAAGTGCTCTAATCCAAAACCATTCTCCTCTTAACATATTTTGATAGGGTTTTTCTACCAAAACCAATTTGAGATGAAATTGAAGATATTTGTTTGTTTTGGGTTATACTACTACAAAGAATATATGTCAACATAATTCTTCTTGTAGTTCTCTTATCTTTACTTCAAGTTGTCTTCCCTATAGAGCTCAAACATTTGTTAACATTTTCAATAATATAATTTTGCATGTTAGACAATTTTCTCTTTCTTGATGTTGTATCTACACCCAACAATTTTAATGGCTCTTGCAAGTTTTTTTCTAAAAGAACATGAGGAAGTACTTGGGATTTTTTAAATGTTTCCAAAACATAAAATGTACTAGTCATTTCTTTTACTATCTTATTCAAATCTCTTTTTTTGGAAAGACTTAAGGATTTAATATCGACAAGTAATTTCAATTTATCCACATCCATTGTGAGTAAATGGTTTAAATTTCTATGAGTGATATTTTTATTTACACTTGTGGCTAGATTATTCTTTCATCCATACAAATTTGAGCAATTGTTCCTGAACCTTCTCTAACTTCTATTACTTCATGTCCTAAATTATCATGTCCTAAATTGTTATGTCTTGAATTGTCATTACGCAAATTTGCAGATTTGTCTTGTGATTGTTTCTTAAGAGCTACATGCATATAAATGAATAAAAATATTTAGAAAATTATAAAAATACATGAATATGAATTTACACATGTACATATCTTCTATTTTTTATGATAATTTACTAAAGTTTTTTCACAATTTTTTTTGTTCTACATGAGGTGATCTATTTCTTGCAGAATTAGTTTGCCTTTCTTGTTGCCATCCCATCTTCACTCTTCAAAAAACTATCAAAATATTTTGAATTATATTTAGGGCCTTCAAAAATGTATTAAAATATTTCAAATTAACTTCGGTCTTCTTCTTTTTCTTCAAAAATAGAGAATTCATTTTAAGGTTATTTTGGTTTGATTTGAAGAATTAACAAAAAAATACTTTTTATATCAACGAAAACCAAATTTAAAAAAAAAATTAATATTGGCCTACGTGTTGTTCGAATTCCCCTTTCTCGACATGTACAAACACATTTAATTGGCAAGAGCAATAGGGGGCTTTGTTCGAAGCCCCTTGGAATCCCCTAGAGAACAAGGGACTTCGAATGAAGCACCATGTGTAAATCTTGATAACATTTCACATTGCTCAAAAATAGCCCCTAGGGGCTTCAAACGAAGGCCCCATTAAATGGTGGAAAACCACCTTGGGGGCTTTGCACCAAGCCCCTTTAGGAGAAGCTCCTAAAATGGACTTTATGCAAAGATGACTTTGGGTGAAGCCTCTAAAAATAGAAATTCAATAAAATTTCATAATTTCTATCAATTTTCGCTCTTCAAAAGGTTCAAACAAGGGAAAACATAAGTTCAAATTTTGAATCTAAATATAAAAAAATTTTATCCTCTCAATAAGCTTTCCAATGAATATATTTTTATCATATATTGTGTTTATGATGATGTTTTAATTTTAGTTTTATTAAATATAGATTCTTTTTCCATTTTAGAAATTTTTGTTTGAAGCTTTAGAAATAGAAAATGAGAGAATAATCTTTTTTAAAATATGATCATTTAAGCAATCCTATGTCTAAATTATCATTAATGTCACTTTTTCACTGAATAAAATCTATAATTTTTGACAAAATTGAATGAAATGAAAAAAAACTTGCTAGATAGTGATGCTACTATTCTAGCCTTGAAAGAAATTTTTTAATTATCATATGTAGAAAATAAATAATTTTTATCAAAACACCCATCACTCTTTGAAATTATTGATTTTCATATGAACCACTTCTCAAAGGAGAAGAAAAAATGGATTTGAAATGAATGTTTAGAAAAAATTTAAAAATATTTTTAGAAACTAGATAGAAAATTCTAAAAATAACTAGTTTACATCACTTTTAAATTCTTTATGATTTTTTAGTAATATGCATTTGAAAATAATTTTTTTTTTAAATAACTATTTTAATGTCAAACTTAGCCAAAAAGTGGGAACCATTACCATGGCCTGATCGGATGTATAGGAATACTCGATGATAAAAGAATTGATCAACTCCTATAGAGCTTAGCTTATAAAAAATTATTTACAAGTTTTTACAAATACATGAGTTGGCATGTATAGAGTAGCTCAGTTATAGTGGCGACCAACCAACTCTACCTTGTATATGACTAAATGTTTGATACTAATAGAAAAAAAAACTTAGAGAGATCTATATGTATGTCATGGTCAGTATCTATAGTTAGTTTCTCATTAAACCTAATTCAACATATTCATGCACAAAGATGTATAATGCAATTCACTAAATCTTTATGCACATTACATTTTGTGCCACAATTACTATCATTCATAGATCTTCCTCTTAAACGATGATTGAAACCCATTAGCATTTACCTTGTTTGTAATGACAATATTTTGTTCCTTATCTATAAAAGTTCATGTTCTCCATGTAGAAAAAATATGGTTGGCTTAGCTTTTTTTCTTAAACTAAAATTAAAATTTAGATGTCCTACATATAACAGAATACAGTTTGACAACCTACAAAAGTATTTATCTGCAAAAAGATTGTTGTCAACCATAGTTTCTCTAAAATATATTTCTACAAACATTTATATTTACCACATTTTGGTTGAAATATTGTTTGTGAACCTTAAAATTATCATATTTATGATGCCAAAACAAGAACCTTTTATTGGATTCTACACTCTAAAGATGCCTAATGAATTAAAGAAAAAAATTAGGTATATGTTATTAAAGAATTTAATCATCATAAATTCTCTCCATTCACTTGAAAATACACACAAATGAATTGGAAATAAGCCACTCACTTGGCTTGATATTGGCAATCAATGAAGAAATTATTGGAAACTTACAATTGGAACAATTGTTTTTTTGTTATTTATGTCAAATCTATTGATAAGACATACTGCTTCCTAATCTAAATGTCATATCTATTTGATTGATAAAGGGGATTTGAGAAATTGTTCATAACAATAATACCTAGAGGAAAGGTTGAGTTACAAAAAGGACACTACAATGAACATTTGATTAGTTAGACTTTGATAAAATAAAGTGATTGTTTACATCAAGAAAACTAAGATAAGCTAAGCAATAGAGTAAAATGTTAAGGAATGTCAAGTGATACTAGTGTCAACTGAGCCATAGTAAGTGCCAAGGAAATCTAGTATTGACCAAGCATCAATATCAACTGAGTAATATAGTTGATGATGAGCTAGAAGGTTTACAGTGATTGAGTAATTCGGTGATGACTGAGTGTTAGAACTTAGTGATTATTGAGTAACAATGATGGGAATGAATTTGAGGAAATTATGAATTCCAACCAACTCAATTAATTTCTTGGGAGGTGTTAACCATGTTTCATATAAGATTGATGAGTTATATCATTAAATTCAAGGTGAGGATTAGGTAAATACCTAATAGACATACTTTTGAGAAGTTTCTAGATAATGATGAAAAATATAGATAGATACAATGAATCATGTTGAGCTTGATTACAAACCTTAACATCTATAGTGATCATGGAAAATGGTGAACCAATAATTACCTATTCAAAGAGGTATATAGATGAACTTAAAAGGAGAGAGGGGAACACACAAAGAGAGGTGGATTATAGACACACAAGGTTGAACACAAGTTTGTGAGACTGAATGTGAAGCTAAAGGAGACTTCTTGCATAGATGTTGCCAATATTGATAAGAGAATCTAGGCAGATGGCTTAAGTTTTGTTGAAAGAAGAGGATTTGATTGCTTTAAGGTTTGCCAAGCAAATGAAGAATAGAGATGACAACGGAGATCTTACTAGTGAATGAACACATGAACCAAATAGTGATCTGAACCTACAAAGTGAGTTGTAATCATACAAATCTAAACCTACTATTTTCTTTCTAATCATTATAAATAGTTTGTATTGAAATCCTTTAATAGAGGTTGACCTAACAGTCATTTGAAAGACTTAATGGTTTGTGTAAATCCTTTAACAAGGCAATATTCTAAATGGAATGATTAAAGTCCTCTGAAAAGGGCACTCCTAATAGAGTGATTAAATCCTCTAACTAGGTCACATTTATAATTGTGTATTTTAAACCTTTAATAGGGTTGTCTTTGTTGGCTCTTGATTTAATAGAGTTTGAATAACCAAGTATGCAAGGCACAAATTTATCTATGGGAAGCTATCTCCAATAATTCTTGGGCCAACTATAAGGCTACACTCCTTCTTCACTTCAGGCTCTGCAAAACCTAGGTGAGTGAACCTCTTAAGATCTGACTATGTGACCAATGCAATGAGCATAATCAGGATCTAGAATAATAGATGAAACCCCTAAATCTTCTATTCTTAACCAAGAAATCACAAGCATGAAATAGCTAATAGCATGAATCATGAAACTAGTAAGCTTAGTGAGGGTTAGACCTTGAATAACTTTCAACATAAAATGGAAAAGATGATTTAATATGTTGATATCAACAAGACCTAGGTATTGGCAACAAAATTGAATGATCTCATAGCTTATCAATGCCTTATTTGTTGGGCAATTACATGAATTACAACAATACATCTTTTGGAAATCTTTGAAAAAACTCCTACATCAAGATCCCTGATCTATCTTTCACCTTGTGAATAAACATCTAAATCAAAATGAATCTAATACTTCAAAATATCCCATCATGAAATTTGCAAACCCTATGATAAATATCAAGAAATTACATGGCCCTTTGTTCCACAAGAAAAATACTTCAACCACATGTACTTTTAAACAAAATGCAACCTAGTTTACGCTCTTTGTTCACAAACTAGAAAAGATTACAAATCCATGAATAGGAGACAATACTCATACTAAATTTAGAAGCCATTACTGTGTTTTTATTTATTTTCCTTGAAAAAAAATACATGAAAGATGTACATAAATACTTCATAATCACCAAAAAAATCTAGACTATCTGTATTAAAAATACAAGTATTGTTCATCCAAGAAGAAATGTTGGGTGTGTGGTTTTCACAGCCTGAGCAGAGCTCCTAGAGCTAAAAATTGAAAACCAACCAACCACCTCTGCAAAAGAGAAGAAAGAACATATAAGAAGAAAGCAATTCCTGAATTTGATCAAAAGATGACTAGTGTCCCCTTAGAATTATTTCCCAAGAAGCTGAATAACCTCCCTCTACCTTCTCCCATCAACTGCTAATTATATACTTTCTATTTTGTCTTTCCAAATGCAAAATATCTTAGTAAAAGACAAAAATTTGATATTTGAACCCGAATATGTGCCAATTGATCAATTTGAAGCCAAAACAAAACAAAAACTCAAAATAACTAGATACAAGAGTCACTGAACATGTTTAAGGTGCTTCTCCACTAAATTCTACAACTGACAACTCAAAACACTTGATAAAACACATAAATCACTTTGAGAGACAAAACCTCCTATAGCATATACTAGTGACATCATGTGCAAAAACTAACTTCATATTTGGATAGCTCATTTCCTCTTCATTCTGATGGTATATTGGAGTGTATATTTTGAGCAAAAAAAGTGTCTGCGGTGGCCATTTGAGAATTGGGCTCCCAACCATGCCTTTGAATAACATTATTTTACAAATTTGACCTTTTTCAAAAGTTTCAAACTATCGAACAATGCAAAGTTTATTTAACAAGGAACCTATACATGATTTTGAGGAAATTTTAATAAAATTTTAAAATTTTAAATCTTTTCAAAATTTCCCACCATTCTCCTCTAGGTCAAACTTGTTGACCAACCCTTGCCACATGTCAACATGTGATTGGCTGAATGATGCTTTGTCATCTGACCCCTACCACCTAGATGCCATGTCGCATCATTTGATTCATCCTTTATTTTTCCACGTCAGCATGCCATGTCATCATGCCATGTCATTAGTCACTATGTCACTGTCCTAGTCAACATTTTTCCATGTCATCAGTGACATAGCAACCTTGTAATACGTGGCACTCTCTACCACATCAACACCTTAGGAAGTGTGCCATGTATAAAGTGTCTACCATGTGTGGATTCCTAACTCATCCACCTCACGACCAGCTCACTACCACGTGTCAACTTTTTATTGGGTCACCATGTCACTATGTTAACCTCCTGCAACATTCCTTTGGTGACATAGCGATAGTTTTTAGATGTGCCACGTGTTGTACTCTAGTGCATTAGAGATATCTTCTTGCCACATAGTGCCATTTGTCATTGTGTAGTTGGTCAAAATTCCACATCATCGTTGAGTCACTGCACACATTGCCTGACTACCACTTGTCTTTCCCTAGTTCATTATTAGATTTCCACTTGTCATTATATGATTTGCCACATCACCTAGATGGGACCCATGACCTTCTTGCCATATTTCAAGGTTTTTCGATAGGTTGCTCTGTTGCTACTCGAAAACCTAGCCATTAATTGGTGGCAACATAGTGCATTGCTTCCATGTCATCTCCTTGGTTTGCATTTTTAGACAAAATTTGGTGAACTCCTCACCAGCTGGCTGACCAAGTGGGCCCCTCCATATGAGCTTTTCCTTTTAAAAGGCAATGTCTTATTAGACACTAACAATGCATATGTTTTTCTATTTAAACATCTAAAGAAAGCGTGACCCACTCAATGTGGGACTAACCTTTTGAACTATTTTCCCTTTGCATCACATGGCATGCAACTTTCTCCATTCCTTCTAGCACCTTATCTACTGCCATGGAGACCCATATTCGGCGGCTTCCATTTCTACCTCCATGCCTCCATTGATGTGGACTTCCTCCAAATTCCATATCACCTAGCTACCATTCTCCTAAAAAATTCCCTTCAAACCACATACTCATTCCATCTCAACACTCGTTCAGCCTTCCCAAGCTATCTTCCATTCCACTTACCCCATTTCAAATACCATAGTTTGAATCTCCACCATTCTGGACACTATAACCAATTCCACCACCTCCAATAGTGGGGCTACTAGTATGTCCTATGAAAACTCAGTTCCACCACTTCCAATATCTTGAACTCCAAAATCCATTCCTATGCTTCCATTGCCCAAAAGAGTGGTGCCACTAATACCATTGTGCTTAGAGCCCTGCTACTCTTCATATTCCATTTCACTTTAAATCCGAAAGCCTGAAGCATTGTAAATGGATTTTTTGATTTTGACATTTCATCCTCCCTACCACTAACATTTTCTTACTTTCCTTTGATTTTGGTATCGTAGTGCATGAATCTGATAAGATCCAAATTGTAGGAAAGATTGAGCTACATGGAAAACAATAGTTCTCGATCCTTCTTTTGGGTTACCATCATAGAACATGTCGTGAGTCACGCTTTTGGTTGTAGTTACAAGATAGAGCATGATTTGTTGGAATACCAAGAGCATCCATGGCTTCACTGCATAGAAATTCACAAATGTTGCAAGGCCATCAACAAAGCAACTGTAAGGAATTTTACCAGCCCCTTTCAATTGAAGTTCCCACCGCTCCCCTTGGTTATTCAAAACTTCTCCAAGTGTTATGGCTTGGCCATAACCAAGTTGGCCATCCCACATTCCAAACTGATGACCCCCATAACATTGTGCATAAGGAACACTTCCCTTCAAATTGAAACCCCTAAAAATATCAAAGGAAAATCTAGTCTTTCAAACTCTTTGGGTTCTAAATTAAGCAATTTTGCAACTGAACTCGACCACACAACAAGTTGTGGATTATCAACAAGAATTGAAGGAGAAACCTTTGTATAGCAAGCATGTAAAACCTGAATGAGAAGATCAAGATTTTACATTCTTTGTTGGACCCAAATAAGGAATATTGGAAGACTGAGGTCCAAATGCACCATATTCATCACTTGCACTTGCAAACATTGATGATTGAAATCCTTGAGCCCTAGGAAATCTCGTCGCATCAACTATTCCACTTGAATTCTTCAACGGTATGTTAGAATCAAGGGGTAACTCATCCAATGTCCATGTTGCTTGCTTTAGGACCCTAAGAATGTCCTTGCAACATTTCCTTTGAATTGCTATATCCTCCTACTCTTGCAAAAGTTCTTCAAAATTCTTTTCACTGTATAGCCTTGGGATAAAGATATGTGCATTTCTCATTTTGTTTTTGTACCAAAAAGTGCATGATAGCTTTAGGTACAACATCTTGTATATTTTCTAACAATATTTTAATATGACCTTGCAAGTAATTTTGTTACAGTTATTTCAACATGCTTATCATTTGTTTGTGTTTCAGTAGATCTCAATATAGCAGGTGGTTATTTCAATTGAATTTTGGGAAACATGGCATCTACACTGTGAATAGGATCATTATATGTCTTGTGCACTAAGTTCTCTCTAGTGGGAGTACAAGACTCACTAATTCCAAAATTTGAAGAAATACCCCCACTTCCACTAGATGCATTTCCTAAATCTGATTGAAAAAAAATGTATCATTATTTAACCTTTAAAACTCATTTTTCCTCTTTCTACAACTTATCAATTTCATGCCAAGAGGTCCTTTTTCTGGCTTTAAAAATTGATCCATATGTCTGATTGGGCCATATAATCAAACATATTGATTCTCTATTCTGCATACTTGCACCCTATCAAATCTCATCTCATGAGGAATTCTTAGTGAAAAGATATTGACTATCAAAGTTGCCCACTCAGAACTATCTACAAGAAAACATGTCATAAAACCATATAATTACATTTAGATTTGGCTCTAAGAACAAGGAAAACTGATACTTGGGGAAGCAAAAATTGGGGCATTGGTTCACTGTCACGGGAGAGTATAAATCTATGATTTGGGCTCATGATGAATAACTAGGCACAAATGGTGAGTAGTCAAAGTGGGCTGCTCAGAATTTGTAGACTAGAAACATTGACAGAAAAGCATTTTTTTTCAAATGGAATAGACCTAAGAAAGTGTGGAGATAGATTCGTCAAGACTTGCAAATTGGCACACTTAAAAGTATTTTTAGAGTACAAGAAGTGGTACCATAAATTAATCTCACCTATCATGGATTTCAAGATATGACATCACAAATAGGGGTACTAACAAATCTGCACTTCTTGACACCATTAAAAAGTTAAAAATTGCGTTTGGAATTGCATTTGAAAATTGATCAAACGGATTTGTTAAAGGCTCAAAGTTGAAACATAATATATCTTTGACCTCTAAAATACAACACAAAAGGAATTTTCTCATTTTGGTCATCTGGGTCAAAATTATAATAAGTCAAACAGGGCTTCCTAGAATTTAGAATAATTTGCATCAGCACGACAACAATAAATGATCAACTTTGAGGGATTCAAAACCTAGTCAAACAAATTCAAAATGACTTGAAATCTAAAAAATAGGTTCTATTGTATGGAAACTAAAAACTTCCAAATAAATGAGTTATGAAACATTACTGGGTGCAAGATATTCAATTGCAAACATGGCCACATATTTATGTTTGGCACTTGAGCAAAAAAGCAGATTTGACAAATGCTCAAAATGGGACTTCAAGAAATAGCTTAGAATGTCAAATTATCATCATGGAACACATAGATGCACTAAATAAAAGGTGTTAGAAGCCTTAAACACCTCTTAGGCTTCAAATGGATATACGGGTACATAAGCATCAAAAAGCATTTATAAGGCTTGATTTTCTCAATGGTAATCAAAATCGGGGCTTCAATTTTGAGTCCTAAAAATGGCTCTATCTGGGGATGCATGTCTCTTATGGGCATGGAAAGGATTCAAATCTCTAGAAGAAGCAAACCACATACTTGACAGAAAAATTTCTCTCGAACAACTTTATTGAAAGCAAGAAACAACTACTCCTACTATGTATAGACGATGGCCTTGGGCCACCAAACTTCAACATAATTTTGACCTCTATTATAAATCTGGTTTTCATTTGCATTCTCATGAGGTAAGGTGAAAACATCTCTTCTATCAGTTTCACCAATTAGATCAGCATCTTGAAACAAATTACTTGGCAAAATGAAACAACTTGTTTCATTCTCATAATGCATACATACATCAGCATTAACCTCTACCTCATGCTCACAATGAGAAAAAAAATCAGCATGTTCATGTAAATTAAAATCCTTCTGAAAACTATCATCCACATATGATTGATGCATGCTCTCGACCAAAAACACAAATGATTAATATTCTACCTTGTTCAAGAAGTTGCATATGTCAAAACTTTCCAACTCACCTTGTGTAACCGGATGTGAAGAATATGTAGAATCTGATAATTGCCTACTTGTGACCATGTTACTCATCAAATTAGATTTACCTTTCACTAGAACCTCTTCACACTCAAACAACTGATTAGTTACCATGCCTGAAAAACTATCATGAAAGTACTGACATAAATCATGCTGATTGTAATCTTCAGTAGACAACTCATTAGAATGAACTTTGAACTTATCATTAGCATGTAGTGAAAACTCGAAATCAGATTTATCACTTCTGGCCTTTTTTTATTTGTTATATTCAAAACTAATTTTAGTATAATCAACATGATAAGAATCTGAAAAAAATGAAACTTCTCCCTAGTCGTACTCTTTATATTAGAAAAGTTTTCATGTGTATTGATACTTGATCCATTATCACATACACCTCCAAAACTTGACAGTATATATTATGATTTTATATCAAATTCAACATCAAACCTTGGGGAAATGACCCCACCTTGAGAAGAAATACCACAAGGGACAACATGAGCATCCAGAGAAACATTTGCATATCTTTCAAAATCATGAGCTAGTAGTTTCAAAAATTCATCAACACTGAACAAGACTTCATCACAAGTCTCTTCTCTAGGTTCTGATCATAAATCAACTAATCTAAAAAACTTATAGCACCAGTACCATTAATATGACAATTTGAAAAACCAGAATCCATACTACAACATATAACCTCTTCTTTGCACAATACCTCTTTACTAGGTGTATCATTCTCATCTTTACCAAAAGAAGAATTATCCATACTATTGTTAAAACTTTCCACACTCTCATGCATACTGTCACATGATTCATTTTAGTCACATAACCATCTTCATCCTGCTAACTAAAATCATCTAATTTAGTAGATCTAGAATCCATCTCTTCATAATCATAAGAAACATTGTCATTATCTATGGATTCGCTAGACTCACTATTACTTTCAACACATTCACATTGGCTATTTAAATCATTCTCAAATTTCTTGAAAAGACTATCAACATGAGAGATCTTTTGTATGCTCAAATGTGATGGCCAGTTAACTAAATTAGGCATAAAGACATCTAGGAAAGCAATAGGCCATGAAGATTCCTTAGGTCTTAAAGACACATGAAACTCCATAAGTGCTGATTTAAACCTTTCATAGATTTGATCATCTTCTAGACCTTGAACATTTCCTACCACATTTCTTATAAATCTAATAATTTGATTGCAAAGATCTTTCTTAATTTAAACCATATCTTCTAGCACATCTTCATGTCTTAGTAAACTAATTTTAGATCTACGATTTGATTCCATTTTAAAATAAAACTGCTACCTCTTCCTTCTAGTGCTAGAAATCACTAAATAGAGGTAACCTTTTTAATCTCATAGAAGGAGCATAATCAATCAAGTGCTACAATTTTTGGGATTCTGAAATCCTAATCTCTCAAATTTTTTTCCATCATAGAACTTATACATATACCTCAAAAAGTTTGTAATAAAATTGCAACAATATTTTCTCTCTCTACCAGTTTTCATGCTCAACCATATTCTTTTCCAAATTCGAATTCAAGAATATGAGAACTTATAAAAAAAATTCTTCTATATATAATGCTGATCACCAAATGGAGAATACTTCTGAATAATATTATTTTCATGAAAGGAAAATCTCATGAAAATAGAAATACCTAAATCTATGGTGGCTACAAACAACTTTGATGCTGGAAAAAACAACAAATTTAGATGCATTCTACAATTTTGTATCTCTTTACAACTGAACACCACATAGTTCCTTCAACCATTGCCAAGAACCATAGATAAAATCTTTCAAAAATCTTTCCAGCAGCTATATCTTTCAATCACACCATGAATCTCAAATTGCACTGGTTCAGATATTTGACTTCAAGTCACCACTCACTTAGTGAGAGAATACATCAACTTGCACAAAATTACAAGCCAGTCCAAAATTTATAACAATTATGTGAAAATACTAATCAGCAAGATGGAATGTCAAATACTTGACAAGTTGAAGCAAACAATATAACTCTGTGAACTAACGACAACTTGGTAAAATGCCAACTGATTTTGATACTACAATTTCTTCAATTTAGTCAAACTACTACTATCAATGAACAAGGATATTGGGGTACATGATATTTTTTAAGAAAATTGGAAAACACATCAAAGAACTTACTCCTGCAATCTTTTACATGCATGTCTTCCACTGTATTGAATATCCTTATTTTAAATTCTCAAGGTTTGTCTACCATTCAGATTCAATACAGTCCTTAGTAGAGTCACCATTTTGTTGGCTCTTGATTTAATAGAGTTTGAATAACCAAGTTTACAAGGCAAGAATGTATCTATAGGAAGCTATCTCCAATAATGGACACAATTTACCTAGACCCTGGGCCAACTATAAGGCTACACTCCTTCACTTTAGGCTCTACAAAACCTAGGTGGGTGAACCTCTTAAGATTTGATTATGTGACCAATGCAATGAGCATAATCAGGATCTAGAATAATAGATTAAACCCCTAAATCTTCTATACTTAACCAAGAAATCACAAGCATTAAACCAAGAAATCACAAGCATTAAATAGCTAATAGCATGACTCATGAAACTGGTAAGCTAAGTGAGGGTTAGACCTTGAATAACTTTCAAAATAAAATAGAAAAGATGATTTAATATGTTTCTATTAGCAAGACCTAGGTATGAGCAACAAAATTGAATGATGCTGTAGCTTATCAATGCCTTATCCATTGGGCAAGTACATGAATTACAACCATACATCTTTCAGAAATCTTTGACATAACTCCTACATCAAGATCCCTGATCTATCTTTCACCTTGTGAATAGACATCAGCATCAAAATGAATCTCATACTTTGAAATATTTTGAGCAGAAACATGCCTGTGGTGACCATTTGAAAATTGTGCTCCCAACCATGGCTTTGTATAACATTATTTTACAAATTTGACCTTTTTCAAAAGTTTCAAACTATAGAACAATGAAAATTTTATTTAACAAGGAACCTACAGGTGGTTTTGAGGAAATTTTAATAAAATATTAAAATTTTAAATCTTTTCAAAATTTCCCACCATTCTCCTCTAGGTCAAACCTGTTGACCAACCCTTTCCACATGTTGACATGTGATTGGCTGAATGCTACTTTTTCATCTAACCCCTACCACCTAGATGCCACATGGCATCATTTTACATAGTGACCTTTGCAACACATGTCACTCTCTACCATGTTAGCACCTCAGGAAGTGTGTCATGTCTAAAGCCTCCACCACATGTTGATTCTTGACTCGTCCACCTCACCGCCAACTCTCTGCCACATGTTAAATTTTTATTGGGTCGCTATGTTAACCTCCCTGCAACTTTCCTTTGGTGACATGATGATAGCCATCAGATGTGCCATGCATTACAATTTGGTGCATTAGAGATATTTACTCACCACACAGTGCCATTTGTCATCATACAATGGGTCAGAATTCTACATCATTGCTGAGTCACTACACACATTTCTCGACTGCCTCTTGTCTTCCTTTGGTTTTTTATTAGACTACCACTTGTCATTATTTGATTTTCCACATCACCCAGATGGGAACCATGACCTTCTTGCCAGATTTCAAGCTTTTTCAGCAGGTCACTATGTTGCTACTAGAAAACCTTGCCATTTTTTAGTGCTGACATAGTGCCTTGGCAGATTTTTCAACTTTTTTGATATCTCTCCATGTCATCTCCTTGGTTTTCATTTTTAGTCAAAATTTAGTGAACTCCTCGCCAGCTAGCCGGCCAAGTGGGCCCTTTCATATGAGCTTTTCCTTTTAAAAGGTAGCGTCTTATTTGGCACTAACAATGCATATGTGTTTCTATTTAAACATCTCAGGAAAGTGCAACCCACTCAATGTGAGACTAAACTTTTAAACTATTTTCCCTTTGCATCACACAGCTCACGGATTTCTCCATTCCTTCCAGTGCCTTATCTATTGTCATGGAGACCCCTATTCAGTGGCTTCCATTTCTACCTCCATGCCTCCATTGATGTGGACTTCCTCCAAATGCCATATCGCTTGGCTACTGTTCTCTTGATTATGCCCTTCAAACTACATACTCATTCCATCTAAACACTTGTTCAACCTTCCCAAGTTGTCTTCCCTTCCACTTACCCTGTTTGGAGTACCATAGTTTGAATTCCCACCATTTTGGACATTGTAACCAATTCCACCCCCTCCAACAATGGGGCTACTGGTATGTCCAATCAAAATTCAATTCCACCACTCCCACTATCTTGAACTCAAAAATCCATTCTTGTGCTTCCATTGCCCAAAGGAGTGGTGCCACCAATACCATTGTGCTCAGAGCCCTGCTGCTCTTCATATTCCATTTCACTTTGAATTTGAAAGCCTGAAGCATTGTAACTAGATTCTTTGATTTTGACATTTCATCCTCCTTGTCACAAAATTTTTCTTACTCGCCTTGGCTTCTGGTATCTTAGTGCATGAATTTTATATGATCCAAACTATAGGAAAGATTGAGCTACATGGAAAACAATAACTCCCAATCCTTCTTTTGGGTTACCATCATAAAACATATCGTGAGTCACATTTTTGGTTGTATTTACAAGAAAAAGCATAAGTTGTTGGACTACCAAGAGAATCCATGGCTTCACTGCATAGAAATTTTTAGAGGAAAATTTGGTCTTTCAAACTCTTTGGGGTCTAGATTAAGCAATTTTGCAACTAAGTTTCACTAGACAACAAGTTGTGGATTATCAGCAAGAACTGAAGGAGAAACCTTTGTATAGCAAGCATGCAAAACCTAAATGAGAAGATTGAGATTTTTCATTCTTTGTTGGACCCAAATAATGAATATTGGAAGGTCGAGGTCCAAATGCACCATATTCATCACTTGCACTTGCAAACATTGATGACTGAAATCCTTGAGCCATAGGCAATCCTATCACAGAAACTATTCCACTTGAGTTCTTCAATGGTATGTCAAAATCAAGGGGTAACTCATCCATTGTCCATGTTGCTTTCTTTAGGACCCTAAGAATGTCCTCGCAACATTTCCTCTGAATTGCTATATCCTCTTGCTCTTGTAAAAGTTCTTCAAAATTCTTTTCACTAAATAGCCTCAGGATAAAGATATGTGCATTTCTCACTTTTTTTCTTGTACCAGAAAGTGCATGATAGCTTTAGGTACAACATCCTGTATATTTTTTATAACAATATTTTAATATGACCTCACAAGTAATTTTGTTACAGTCATTTCAACAACCTTATCATCTATTTGTGCTTTGGTAGATCTCAATATGGCAAGTGGTTCTTTGAATTGAATTTTGGGAAACATGGGATCTATACTATGAACGAGATCATTATATGTCTTGTGCACTAAGTTCTCTCTACTGGTAGTACGAGACTCACTAGTTCCAAAATTTGAAGAAATACCCCAACTTCAACTAGATGCATTTGCTGACTCTGGTTGGAAACAAATCTGTATCATTATTTAACCTTTAAAACTCATTTTGCCTCTTTCGACAACTTATCAATTTCATGCCAGGAGGTCCTTTGACAGGCTTGAAAAATTGATCCAGACCTTTGATCAGGCCCTATAATCAAATATAATGATTCTCTATTCCACATACTTGCACCCTGTTGAATCTCATCTCATGAAAAATTATCAATCAAAAGATATTGATTGTCAAAGTTTCCTGCACAGAACTGTTTGGAAGAAAACATGTTAGAAAACCATAAAATTGCATTCAGATTTGGCTCTGAGAACAAAGGAAATTGATACTTGGAGAAGAAAAAATTGGGATGTTGGTTCACTATCATGGGGAGAGTATAAATATATGATTTGGGCTCATGAGGAATAACTAGGCACAAATAGTGAGTGGTCAAAGTGGGCTACTCAGAATTTGCAAACTAGAAACACTAACAGGAAAGCATTTTTTTCAAACAAAATGGACCGAGGAAAGTGTGGAGATAGATTCATTAAGACTTGAAAATTGGCACACTTAAAGTATTTTTAGAGTACAAGAAGTGGTACAATCCATTAGATCTCACCTATCATATATTTCAAGATATGACATCACGAACAATCTACACTTATTGACACTAGTAAAAAGTTAGAAATTATGTTTGGAATTGTGTTTGAAAACTAATCAAATAGATTTTTCAAAGGCTCAAACTTGAAACATAATATGTCTTTGACCTCTAAAATATAATGCAAAAGGAATTTTCTCATTTTGGTGAACTGGGTCAAAATTATAACAAGTCAAACAGGGCTTCCCAGAATTCAGAATAATTTGCATCAACATGACAACAATAAATGACCAACTTTGAGGGATTCAAAACCTAGTCAAATAGATTCAAAATGGCTCAAAATCTGAAACATAGTTTCTCTAGTATGGACACTAAACACTCCCTAAGTGGTGAGTCATGAAACATTAATGGATGAAAGATATTCAATTACAAACATGGCCACCTATCATTGTTTGACACTAGCAAAAAAGTAGATTTGACAAATGCTCAAAATGGGACTTCACGGAATAGTTCAGAATGTCAATTTATCATCATGGAACACATAGATGCACTAAATGAAAGGTTCTAGAAGCATTAAACACCTCTTAAGCCTCAAATGGACAGCCTGATACATAAGCATCAAAAAGTGTTTATAGGGCTTGATTTTCTCAATGGTACTCAAAATTGGGGCTTCAATTTTGAGTCCCAATAGGCTCCTAATAGAGCTCACTTTGTAAGAGTGAAAAAGTGGTGACATTTTGCAGGTGGCTTTTCCCACATTGGGTTTCTACATAAGTCATAGTTTAAAACATGTGTTGAATTATTTATATGTTTTACATTTTATAAATAAGAAAAGTATCTTATCATTGGGATAGTAGTTTTATTTATCTATATAGTAGAGACTGAGAAAAAACATTATAAATAGCATAGTGAGCATTTTATGTTTAATTATTCAAATGGTACTTATGAATCTTGGGTAGCTGATTCACCCCCTCCCCCTCTCATTTATTCTAAAAATTTCTATAAATTGGTATCAGAGCTCATTGAGCATATAGAGAAAATTTTGAAGGTACTTAGAGACAAAGATCACAACTCAAAAAAGGGATGTACCAAAGCTGAAAAAAGAAAACTTTTTTGCATGGTAAACCTTGACGAGGTTTCTTATATTCAGTATTAGTGATGCTGCTATAAACTTTGTGGACAATGAGTATGTGAACATAACAAATAATCCTTTAATAACTGAACAACTAAAGCTAAAGAAAGAACACAATCAATAAATATTGGTGATGAAGGGCCACACCACCCTTGCCAACTGACAAAAAAAATCACAAGAATGTAGAGACAAAGAGATGACAAAAATGCTTCACAAAGCATGCTTTTATTATACTTAAAAATTATTACAACATCAACGATATGACATCATAGATATGAATTTTCCTAAAATAAGTTTACAAATGCTTCAAAATAAGAGAACTCCACAATAAGAGCTTCCACAAGAAGAGTCTTCATACCAAGAGCTTCACCAAGAGCTCCCATCAACAGAACTTCCACAAAGAAGAGCTTACACTTGAAGAGCTTCACTACAAGAGGTTACACTTGAAGAGCTTGATTACAAATGCTCATAATCCTTTCTTATATAGGCACTTACCACTAAATATGTTACAAACACAACCAATGTGGGATAAAAGGTAAATACAACTACCTTGTAGCAAATATTAAATTCACACCCAAGTATAACTAAGAACCACCAAATGGTCAATTAGAAAATTACATTTCATTTGTTGATCACAACAAATATTAAATGCATGATTTAAGGAACTCTCCACAAACTTCTAAGATGCCACCTACACACCTCAATAAATGGAAAAACAACTATTTTTCTTATTTTTCTATTTATGCTGCCTATGCACCTTGAAAATAGAAATTCCTCTTTTCTCCTTTTTTTCTATTTTTTAAAATTTTAAATTATTTTTCCTCTAATTTTGGTTAGTTTCTCTCTCCTCCATTTTTTTTTGTTAAATTATTATTTTTTGATCATACCCCATTTTTTGTGATGCAAGATGCTCCTACATCAAACACCCATGGTAGGAAAAATTTTGTGGATACGAATTCACAAAATGTGGTAGATACTATCGATATTTTTTTCCCTCTTCTTCCAACACATAGATGGAACAAGTATGTACTACCAATATATTTCCTTCTTTCTTCTTTTCCAACACTTAGCTAGAACAAGTGTCTACTACTGGAAATACTCCTTTGTAATGAACTTTTTCCAAGTAAAACTTTCATCCTCCTCCAATCTTGTTGAATTAAAGACACCTAAAATAAACTCAACAACACCACACCAATCTTCCTTACTATACCACACATCACTAACAATATCCTCATATAAACCATCATCATCTTTAAAATTCATCTCAAAGACAACATCCCATGATTCATAATAATTTACCTCTTTCAAATCTTCATCTTTTATTTCTTCTTCCATGTCTTCAACAAAGTATTCACTTAACTTTTACTTCCAACCAAGAAATTGTATGCATCCTCTACTATTGTAGTCTTCAAATCATCTTCATTTGCTTCTGGCTCACAAATATTTTCATCTTCATGCTCTTCATGTTCTTTTTCATCTTCTTCAAATTCAAGTTCACAAATATATGTATCTTCATCCTCTTTCTCTTCTTTTGTACCACATGTGTGATGCTCCACTGGATCTTCTTTCTTTTCCACATCCAAAGAATTGTCAACATCTCTTTTTTGGTGATGTGCTCTTCACTTCCATAACTCAACTTCTAATTCATTTACTTGTTTCTGCAAATCAAAGAATGCAACTCACAATGCCTCCTAATTTCTTGCTCAATTTTTTTCAAGTCTAGGAATCCTCAGAATCCATCTAGTCACAAAAGACATCTTCTTCATTCTCTTCTCTATGATCAAGTCTTCATAAAAAAAACTTCATGCAACACAAGCACCTTGTACAAATTGCCTCATAGTTGTTGATTTGTCTACACAATCAAAAACTCCTTGACAAAATTCACCTATCCCAAGGTCCTAATGCAAACTACCTCACATTTGGTGATCTATCCATATGCTTAGGAAATTCTTCTCTAATACCATTTGATGAAGGGCCACACTACCCTTACCAACTCACAACCAAAATCACAACAATATAGAGACAAAGAGATGACAAAAATGTTACACAAAGAATGCTTTTATTATACTTGAAAATTCTTACAATATCAACAATATGACATCATAGATATGAATTCTTCCAAAATAAGTTTACAAATTCTTCAAGATAAGAGAACTCCCAAATAAGAGCTTCACAAAGAAGAGTCTTCACACCAAGAGCTTTAACCAAGAGAACTTTCATAAAGAAAAGCTTACACTTGAAGAGCTTTGCTACAAGAGCTTACACTTGAAGAGCTTGATTACAAGTGCTCATAAGCCTTGCTTATATAAGTACTTACCACCAAAGATGTTACAAACGCAACCAATGTAGGATAAAAGGTAAATACAACTACCTTACAACAAATATTAAATTCACACCAATGTACAACTAAGAACCACCATGTGGCCAATTAGAAAATTGCATTTCCTATGTGGATCACAACAAATATTAAATGTATTATTTAAGGAACTTTCCACAAACTTCTAAGATGCCACCTACACACCTCGATAAATGGAATGGCAACTATTTTTCTTATTTTTCTATTTATGTCACTTATGCACCTTGAAAATAGAAATTCCTCTTTTCTACTTTTTTTCTATTTTTTTATTTTAAAATTATTTTTCCTCTAATTTTTGTCACTTTCCCTCTCCTCCAACTTTTTTGTTAAATTTTTATTTTATGATCATACTCGCTTTTTTTTGATGCAAGATGGTCCTGCATCAATTAGATATTTTCTCAACCCTAAGCTCTTCGGAGTTTGATAATTTAAAATGTTGTGATAGTGCACGGAAGATGTGGGAAAATTTGAAAACCATACATGAAGGTAATGACAATGTCTTGAGAGCCAAATCAGAGAGTTTGAGAGGTAAATTTCATGACATGAGAATGATGGAAGGTGAGAATATAGTGCAATACTACACAAGAGTCAAAGAAGTTGTTTATTCCATTCATTGTGCAAATAGAAAAATCAAAGATGAAATAGTAATAAGAAAGGTATTGAGGACTCTACTCCATACATACGCCATTAGAGTTTCTACAATTCAAGAACTGAGATGCACAATAGGTAACACTTTGACCTTTGAAGGTGTAATTGTTAGACATGCTTCTTTTGAGATATCTAACTTTGATAACTACACAATTGCTACTATTGAATCTTCCTTTAAGTCACAATTGGTTCTTAGCAAAAATAAAGGAAAACATGTGAAGAGTGATAGTGATATTTGTGATGATGAGATTGATAAACTTGAATCCCTTATTGAAAAATGATTTAGAAAATGAAAAGGTAAAATCAAAGGTAAACTACTTATGATTTGTTTCTCATGTAATAAAGTTGATCATATTGCTAGTAGGTGTCTTGACAGAGAGGATAAGGATAAAAGGAAGGAAAGAAAGTACGAAGGAAGAAGAGATGACATAGACTACAAGATAAAAATAGATGACAAAGGTAAGAAATCTTGTTATATTGTTGAAAAAGAAACTTACAATGAATCTAAAAGCAGTGATGTTGAAGTTTTCTATGATATGAAAGAAGATTCTAATGAAGATGAGAAAATTGCATTAATCTCATATGTAAAAAAAAGTAACATATGGATAATTGATAGTGCATGCTCCAATCATATGATTTGTGATAAATACAAATTTGAGGATATTGGTCATACAAAGGTGGATGTGCTAATTTTGGTAATGACATCCAATGTGTTGTAAAAGGTAAAGGTACTATTCAACTAACTAACAAGATAAAATGTGACAATGTTACTGGGTTGAAGGACCTTTTTTTTTTTTTGAGTGTTTCATAGCTAAAAAAATTAGGTTACAGAGTTGAATTCCATAATAGGAAGGCCAAGATACATGATGCTAATGGTAAGTTGATTGCAAGTGGTCATCAGAGAAGAGGTAACTTGTTCTATCTAAATTTATCTAATGAGACATGTTTATTTTCAAAACAAGAAGATTCTTTGCTATGGCACAAGAGGTTATGTCATCTAAATTTTGACAATTTAGTGAATATCAATATAATGAAGAAAGTAAGAGGGTTTCCCAAACTAAAGAATCCTGACAATGTTATGTGTAAACAATGTCAATTGGGAAAAATTACCAAGTCTAGTTTCAAGAGAAAAACATATACTTCTAGTTTTATTTTGGAATTGGTTTATACTCACCTATGTGGATGCATTGATGTTCAAATCTATTTTGGAGATAGGGTATGTGCACAATCATGGTCAATCAAACTATGCCCTTAAGTGGCAATGAAAAATCAACAAATCAAGGTTATATCAACTTGTATGAACTTTCTATAAAAAAATTGAGAGAAAAGAATATGTAAGAAATTGAATTTAGTTTCTAAACTACTAGGCATTATCTGAGAAAAATAAATTTTGATTGGTCAAATTTTTTAATTTTAATGCAATAGTACAAATATTTCAAGACAAAAATCTAAAGTAGACATATGTCTGACCACCTTAGTCAAAATAAAATGATAATATTATTTAATAATGTTCTAGATATAAGAAGTACACTCGTGCCTGAATGTGACACATATTTTTGGGTATTTTATTTTAAATAAATAATTAATTATGAATTTTCTACTATAGTAATTTTAGAATTAAAATAATCTCATGTCTGACCACCTTAATTAATTCAAAACTCTGCAAAATTTAATTTTCTTTTTCTTTTTCATTATAGTAGAAGAAGTATAGAATGTGATACATCTTTTGGATTTCAAAAAATTTGTACCATTTGAAAGTAATAGTTATTTTCCAATGAATGTGTCAATTAACACTCTATACATAACTCCATCAAAAAATAAGCAATAATTACTTTTGAGCTCATAATTTGGTAGACATTATATTTATGGAAAGACGAGAACATTCTTAAGTACCCCTTTTCATTTCATCAAAATTGGGTGGAAAAAAGTCGTCAGATACATGTTTGAAGTAAAAAAACACATAAGAAAAAGCCAAAAACACATTTTGAAGATGTTTTTAGAGTTGACCATGTAAGGATTCTATCCAAAGATACATTAGGCCTTATAAAGGTATCAATTTTTTTGTTTGGTATCAGGATGGGTGGGAAAAAAGTTGGAATAGATTTTGAAATTCTTTGAAGCATTTTAGATCACCACTTTTTGGCATGCCATGATTCTGCACATACCTAATAAGTATTTTATTCTATTTGTTGATGATTACTCTAGGATAATTATTGTGATGTTCCTTAAAGATAAATCTGACACATTGTAGTTATTCAAGTGGTGTTTGGCCAAAATTAAAAAATAAACATGGAAGAGTCTGAAGTGCTTTAGATATGATAGAGGTGACGACTTCATTTCAAATGAGTTCAATGCATTTTGTAATGACAAAGGAATTAGAAGATAGATGTCAGCAACAAGGACCCCTCCTTAGAATGTGATAACTTAAAGGAGAAAGATATCAATAATGGACAGTGAAAGAACCTTGATGATGGAGAAAAGTGTATAGAAGAAGTATTGGAGAGAAGTTGTCTAGTATTGTTGTCTATACCTTGAATTGAGTAAAAGTCAAGAAATATACAAATGCTATAGCTTTTGAACTATGGTATGGATATGCTCCTAATGTAAAAATTGCAAAATATTTGGAAGAAAATGCTACATACTTAAAGAAAATAGGAATGTAAAACTTGATTCAAAAAGTGATGAAGGTATATTCCTAAGATATCCCACCAAGAGTAGAGCTTATAAGTGTTTGAATTCTAACACTAGCAATGTTGTGGAAAGTGTAAATGTGAAAGTTGATGAGTTTTTTGAAAGAAGTAAAATTTCATGCAATGAAGAACTTGAAGATTATAGTAAATTCATCTATATGGATGATGGTGCTTCTAATACTCTAAATGAACAAAAAAATTAAGTTTCAATTTCCTAGCAGACATGAAATCTTATTGCGTAACAAATTAACAAACAATGAATAGTGGGTGTTGAGGAATATATTGAAGATGCTAAGCCACATACAAGGAATTCCAACCATCATATAGAGAATTTCAAGCATACATAAATTGGACCAAAACTTGAACAAGAAAGAGAAAATGATACTGAGATTAGTTTTCAAGATGAAGATAGAGGAATAGAGAAGGAAACCACATGTACTAGAAAAGTGTGTAAGAAGACATCACAAACTAGAACAAATTATTGGCAATGTTGAATCAAGTGTTATGATAAGGAAAAGACTCAAAGATGATACATGCCTACTTTGTGAATTTGAGCCCAAATCAATAAAAAATGCATTAGACAATGAAGACTGGATTTAGAAAATAAATGGAGAAATTGAACTGATTGAGAAAAATAATACTTTGAATTTAATACCAAGACCTAAAGACAAAAATGTTATTGGAACAAAATGGGTTTTTAGGAACAGACTCAATGAAAATGGTGAAGTAACAAGAAACAAGGCAATATTGGTGTTGGAATTCTCTACAATAACCGAGGGGGGGTGGAGGGTGAATTAGTTATCCAAGTTCCAAAAGTAAAAATAAAAATTTCTAGTGCTTAACAAATCCATATCCATAAAACCATAACCTACATGCATCCATTAGATCATATAATAGCTTAACTTAGTAGGTTACTATCCTAGGTCAAAATAACTTTGTAGAAATGTCATCATGAAATACCAAAAGAACATTCACAAAATTTGACTCAAGGATTTTACGTGAAAACCCAATTAGGAAAAAACCACCAGTAACATGTTACCCAATTTCACTCTTCTAAAGTGATTCCCTATGAAAGGCTAAACCTATTAAATGTTACAACACACACTGTTAAATGTGACCTAGCTAGATGATTTTAATCACCCTATTAGGAGTGAACCTTGTTAGAGGACTCTAGAACATTCCTTTAGAATGTCATTTGGTATTTACAAATGATTTTTAGGTCAACCTTAATCCAAAGGAATTTATCCACATTGGTACAGTTGCTAGAAAGCAATAGTAGCACTTGATCTGATAAAACCTTACAACTCACTTGCAAATTATAGATCCCTAGGTTAGTCCTCCATTCTCTTTGGCATTCATACTCTTCAGCTCTAATAGCTTGTTCACCCTTCAAGAATTCATCCCCTTAATCCTTCTTTCTTTGTATCTCAACTTTTGTCTTTTCTATTTAGCCATTGGATGAAGCAACACCCTAGACTCCCTGTCTTCCTTAGGTTATCGCACATGACAACCTTTGCTTTTGTCCAACTATCTCTATAAATAGAAAATTTAGATATTTTTCTTCTTAACCACAATTGTTCATTCTAGGGTTAGGTAAGACTCAATGAATCTACCCACTTTTCCTTTTTTGTTCCTCTAGAAACTTCCTCTAAAATCTTCCTTGAATTCACCTCAAAATGGTTTATCTTGAATTCTATGCCACTAGCTCATCATAGTCATCTTCCACATGCTTCACATAATTCAATAAATCAAATTAGTCAGCTCAAATTTGTCAAATCTTTGATTTAACAATGTTTGATGTCACTTGGCATATATATTGTTTTGTCACTTAGCCAACACTAGTTCACCTGGAAAACACTAAAGTTTATTGATGCTCGACAACAACTAAACTTTACTTGGCATATACCAACTCTCACTCATCTTGCACTATTTGTCATCTTTTCTTGACACTTCTTGATTTTCAATCGACTTCTACATTTTCTTGCTTGCCTTGTACTAATTGGTTTGTTATTATAGACTTTAAGTAGATAAAAAATAAACTAAAGTATCAATGACTTACTTGGTCTTTATGCTCCTTTTATAGACCAAATAACTCAACCTTTCTCTAGGTTCTCTTATTATCTCCTCTTTTCAAATCATCTTCATCAATCAACCAAATGATAACATTTAGACCAAAAAGCAATTATCTCACCATAAAATAGAAGGCTAGACATCACTGAAAAATAATGATTGTTCCATTATAGGTTCTACACTTCAAAACAATGTCTTTTCAACAATCTCCTATTTGAATAAGGTAAACTTTTGAGTGGGAGGATGAATCCATAGTTCAAACTTGGACCCATAAAACTTTCACCACACATCCATCACATGCATTCAATGAGTAAGATGAAATATCATGTAAAGAATATACATATAGATCATGTAAACATGTAAGCAATCACACATATAACACTAGATATGATTACCCATAAAACCTCCAAGTAAGAAGGTAAAAATGGGGTGGGGACGACACCCACAAATCTTCACTACTATAGTTGTAAAGTGTATCCAATTAAGGTTAAAATGTTTTGATCATGAGTCATGATCTACCTTATGAAAGTTATGCCCTATTAAAGGCTTACAAAGACTATTAGGTCTCACCTTGTTAGAGGATTTCAACACCCTATTAGAAGTGTGCCTTGTTAGAGCACTTAAACTTACGACTAAGTAAGCACCCTATTAGAGGATTTCATACAACATGTTAGGACTACTCTGTTAAGAGATTTTGACTAAAATCACCTATTAAAATGTCTCAGCATTAACCCTACGGTTAGCACTTGTTTGCTTGATAACAGATCACCTCTAAACAATGTCTTCTTGATCCTTCTCAATCAGATATTTCTTTGTTGTATGCACTTCTCTTTCCTCTATTCTACTCTAACTCATTTTGCAATGCAATGTCACTTCATAACTTCTAATTCACCATGAAAACTCTATTTGTGCATGCAAACTTCTCTCTTCATTCCTTCATGCTCTCTCTAGAGTTTAGGGTTTCATCCTCATTAAGAAGACTTGGTGACTTAGGGTTAGGTATGAATCTACAGCTAAGATTCATCTATTTTGCCACTTAAACCTTCTGATTTCTAATTGGCTGCATGTAATTGCATAGGGAATCCAAATAGAGATGTTTACTTATCTCCAAAATATCAAAATATAATATTAAGTCAGCTAAAAAATAGTTTACATAGTTTTTTGTGCCATTACAAACAAATATGTCCAAACTATTTCACTTGGCATCTAAAGTCTCTAATGCTTGACATGCACTAATCTTTATACTATGACTTGACATCTATATAACTCGACATCCACTATTTACTTAGCTCCTAAATCACTCAGCATGTTCTATCTGCTTGGCACTTGAGTGACTCAGCATGGTCTATATTTACATGTTGTGCTTGGCATGTATTACTAGTTTGGCATGAACTAAGTAAATGGCTTAAGTGTGTTGACACTCACTTATCAAAACCAATCTGAGATAAAAAATGTGCCCCTTTGACATGAGTGTCAAAAATACTTGAATATACATTATCAACTTTAATCTCTTGAGCATAACATATCCATGACTCAGCTTATATAGAAAACTTCAAAATTTAAAAATTTTGCAGTAAATTAGATACCTCAAAATTTGATAACACCCCCTGAGTTAATATGTCTATTTTTTATTGAAAATATATGCTCCTTTCTAAGTAAATGTGTCTCAGCTAATACACTTTGACTTCAATGTGTTGATACTCTTTCATTCTCTCCTTTAGCTAATATCTTGCCCTTTTTCTCTTTTCTCCCCAAAAAGTATTTCTCCCCCAATGATGTATCTCCCCATTTCTTATTCTTTTCTTTTGCTTATACTCCCCCAAATATGTATTATATTTCCCTAACAATATATCTCCCCCTTTTTGACACTTGTGTCAAATAGGCTATACATTTATAGTGTGTTTATCTAGAAAATATTTATGGACATCCATTATTATCTTGAGGGTTGCATCCCAACTATTACATGCAACATCTAATGACTTGATTTGGATTGAAAGCTTAGAAACAAGATGGACTAGACCATCTAACATAGAAATATTGGGGTCTTTCTTCAATAGAGTTTCAGAATAACCTAGCTCCTTGTGCATGATCTCTATATGTGGGGTGAGGGATGTTTGGGTTTGGCACTACAATTTACGATGGTATATCTTCCATGATCAGCTTCTAAAGAGTTTTTGTAGGAGTGCCAGATGCTGGTAAGGCTACCAATGCTTGGATGACAACTTGTTCCTTAACCTTTGGTGTTAGCTCACTCTCTTAAGGCTTGCCATAGTATATCACTATGACTTGTCTAGCACCTTGTCCCTGTGTTGTAGGTATAGATGAATCTATCTACCCTATTTCTTGTTGTCCTGCAGTAGTGTCTTTCTCTTCTCTTGTATCAACCTTGGTAGATGTATCTACTGTCATTTGGACCAAAGTTTGTACATTAGTAATTATAGGGATGATAGGAGGTGGTTCTTGGGGATTCACCTTTTCCCTTGTGACATCAGTTACTACCATTTTCAATTCATCTAGGGGTCAGTGCAAGAAGTTGGGTCTCACTTTTGGCCAAAAAGGGGAAGTGTTTTTCCTGTTTTTGAAATATTTTGTCAATTGATGCCAAAATTTGAGCCATTTAGAAATTAAATATAAAAAAACTTCAGAAATAAAAATTGTAGTGCCTGGAATCTTCTTTTTGAATATGTAATTTATTTGTATACCCATATGATAGATTAGTTTTTTGTTATGGATCTTTAAAAACCACTTTTTCAAAATGCCTGTTTCAGGACCATACCATGCTTGTGTATGGACACCATAATTTGACACAAATGAATGAATTTTTGTGAATCATTTTAAATGGAGTTACATGACACACCAAAGATTGATGAGAATATTTTTCTTGAATTTTTAATGAATATTTTTTTATTTATTAATTTTTAATTGGCTATAAAAGAAAATTTTAAAAACTCTCATGTACAGACACCATAATTTGATCAAAATTTCACTTTTTTCAATTTTTTTTTTTTTAAAACTTCAAAAGCATTGAATGTAGATTGATGACATATAAATGAATTTAAGAAAAAATATAAAATAAAAAAGTTATTAAAGTTTTAGTGAACGTTGCTATTTTACATTTAGGTACCACCTTTGATTAAAAAATAATTAAAAAATAGTAAATAAAAACATAACTTTATAAAATTTATATTTTTGAAATCAGGACAGTGAGAGCTCTAATGGGTTTTTGTTTTGTAAAAAAATTTGATTGGGAAGACCCTCTAAAAATTATGGCAAGGCATGAATTTGTTAGTTCAATGCCTTAACCAAATCTTAAGAGGCCAAGGCATAGGCTTGGTCTCACCAAGCCTGTCCCAAACCAAAATCCGAGGCAGGGAAAAAAAATCACGCCTCATGCTGTAAGAAACGGGCACCCGTTATTTGAATTTCAAAATGTGGGTACCCATTTTGAAAAGCTAAAAGCGGCATGTAAAATCTGCCGAAAACTTAAAAATTTGAATTTTTAAGAAATGGGTACCCATTTTTTACTTTTAAAAAATGGGTACCCGTTTTTTATTTTTAAAAACGGGTGCCCATTTATTTAAATTTTTTTGAGAAACGGGTACCAAATAACGGGTGCCAAATTTAGGGTCGGGCAACTGAACCAAAAATGGGTGCCCGTTTTTAAAAATTGGGTACCTGTTTCTAAGAAGTTTCATTTTGCGGATTTGACTTCCGCAAAATTGCAACCCAATTTTGTCCATTCACCCCTAGACTGACCAAAAGTAGATTTTCACAAAGTTTAGCATGCAATGTAGATTGATCTAATATCTTCTTCAAGTCTTCCATAGTAAGAGGATTGATGTTCTGAGCTAATGGATTAGAGACGTCCTTGATAGTTATAGTTTCAATAGTCTTAGTTGTGTCATGGGGAGGACTAACATTTGGCAATTATGTGTCATGCACACTCTATTCTTCTTGCTACTCAAGCTCAATTTTTGCCTTTTCATCTTTGTTCACTTTTGTCTCTCCTACAACTATGTTGTTTTTGTCATCATCTTCTTTATCATCATCATTAACCTCTAAAGGGTCAGTTTCTCCTTTCTTCACTATGGTTAACCCATAAATGAGTTTCCATATTTGTGTTGACTTCTTAACAACATCCTCAATGTTATTTTGGAGAATGTTAAAGGCTTTGTATTTAGGTGTGAACCTAACTATATATTTCTTCATAGCCTTAGCAATTTGTATCTTAGTCAACTCTAGCATTACTTGGGCTAGTGTTGTCTCACTAATTTGTCTTTCCAAATTTTGATGATAATGTCATTTTTTCTCAACTATGTCATATAAACTCTTAGGTACAAAGTTGGAAAATTCTAGTGGTGTTGTCTTGAACTTTAACATCATATCATATAATGCCTCTTCCACTTGGTTTTTCTCCACTTTACCCAATTTGTCAAAATCAACATGACTAAAACCTGATAAATCTACATTGTTCTTTAGATTTTTAGATAAATTTTTAAGATTTGAGAGAGGAATGTGACTCACCACCTTGAATTGGCTAATGTCATCTGACTTTTTTTTCTCTTCCTCAGAATTAGGTTGTGCCACATACTTCCTTCTCTATCTTTTCTACTCCTAACCTCCTTGTTCTGTTTGATTTTTCCTTTCCTTAGCCTTTTTTGTTGTATCACGTGTATTGGCTCTAGTTGTATGAGCAATGCGCTTTGGCTTACTTGGTTTGACAAGTTTCTTTTTCCTTTGCACTAGTTCTGCCTTTGCCTTCCTTTTCTTTTGCTCAGTAGGAGTAGGTACTTCCTCGACTTCTTCTCCCTCAACACCTTCAATCTCCTACTCTTCCTTATCTTCTCCCATGCCCTATGTCAATGGTAGAGGTTCTTGAGCTTGAGTTTCTTCTTCCTCTTCATCATCTTCTTGTTCTTCCTCTTCTTCCTTAGCACTCTCTCCAAAATTTTCTTTCAACTTCTTTACTAGTTTTTCCTTCTTCTTAATAATTGATGCAATTTTTTGTTCCACATTAATCTTGGACTTTGCTACTTCATAGTTCCCAAAAATTCTTGTAGTTTTGTCTACTTCTTCTACTAGTAGAGCTATTATAGTTGATGAGGCTTCATCTTCATTTACCTCATACTCTAAGGGTCTCAACCATCTTACCATTGGTGTGGTAGCTTGTACAAATGTGTAATCAAAATCAACAAGAAAAAATACATCATTATAGTGTTTTTGAATTAAAGAAACTGGTATTCTTAGCCTCTCCTTCATAGACTTCTTGAAATATTCAAAGTAACTAGTCATTAAGGATTCAAAATTTTCTCCTAGCTCCTCAATGTACTCACCAATTTGTACTACAACTGATCTGTTAGTCTTCCATCCCATAGTACCAAAAGAGGGGAATGTGTTTTGCACATAAAAGAATATACAAATCAAAATTGAATCAAATTTACATTGTGCACTCTTGGTTTTCCTAATTGATCCAAGATTCTCCATCATTTGTTGCAATTGTAGCTCTACTAGATCATATGTATGATCTTTCTTTACAATCTTGTAAACAACATCCACAACTATGTAGGATATGCTATTCAATTTGCTAGATTGATAGGATTTGTGTGACATTATACTTACAACAAAGTTTAATAATGGATAAATGATTGTGTCTATAGTCATACCTCTTTTATTCTAGACTGCTCCAGTGTTCTTCTCAATCATTTCCTTAGAGTCACTTCTCATTGCAGTCTTAGGCTGATCTAGGGTTGCGTAACCAGTAACCCTATGGATTATTCTCTTAGTAATATTTATAGGTCCACTCTCCAACCATAAGGAACCATCATGAATTTAGCTCAATACTATTTGTATCCACTCTATCTTAAATAGTTTAGAAAAATCTAGTGCTTGTGTTAAACCCTTTTTCTCAATAATTTTGGATTCTTCTTTCCAAATACCATTTTCACACAACCTTTTGTATGCACCTCTAATTTCCATGTCACCAATGCTTCCTATCTTGCAATTGTAATATTTCCTCACATCTTTTACCATTATTACATTTTGCGAGATCATAGACAATGCACCAGAAGGGTCTTGTTTATAAGAAATGTTAGGAATGGCTTTAAACACGGGCTACTTAACTTCATTACTAACTAGCTAATCATTTAAAACTTCCTTTCCTTCAACATTTTTTGAACTTGATGCCATTGTGTCAAACTAGGGTTTATAAGAATTTAAACTATGTAGCTTGGATCTTGATAAATACCTTAGGAGATTTGATGAACTAGCATGAGATCATTGCTAAAATCTCTTGCAACTACTTTGAATAAATATGCTTTGCTTGCTCTTTCTTGAATTTGAAATGATGATAAATGAGATAAAATAGATCAAATACCTTGCATTTAATGATGAGTGTTTACACAGCTATAAGCTTAGCATTAACCAATTTTAGGCTCATTCAACATCCATTGACATTTCCATCACTTGACAACTACTATGAGCTCGACATCAACTAGCCAAACTTCTATCTCGACATCTTCTAGCATTCCACTTGGCATACATAGGAAATATTTCATGCTTGGCAAAAACATGAAAAATTTAAAGATTTATCTTGAATTCTAAACAACATATTGCATCTTTATTCATGCTAATTAAGTCTTTTTAGTACTATAACCTTTTAGAACTAATGTCTGATATAGCCTTTAAATATTAGTCCTACATACCTACTGATTGCCTAGTTTGATGAGGTGTAATCACCTGACCCTTTGGGTGAAGTGATCCCTTCTCCATTTGATGTGCCACAATCATCTTTCTTCTTCCATATCTTATTCATCTCATCTCTGATGTGTTCAACATCTGCCATGCCTTTGCCTTTATCAAATTCACAACTTGGTGCTTTTGACCTAGTTGGATAATATTTATTGATATGACTACTCTTCAAACAGCTAAAACATGTGGTTTGACTCAACCATCTTTTGTAGTTACCACTGAAGTGTGCCCTAATACAATTCTTAGAAACATGTCCATATTCTTGACAATAATGACAATTATATCTTGTATTATAACCCCAATTGTAAGAGTTGCCATTGTTCTTTACTTTTGTTTTCCTATTTGATGACTACATGGGTTTGGAGTTGCATTCAAAAGCTCTATGTCCATACTTCTAACAGTTATAGCAATAACCTTCAAATATTTGTGTGTGCATGATCCTAGTTCTACATTGATGTACATGATGACCTTGATTGTTGCACTTATGGTATGAACCATTCTCTTAGGCTTGAAATTCTTTTTTATAGTCTTGCTCCTACACATATTAGTAGTATGTCCTTTCTTACCACAATTATGAAAAGTAGGTTTGGAGTTCTTACCTTTGTTGTTCCTTTCTTTAGCACTTTTGGATGACTTTCCTTCTTTAGTGCTTATGTATCCCAATCTAGATGTATCATTTTTAGATATAGGGGATCTTAGTAATTGCTCAAAGTATTTGATGACTTCATTTGTTTTGTTGAAACTTTTAGCAAATTCCTTTTCTCTCTTTAGGTCACTTAGCATTTTTTCATTCTATAGCTTCAATGTAGTTATCTCAATGTCCTTGACATTCAATTCATAGTCCGTATTCATTATTTGACTTAGAGTATCCAATTGCATGTTGGAAATCTTGGTTAGTTCTATTGACTTCTCTTCTAGTCTATCGGCCAAAACTCTTTTATCTTCTTCAATCATGGCTTTCTTCTTTTGTTTAACCTCTTTGCATACTAGTATGGCTTGTGATTCTTTCTCTAACTTGAGATTTCTAATTTCCTTAGCTTGGATTCTATTCTTTTCCATTAGATCTTCAACTGCTACACCAAATTCATTGGAGTTTCCATCTTCAAATAACTTAGTAGTGTCTATCTCTGTGTATTGTGTGTCATTCTCCACAATAGCAATTTCTTTCCTTCTCTTCAAGGAATTATTTAGAGCTTCTCTTGCTTCATTTAGTTGATGTAGAATGAGATGTATTTCAATCTCCTAGTTCTCAATAGTCTTTTCCAATTTGTAGACTTCCATTTCAAGATCTTTCCTCAAAGTTACAAAGATTGTCTTTCAGAGAACAAAGCATTGATACTAATTGTTGGAATTACAATAGGAAAGGTAAAGTTCTGAGTGGAGGGGGGAGGGGGTGAATTAGTAGTTCAAATTTGGACCCATAAAACTTTCACCACACATCCATTACATGCATTCAATGAGTAAGCTAAAATTTCAAATAAAGCATATACATCTAAATCATGTAAACATGTATGCAATCACACACATAACACCAAATATGATTATCTAGAAACCCTCCAAGTGAGAAGGTAAAATTGGGGTGATGATGACACCCACAAATCTTCACTACTATAGTTGTAAAGTGTATCTAATTAAGGTTACAATGTTTTGATCATAAGTCATGATCTACCTTGTGAAAAGTCTACCCTATTAAAGGCCTACAAAGACTGTTAGGTCTCACCTTGTTAGAGGATTTCAAACCCTGTTAGAAGTGTGCCTTATTAGAGGACTTCAACTCACAACTAAGTAAGCACCCCATTAAAGGATTTCATATAGCTTGTTAGGACTACTCTGTTGAGAGATTTTGATTGAAATCACCTATTAAAATGTCTCAAAATTGATCCTGTAGTTAGCACTTGTTTTCTTGATAACATATCACCTCTAAACAATGTCTTCTTGATCCTTCTCAATCAAATATCTCCTCTTTTTTATACACTTCTCTTTCCTTTATTCTACTCTAATTGATTTTGCAAGGCAATCTCACTTCGTAACTTCTAAGTCACCCTGGATGCTCTATTTGTGTGTGCAAACTTCCCCCTTTTCTCCTTCATGCTCTCTGTAGAGTTTAGGGTTTTGTCCTCCTAAATCTATGGCTAAGATTCATCCATTTTTCTGCTTAAACCTTCCCATTTTTTGATTGTCTATATTTAATTACATAGGGAATACAAATAGAGATTCATTCTTATGTCCAAAATATCAAAATATAATCTTAAGTTGACTAAAAATTGGTTTACATACTTGTTTGTGCCATTACAAACAAATATGTCCAAACTATTTCACTCAGCATCTTAAGTCTCTAATGCTTGGCATGCACTAATCTTTATACTGTGACTCAATATCTATAATTCTTGGTATCCACTATTTACTCGGCTCTTGAATCACTCAACATGGTCTATCTGCTCGAGTAATTGATTTAATTATTTCAATATTTCATTAGGTTTGATCATTTTATCCTAAGCCTTATTTAATTAAAAGAAAACCTCTCTTTTAATTAAAATATTAATCTACATTTAATTAATGAAGAGAAAAAACCCTCTTTTAATTTAATTAAATATTTCCTATTAAATCAAAAGAACTTGCTCCATTTTAATTAAATAAAATCCCACTTGAAAAAAGGAAACAAATTAAATATAAGTAAGTAAATTTTTTTTTCTCTACACGTGAATGCACATATCTCTAAGTGGGATTCCTCTTTTTCCTCTTTCCACTTTCTACTCAAATACTCCACTTTTCTCATTGGTGAAAGTTTTTCTAACATGGATCAAACTCTATTATCCCATATTGGTTGTGAGAAGCCTCTTGCCTCCACATTTTCCTTTATAATGAGCCCCCTCCTTCTCATTTTCATATAGAGAATGACATAGAGAAATATATAGACAGAGATAGAGAGAAATAGAGAGAAAGATATAGAGAGAGATATATAGAGAGAGATATAGAGAAAATATCTCATTGCTATAGTATTGTTATGCTACAAGTTTAGAGAGCAATTTTGGAGAAGGAGTTTGAGCTGTAGGGTTTGGACATTGGAGCTCCATTGCAACTTCTCTCTTCTTGTCTTATTCTCTCTTGCATCCATGACTTCCATCATCAAGTTTCATCCTTGCATTTTCATATTATCTTAGAGTCATATTTGTTTTCATAGATTAATATTGCATTGTTATTTCCTTTCATAGATTAGATTTTCTTTCTTGCATTGCTTTGCATTTTTATCATTTAGATTAGCTTACATCTTCATTTACATTGATATTTTGATCTTTGGATCTATCCTTTTATGGTGTACTTGCATGGGCAAAAACTAGGTCAAAATAAGGGCTTCCATTACAAAACTTTGCACTCCATGAATAGAGGGTTATGAGCCACCATTTGAGACCTCATTCTTGAGCAATCTTGGATATAATGACTCATAAAAGTGTGCTCACATTTTAGGCATACATTTTTAGTACCCACTATGGGGGAACCCACATTTACTTGCTGGTTTTAGATATTTTTGGAGCTAAACCTCTTATGCAGATTTGTTTGGAGATAGAAAACCCTAGATCTTAAAGATTTTATCATATCTCCCAAATAGCTTGGTCTTTTGGTCTGAATTGTTTTTTGCAGGTTGATGACATATTAGAGAAGCTTTGGTGAAGTTTTTTTTCTGAGGTATGTTCTATTTTTTATAATTTTTCTTGATTTTTCATGAAAAATCATTTTAGACACAAATTAACAATTTTTTTTACAAAAGCATACATTTTTAGAAGGGTATTTAAATTCTAAATAGGTTTGGTTCTTTGCATTTTGATTTTAGAGATCATATTATGGCTCAATAATTTGATTTACAAAAACTAGTCTATTTTGACAAAATGACTCCCTAGGGCACAAATAAAAAGATCTTTTGAAAATTCTAACACTTTTGGAAAGCTATCTAATTTTTGATAGGGGCCTCTTTTCTACATTTAGGGCTTTGGATCCAAATTCATATCATATAGGTCGAATGTTGTTGACTAGGTCAAAAATCAATATTAAGAAAAGGGCATTTAATAAATAGCTTGCATTTAATTTTCACATGGATCAATGCATGATGTGAGCTTTCATTTGGATTATTTGTTGGTTATTATCACTCTTAAACATTAGATTTTTAAATCTAACCCTAGTTTTGCATAAGTTGGATATATATTGCATATCTTGTGTTTTCTTGTTTTGCTTGTTTTTTTCATTGCGAGCGAGCCTTCAAGCATAAATGAAAGGTATAACAAAGAAAAGACATGTTGCAAGAATTTCTTTGTATTTTTTTGGATCTCTATAACATTTGGATTTGGAAATGAAATGAACCCTCTCATGTATTTGGCTTGAGTGCTTTTACATGCTTTCATAAATTCACACTACATTTGGTGCTCTAAAATTGGATCTATATTTATTGTCACGCATATGTGTTTCACATGGTAATTAGGCCCTATGAACACTATATGTGGAGTTCTAGAGGGATTTTTCTTCATTCACTTGCCTTACAGGTGAAGCTCTTCTCAATGATAAATTCCCTTGTAGGTAGGGAAGGATATTTGTTATTATCTCACTATTCCACTTGGGTTTGTCCTCAACACCCATTAATAATTTCTCTTTTGAGATTGGTATTGTGTTTTTGTTGGATTTTTCAAAAATTTGGTGAGGTGATTTTGAATTAGCATGTCAAATAATCTTGTTAGCTATTTTTGGGTAAGGTGAAGAGGCTAGAGGAGTATGCTCTATTTGCTTTTGGGCATATCAAAAATTTGGAACCCTTGAATCCAAACCAAGTCCCCATGTGGTACAACTTTCTGAGTATTCTTTGATTAGAGAGGGTTAATCATAGTGGACATTCCCTTTATTGGGTCAACCACATGGATAGAACCTCAAGTGGTAATAGTCATTTTTGACATGGTAGTAGCAACCACTATGTAAATATCCTAATGGGAGAAATCCTCATGGGTGTAGTCTTTTGTTGGGTTATTAGATATCCTCAGTATCTTGAATTGATTAAATTATCAAAATATGTCAAAACCTTGGTATGCCAGGATTGGATTTCACCCACTTTAGATTGCAAAAGCTACAGATTTGAACATTACTAAGAACCATAGTGCTACCAAATTTTCTTTTCTAGGACTATGTGCATGATTGGAAAATATTTTGAGAATGTACACAATGGTGGTTCTAGGGATTAGACTGATACTATGACACTATTTTGGTTCATGTGCAAGGTTGCTTTGTCCCTTGCTCATTGTTTGAAGATGTTTGTTTGAAATTCTTGATTGTTGTCTTGCATGCCTAGTTCATGATTCAGAATTTATCACACCTAGTTGGATATTTGAAACAAATTAAATCTTAGTTCCTGAGTTGAGACTTTATGATCAAATTGCTTTGCTATCCTATTATTTCGAGTCTCCCTAGGTTGATCTAGTTCATATTATGGTACTTAACTTGTTGCTAGAAACTTGTTTACACCTTGGGTTATTGTGCTTTGACCCCTTGAATTAGTGATCTTTGATTTCATAAGTGACCTTGTTTAGAGTTGGTGAGTTAGAGAGCATTCTTGTTGAGAAAAATATACCTTTTGATTCTTTGATATTATGCTTGGAGATTCTTAGTAATCTCTTGTCCATCCACTTTCATAAAAAATCAATTTTAATTATTTAAAATTTGAGTAAATCATCCTCCTAGTCCATATGTTGTAGGGTATTCACCTAAAGTTGTGGGCACCTCTATGGTAGTGTTGGTTTATGCCTATTGCAAAATTCTATGTTATCACATCTCTTTTGGATAAGTGAGTGCTTTTACTATCCTAGTTTAGTACCAATGTTTCTTAGGGTTATCCTATCACCTCGTTTGCAAGTTACAACAAGATATCAAGTACATTAAGGAAAGTTATCTCAAGTCATCAATAAACAATCACTTTTATTTCAAACTTGTCAAAGACGTAAGTGAAAAGAACCTATGTTCATTCATTCACTTGAGAATATTCTAGAAGCTTTTTTTGACCCTAGCAATGACCTTGTTAAGTTGAGTACACCCTTAGTATCACCTCACTTGGATATGGATATGAATTTTACAATGGCTCCACAAAAGAAGAATCAAAGTGGTGAATACTATGTTGACCTTTTGAGTGGTGATCCCCCTCGTGAAAATAGATGAACCTCACCCTGTATTAAGGATATATATTTGGATGCAAACCAAAGGGATGAGAAAGGTAAGAATTATACCTATCAAGAAGAGAAATCCCAATATGATAATCAAATTAGTGAGCCTTCTAGTGCTCATGTGAATGCAACATTTACTAGTAACTAGTTTAGATATTCAAGACCATGTATACCACTCATGACACCTTTAGGTTATGCAAGTGGCAGACTCAAAGTACTTGAGCATGAGAGAAAACCCCTTCTAGAAGAACAAGCTAAGAAGGAAGAAAGGAAAGTTATGATTGAGATAGAAATGAAAGCCCGTCAAGAAGCACAAGACCTTCTCATGGCTCCACTAATTGACAATAAATTCATAATGTGCACATTGGTAGTGGAAATAACTCTCCTCCATCCACTCCTCCTAACACTTCATGAAGTGGAAGACATTGAAGAACATCTTCACAATCTTCTATCCCGAGAGGAAAGAGAGCTTGAAGACATGATTATTATAGGAGACCAACACCTCCTAGAGTTTCAAGACAACCATCACAATAAGCTCATCATGGTTCACAATATGCAAGTGGTAGCTCAAACTTTGACCACAATTCTTATGATTTTATTGCTATGCAACAAGACCCACATTTTCAGCAACATATGGAAGCATATATGGACCAAAATAGAGATGCATGCTTTTAACATTTAATCAATAAGGGTGCTAAGGTCCCTTACAAATTTGATGTAGAAAAATAGATCCAAAATCATGATCCCTCTATGAAAGAAGAAATTGACCAATTGAAGAAACATCTAAAGAAAATATTGGCACCCAAGAGTTCTTTTTCATTTGAATCAGTTTGTCCTAATCCTTTTGATAAGAGTGTTGACATAAAATATTTTCCTATAAAAATTGATATCCCCCAATATGACAAATATGATGAAAATGGGGATTCGAATGATCATGCCTGTCAGTTCTATACTATGAGTTTTGAGTTTCATCATGAGGACTCATACCTTATGAAATTATTTCCAAGGAGTCTTAAGGGTCAAGAAATTGAATGGTTTACCAATATAACTCCTCTTATTAAGACATTCCTTAAGCTAATTCAGAGATTTTTTCAACACTTTGCATACAATCTTTCATGATTTGTCTTGCTATTGGACTTATGTCACACAAAGAAAAATCAAGGAGAATCCTTTGTTACTTTCTTAAAAATATGGAGTTGACAATGCTCTCACTATGCTAGGACTATTCTCGAGAAAGAAAAGATTGAAATACTCATTAGTAACATGGTTCCTGAGATGAAGTACAAAGTTAAGAAGATGGTTTTTGAGTCCTTTGATACCATGGTTGAAGCTGCTTTTAGAATTGAGGATGTTTTCAGAGAGCAAGGTATTTTGACAAAAAATGTAAACAACAACAACAATGGTCAAAATAACAACAACAATAACAAGGATAAAGGAAAGAACACATATTGGAATAAGAAAAAACAAGTGGTTAATGATGGAGTTGTGGATTCCTCTAAGCCTAAAGACCAAGTTGATCTCCATTTGGGTAGTGCCAGTCAACAAAGTAATAAGCTAAGATATCAAGAAAGGCCTAAAAAAGAGAAACATAACTTTACACAATTGGGTGAGTCATATGAAGAGATATTAACGAAGCTCCTTGATCATAATATCATGCACCCTTATGATGCAATAAAGTTTTTCATACCTAAATTTAAGCCATGGTGGTGGGATGAGAAGGCCTATAGTAAACTTCACAATGGCATTGGACATGATATTGAAAGTTGTGGGAGATTTAAGCATATTGTTCAATATCTTATTGAGAATGGAAAACTTGAAATAGATGGATTAAATACCAATGATCATCAAATCAAGAAATACTTTGCAAATCTTCCTAATTTAATGCCTCCTATCCTAGGGAAACCACTTATTCTATATATTTCAATGACAGAGTCTTCCTTGGGAGTATTATTAGCTCAACTAGATGAACATGTGAAAGAAAGAGCAATATACTACACTAGTCATACTCTTGTTTCATATGAGGTTAATTACACTAGTATTGAGAAAACTTGCCTTGCAATTGTGTTTGCTTCCCAAAAGTTATAACATTATATGCTTGCGCACACTATACTCATAGAAAAAATAAGATGGCTATAGAATGGAGAATTATACAGTTTCACATCTACGGGGATTCACAACTGATAATTAGCCAAGTCAATGACAATTATTTAACAAAAAATGAGAAATTGGTACCTTACAAGAAAATGGTTGATTCCTTGAGATGCTACTTCACATTTGTCTCATTTCAAAAAATCCCTAGAGTAGAAGAAAAAGTAGTTGATGCTATGGCTGCACTTGCTTCACTTCTTCAATTAGAGCAACATGAATCAAGATTTGAATTCTTGGTGGAAGAGCTACATCACCCTATCTATGATTCCCAAGAAAGTCATGTTATTTGTACCCTTGTTGGTTGTGAGTCATCCCGATATAGTACCATTTATTCATACCTTTAACTAATCTGAATGCAAAAACCTTATTTGAAATGCCTCTCACCATTCCCTTATCTCTGGAGATTTGTATAGGAAGGGTCTGGATGGAACACTTATTAGATGCTTAGAAAAGGAAGAATCTAATCAAGCATTAGTTGACATCCATGAGGGCATCTATGGGGGATATTCATATGGTCTTTCCATGGCTTGAAGGTTGCTTAGGGTGGGGTACTACTAGCCCATGATGCAGTAGCTTTTGCAAAGTCATATGAAAACTATCAAAAACATGGTAACCCGATACATGCTACAGGCAGGAAACTCATTCCTTCTATCTCTCATTGTCCATTTCAGCATTGGGCCTTTGATCTTGTTGGGAAGATTCATCTTTAACTCATCATGTGGACACAAGTTCATTATCACTGCTACTGATTACTTCACTAAATGGGTAGAAGGTCTCCCTCTTTCTCTTGCCTCGAGCTAGACAGTTTCTCTATTTATTTTGAATCATATTATCTGTAGATATGGATTTCCTTCTAAGATTATCATTGACAATGGAGGATAATTTAAAAATAAGGACCTTAACAAACTTTGTAAGAAATTCAAGATAAAACAACATTGGTCCTCCATTTACTTCTTGCAAGGAAATGGTCAAGTAGAAGCATCAAATAATACCATTCTCAAAATCTTACATAGAATAGTTCATAAGAATGGTAGAGATTGACACTTACAGATAAATCTAGCTTTGTGGGACTATAGAATGAGTATTTTTACTCCTACTAGGGCTACTCCTTTTTCCGTTACATATGGTGCTAAAGCAGTGTTACCTTTAGAGGTTGAGATTCCTTCACTCAGAGTTTCCCTCAAAGGTCTAGTTAGAGATGAAGACTACCGTGCCATGAGACTTCAAGAGTTAGAACTTCTAGATGAGAAATGCCAATCATCATTTGACCATATAAGGGTCTATCAAAAGTGCATGCCAAAAGCATTCAACAAAAAGGTTCACCCTAGAGAATTCCAGGTGGGAGATCTTTTCCTACATGAAAATCCTAAGAATCAATAGAATAGAGATCAAAAGGGTAAATTTTAACCTAATTGACTTGGACCTTACATTATTATGGAAACTTCTAGGTCTGGTCCTTATTTACTGTCTATAGCAAATGGAGAGAAGCTCCTTGATCCTATCAATGTCTTGCACCTAAAGAAGTTCTATCCATGATGCCCATTTTTTTTGGGGGCATCTTTATACATATTTATTGATCCTAAAAAGATACCAAAAAAATGATATATTTCAAAAATCCAAAAAAATGATATACTGTCTAAATTCTAAAAATTGGAAAATGTCCTAAAAAAATGATTATCTTAGTAATAAGCGCTTTTATGTATCTCCAAAAAAATTATATAATCAAAAAATAAATAAATATAATAATACAAGTTGTGAAAACCTAGAAACTAGTGCTACTTGAGGCCTTTGCACCCCTATTTCTTAGCATGTGTCCTCGACACCTGGCCTTTCTCCATCATGCTTTGTCCTTGTTGCCTTGGTTTGGAATTGGTCTTTGTCTAGGGGGCATAGCTATCATCATGCTTTGTCCTTGTTGCCTTGGTTTGGAATTGGTCTTTGGTCTCATGGATGCGTTAGTCTTTAGGACACCTCCCAAATGTTGTTTTTCAACACCAACCCAACTATATTTTTTAATACAACCCCTACCATCGAGTGCTTTTCAACACTTATTGATTTGACCTTACCCAATTTTTTCATGTGAACTTACCTACCTTCAAGCATTCAATCCTTATCCTCAAAACTCAATATCAGTTAACACTCTTAAATTTTTAAACACAAACACTTAATGCTTGACCTATGCAATGATCTTTTCTTTGTGTGCTAATTGTTATTGCCCTTTTCTGATAAGTCTCTCCGGGATGCATAGCTAGAGGACTTTGGGTATGGGACATGTTTTTATTTATTTTCTACTTGTGGGTGTGGTCTTGAAACTCTAGAGTGTCTCTTATTGTCCCATTGAAACACTTAGGATATTTGTCGTATCATCCTTGACTACTTTTGCACAACCATTCTTATGGTTATCTTGGCATCTATGCCTTGATACAAGCATGGTTTTGCTACATTAAATTGGATAAGCTAACATCAAAGTCATCTTGACCTTTATGTCTTTGATGCTTATGTTAGAATCTATCCACACTCCAATTTGATATAAATCAAATTCATATCTTCATAGTTTCTCTTGTGACTAGTGATGATTGTGTGATTTTTTGATGTCCGTTAATAATGGCCCAATGATGAAAATAAGTTCTTTTATATTATCTAATGAATGAAGAACACAAAATCCTATGTTATAGTTTCTCTATTGTAAGCACACCTTTGCATTTTCATGTAGCTTGCATTATTAGAATTCATGTTAGTTTGTTTGCATTTTTAGGCTACATTATGAGTTTGAGAGGGTTTTCCCTTCATCTTTCTTGTGGACTTTTAATCAACTATGGTCATGTTTTGATATTCTTTCCTTATCTTCTTTCGTGATCTCAATCAAAATTTCTATCTTAAATGGTTGATTGATTTTGGGGCATTCTATTTCTTATGGGAAATTTTCTTTTCTTCTTTCTATTTTTTTCAATATCTTCCAAATTTCTACCTTCCATTTGCTTTCACCTCACTTCTTTTCTTCTAATTCAACTTTGAGGCATAATATTTCATGCTTTTTGATCTACCTTGGTTCTATGATTCTTCTATCTTTCATCTTACATCAACAACCTTATCTTTTGTTTGATTTGATCAAATTTATCAGTATGTTGTTTCTCCTCTATCTCATTTCGATTTTGATCATGAGGGGGAAATATCTATCAATTTCATCCTTGATTTAGTTTCATCAATTTTATCCTCAACTTTTTTAAGTCAAAATTTATTTGTATTCTTTGTCCTAATGTGTTCCTGAATCGACCACACATCTGGGTTGTTTTGAGATTCCAAATTGATCTCACACTTCAATTTCTTTCTTTGACTACATGTGTTCCCATATCCATCACACATAAGTCAAAGATGGGAAAATGTATGCACCCAAAAATGGTCACCTAGACTATGGGCCCCCATTATTCAATTTATCAAATTTCCTGAATCAATGCATTATAATATTTTATTAAATCAATTTCTTTGATCAAATTGTAATTAATTTAATTATTTCAATATTTCCTAAGATTTGATCATTTTATCCTAAGTCTTATTTAATTAAAAGAAAACCTCTCTTTTAATTAAATAATTAATCCACTTTTAATTAATTAAGCAAAAAACCCATATTTTAATTTAATTAAATATTTCCTATTTAATTAAAAGAACCTGCTCCCTTTTAATTAAATAAAATCCCACTTGAAAAAAATGGAAACAAATTAAATATAAATAAATAAATCTTTTTTTTCTCTACACTTGAATGCACATATCTCTAAGTGGGATTCATGTTTTTCCTCTTTCCACTTTCTACTCAAATACTCCACATTTCTCATTGGTAGAATTTTGTCTCACATGGATCAAACTCTATTATCCCATATTGGTTGTGAGAAGCCTCCCACCTCCACATTTTCCTTTATAAGGAGCTCTCTCCTTCTCATTTAATATAGAGAAAGACATAGAGAAATATATTTAGAGAGATAGAGACAAATAGAGAGAAAGATATAGAGAAAGATATCTAGTGAAAATGGTTCATTTCTATAGTATTGGTATGCTGCAAGTTTAGAGAGAGATTTTGGAGGAGTTTGAGCCTTAGGGTTTGGAAATTGGAGCTCCATTGCAACTTCTCTCTTCTTGTCTTATTCTCTCTTGCCCATGGCTTCAATCATCAGGTTTCATCCTTGCATTTTTATATTATCTTAGAGTCATATTTGTTTTCATAGATTAATATTGCATTGTTATTTCCTTTCATAGATTAGATTTTCTTTCTTGCATTTCTTTGCATTGTTATCATTTAGATTAGCTTGCATTTTCATTTGGATTCATATTTTGATCTTTGAATCTCTCATTTTATGGTGTACTTGCATGGGAACAAACTAGGTCAAGCTGAGGGCCTCCATCACAAACCCTTGCATTCCATGAATAGAGAGCTATGAGCTACCATTAGAGACCTCATTCTTGAGAAATCTTGGATATATAATGACTCATAGAAGTGTTCTCACATTTGAGGCATACAAAATGTGGTTCAAGGTATACACAACTGTACTTACAACTTCTCTCTAGTATTTCAAAGAAACATTCTTCTCCATCATCAATGATCTAGGATAGTCCATTAGAGATTTGTTCGTCCCTTTAGCAATCCCATTTTGTGGAGAGGTCCTAGGTGCAAAATTTTATCTTTTGATTCCTCTATCATTATAGAATATCCCAAAGTCATTTGATCAAAAAATTTCACCTCTATTAGATCTCAAAGATTTCAATCTTTTTCTAGCCTCTTTTTCAACTCTTGCCAAATACCACTTAAACATTTGAAAAGAATCATATTTTAGTTTCAGAAACATAACTATCATCATCTTGGAATAATAATAAAAAAATAAGATAATGTACTTGTCACCTTTATTTCCTTGCACATCAATTGGTCCACATAAATTAGTATGAACTAATTCTAGAATTTCTTTAGAGTGAGTCTTACTTTTAAAACTAGATTTTGTCATCTTGCCTAACTGACATTGTTTCTAAATCACATTATTTGGTTTTTTTAGTTCAAGAAAACCTTTGACTCTTTTCATGTTATTGATATTGACTAAGTTATCAAAGTTAACATGACATAACCTCTCTTTTCATAGCCAAACATCATCGAATATCTACAAAAAAAACAAGTATCATCACTCATGTCAAGATAAAATAGATTACCTTTAGTCTGATCTCCATTACCAATTAGTTTCCCATGAGTGCCATAGAACTTTACTTTTTTGTTCTCAAGTTCAACTTTGCAACTTGAACTATTCAGTTGTGACACACTCAACAAGTTATAGTTAAGTCCTTCTACATAATAACCATT